>VZRV01008887.1:104342-120113 GCA_013398115.1 Falcunculus frontatus
CCCTCAGGGATGCCCGGGGCCGCGGCTGGAGGCGGGCGGCAGAGCGCCGGGAGCTGCGGGGACGGTCCCGCACGCCGGCGGCTGCTCGGCCGCGCCCGCCCCGGGGCCGCCCCTGTGCGGCACGACGGGAGCTGTAGTCCACCCACACCACCCCCGGGAGCTGCGACACCGGCACCGGCCCTGCCGCTCCCCCCAGCCCCGGTCGGCGCACGGAGATTGCAAAGGAACAGAGTGAAACTTCATTTATTCCTTAAATAAACCGGGAGGCGATCGGGGAACAGCACACGGGGAGCAGCGAAGGAGGCGGGGACCCCCAGAGGAGCCCGCGCCACAGCGGGACGGGGAGGGCACCGGCCCCCACAGCTGAAGGCACAAAGCCTCTCGCCAGCCCCGGAGCTGCAGGGACAAACCGGGCGCATCCGAGAGGAGATGGGGCGAAGCAGAATGCAGGAGACCTGTCCTGGGGATCCACTGGGACAGGGGACTGAGGGCAGGTAAGGGGGATGCGGGGCTGCACATGGCGGCTGGCTGAGCCCCCGAGGAGGGTGAAGGCCCTGGGTGAAGGGTGCTGGGGGGAGCAGAGGGTCACAGTCCTCGAAGCGGGTGGGGAGGGGGACTGGAGGAGCTGTTCACCCCTCCCTGGAGGCGAGGGGGGAGCCATGTAAACACCAGGGCTGCTCCTTGGCACCCAGCCTGGCTTTGGGGTCCACATGGGCTAAAGGCAGGATCCCCATAGGCAGCAGCTGCCCGAGCGCTGCCCCTCCCTGCCCTGCTCTCCTCATCCCTGTGCCTGGAGAGATGGAGAGGATGGGGAAAGGGACAGGACGAAAGGACAAGACACCCTGGGGACAGCACCAGCCCCATCCTCATCTCACTGGAGCAAGCCCCAGGAGGAAGAGGAGGATGACGTTCTTGGCAGAGCATGGGGGTCCCTGGGCACACAGAGGGCAGGGGGCCCTCCACACCCCAGGGCACACAAGTGTCATCGCCAGGTGGGGAAACAGGAGAGCACAAGGAAGGCAAGTGACCGTTCCAGTCCCTGGAAGTGGCATTCCAGCCATCTGGAGGAGGCTCCTGCCCCCAGCAGCTGGTGCTGGAAGGGAGGGCGATGGCAGGCTCAGGGCTCGGCCGCAACACTTCCCACCCTGCTCCCCCCAGTCTGCTGAGGGGAGGGGACCAGCACAAACCAGAACAGCCTCTGTCCGTGAGGAAAGGGGGTTAAGAGCAGCAGACGATTCAGGCACCAGCACTTCCAAGCTGGGATGAGGCAGCCTCTGACAGCTGATGCAGACGCATGGAGATCCAGTGAAAGTGCAACTCGGATTTCCTCTTCCTCGGGAAGAGCTCGAGTGCGCCAGGGAGGCAGGGCCGGGCACACGCGCTGCTACGGCGCACGGAAGGCGTTGGTGGCTGCGCCCGCGGCGGCGTTGGCCGCAGCCGTGCGCACGGCTTGGTTGGAGAAGACCCCGGCCGCAAACTCCTCCTGAGCCTTCTGGAAGCTGGCGCCCGTCCGGCGGTACAGAGAGTGGATCTGGAGGGCAGGAGCAGGCTGGGGGTCAGGGCTGAGGCTCCAGGCCCCTCATAAACAGAGCTGTGGTGGCCCAAACCTCCCCCAAAGGGAGGGCTCTCGACACAGGCTCTGATCCTCACCCACCTTTTTCAGCATAATGATCCCCAGCACAGCCACCGCCGTGAAGGACAAGGACACCAGGATCATCATCACAGCCACGGCTGTGTTAGTCCGCAGCGCTATCAGGCTCAGGATCCAGCCACTGCAAAACAACAGGCTGTTGCCCCCAGGTTCCCTCTTCCCCACCCGCCTCTTGCCTTTCCAGGGTCAGCACATGGCTCACCTGAATCCCCAGTTTGGGATGCCAATGGCCTGCAGCACATACATCACGTTCTGGGCAAAGAAGACGAAGAAGAAGACAAAGAAGTTGAAGGAACTGTCACTCCTGGGAGGAAGAGATGGGTGAGGTTAGGCCATAGAAAAGAGCTCTCAAACCTTCTTTAAAGCAGGAGACACGGGGGAAACAGGGAGCTCTGGGTAGAACCACCACATCCCGCAGAGCCAGAGGCCCCCAGGAGCTGGAGCAGGTACCCATGGCTCAGGGACACACCTGAAAGCTTTGTACATGGGCCGATACCAGCAGACAAAGGAACAGGGCGTGTAGAGCAGAGCCCAGAGGATGGAGAGGCCAAACCCAGAACCAGACGAGGGGTCCACGCAGAACCAGGCGAGTGAGGACAGGAAGTTCAGGAAGAGAGCAATGGTGCTGGCTGAGGGAGAGGACAGCGCTCAGGAGCCTGAGCCAGGCTCCCCTAACCCCCTTGACCACCTGTTCATCCCAATTTCCCCAGAGCAGCAGCACGGGACACTCATTCTTCCACCTCCTCCCAGGGTCTGCCCCGAGATTCCCCTGGAGACTCACCCATCCAGAGGTAGTACATGGTCGTAACAGTCTTCTGGAAGTCAGCAGGGATCTCCACGGGGATGTCCTGGTAGAAGCAGGGCTTCACCGGGCAGAAGGACGGCAGCGGGGGCCAGTTGTTGAGCCTCGCTGCGGACGGATGGGGGTGAGGAGGAGCGAGGAGGGGTCCGAGGGGGTCCCGTCCCTCCCCGGTCCCGCAGCCACTCACTCTGGGAACCGCCGAGGGCCGCGTTCTGCAGCTCCCGCTCCCGCCGGTCCAGCTCCTCCGCTTTCCGGTTGAGCTCCTCCTGTCGCTTCAGCAGCTCCGCCGTGGCGGCGGCGGCCGAGGCCTGCGGAGGGGGGGACACAAACCCTGGGCTCCCGCCGGAGGCCGCGTCCCCCCGGCCCGCCCGGCCCGGCGGCGCCTCCCCCCGTACCTGCGAACCGTAGGAGCCGTAGTTGCGGGGCTCGGTGGGACTCGCCTTCCGCGGGGGCTGCGCGGCCGCCGCTACCGGGGGCGGCGGGGCTACCGAAGGGGTCTGGAACGGCGGCGGCGGCTGCGGGGGAAGAGGAGAGCGGTGAGACTGCGCCGGCAGCGGGGAGAGCTCCGGTGCCCGGGAAGAAGAGTCGGTGCCCGGGCAGGCCCCGGTCTGCGGGCAGGCCCCGCCGCTCACCGCGTCGCTCTCGAAGGGGTTGTAGCCGTCCAGCACAGGGCCGGGCCCGGACTGCAGCACCGCGGGGTCCTGGAAGGGGTTGTCCGGGAGCACCGCGGGGCCGCCGCGCTGGGCCATGGCCGGGCCGGGACCGGGACCGGGAGCGCGCTGGACCCGCGGGACCGGCGCCGCCGCCGCCACCGAGCCCCGCCCCTCCCCGCCACTGATTGGTCGCGTCGCGCCGTAACGTCATCGAGGAGACCCCGCCGCAGGGGGCCGCTGCGCACGCGCGGGGGCCGCGCCGGGTGGGGCGCGCACGTGACGCGGCCACGTGTCCCGGGGTCACATGTGGCGCATCCACTTTCCCCCCGCTCCCCGTTTGTCGCGGGCCCCATCGACCCCCGGTGCCCCGGGACCCATCGCCCCTCGCTTCTCCCCATGGTTCCGGGTCCCACCGGGGCAGCGGCCCCTCCTGCGGGTCCCCCTGAGACCTCACCTCCGACCCCCGGTCCGGCTCCCTCCTCTTACCGGGACGTTACCCCGGGGTCGCGGGGGCCACCCCAGCAGCTGTCACCGAGCCGGCAGCCAGGGAGGGACTCGCGGCACGACGAGCACTTGGGGAATTTCACTTGTGTCTCCTGAAGCAGTTATTTATAGGAATCCCCAAATCCATCCACTCCAGCCAGCTGCCCCTGACCCGCTACCGAGCAGGGATTCCTCAGCATCCCGGGAGCAGGACATGCACCCGTCCCTGCCCTCGCTGCTCAGCAGATTGCTGAAAATACTCTTTAGCCTCTGAACAGACTGAGAGTGACACACGAATCCCACAGGTGAGCTCCCACCTCAACCCAAAGCTGGAGCTGCTCCAGGCAGAGGTAGGAGCTGCGGGTTTGGGTTTTGGACTCCAGCGTGAGTTTGTTATTTTTTTTGAAGTCTGAGACAGACCACAGGTGTGGTCAATCTAATTCTCCTCTGGCCTCAGTGTAGGGCTGGGCACACGGGCAGTGGGACAGGATCGGCCCCTGCTGCCACAGGAGGCAGGGGAGGGCTCCCCGCCCAAGCTCGATGAGTCGGGATCACAAGCCCACGGAGATCCCTCAGTGTCACCCTTCCCGAGACTCCCCCGCACTCACTCCAGGTGAAACCAGACCTTTCCTTTCCCCTCTGCATGGTGATCGCCTGCCAGGGCCAGGACAGCCTGGCACAGCCTGACGGTGCCACAGCAGAGGGTTAAGCAGAGTGCGTCTGTCACCCACACCCCAGTGACGCTCTCCCACCTGCCATCGGCTGTGAAACAGCCCCAACCATGCCCAGGGAACAGTCCAAACCAAGGCCCAGCCTCCCTGCAGAGCTGGGGAGAGCCAAAAAGACACAGACAGCCCTGGGGTGGGTGTACGACAGTTGGATGGGGGCTCCTGGCACCCCTTTTCCAACAGCCACCACCAGCAGCCAGTGCTCCCCCCTGACTAAGGCTGAGAGGTTTCTTTAGGTAAGGGAATACCTGAGGGGCCCCACTGTCCTTTTTCTGCCTCCCACTCCAACGCCAGACCCGGGGCATGAGGAAAAGGCCAGTCCCTGGTTTTCTGATCCCACACCAGCATCTGCAGGTGACCCACACCACCACTCAGGTCCAGCTGAGTGTAGGCTTGGGAGGAATGGTGCAAGTGGATAGAGCTGGTTTCCTGGACTACGAAGTTCCTTTCATCCCTCTCCTTCCCCTCACAGGGCACAGCAGAACAGCCCCAGGATCAGCTGTTGTCAGGCCAAATCCAGACCAGGTGCTTTACTCACTTCATATTTATTTTTCACAAAGACTGTACAAAATTCTTATAAAACTCTGGTGTGGGGATGGGCTATGACATTGATCCAAAAAATAATTCCCATGCAGTCCCACCAGTTCCATAACTTACAAGGAAACAGATAAGCTACAGAGAGCTGCGAGTCCTGGAGTATTTACACCGAGGAGGACAGGAACAGGAGACAAAGCAACACGTGACGAGAGGTATTTACAGCAAGGACACATAGGCCCCCTCACCTCACGAGAACGGCAGCAGCGACAGCAGGTCAGGCCCATGGTGCTCCGAGGCCAACAGAATCTGGGCTATTTACAGTATCTCACATATTAACAGCTTTACAAACGTGTCCAGGAAGTTCATCTCATGTATAAAAAAAAAGCACCAAGTGTCTGAATAGAAATCACACAGGCCTCCACGGGGGCTAGAATCCGAGGGCTGGCTGGCACCTGTGGCGTCACCGGCTGATGTCCCGGCTCGAGTCCCACATTTTTGTGCTGGGCTCCATGCCCAGCATGTCAAAGAAGGGGTGCTTGAGGGCCTCAGCCAGGGTGACGCGCTTGGACGGCTCGTACTCCAGCATGCTCTCGATGAGGTCGAACAGGCGGTGATGGTCCTCGGCCTCCGAGGTCAGGTATCGCTGCAAGGTGCAGGGGGAAGGTCAGGCCCAAGGAGCCCAGGACGTTCCCCAGGCTGACAGGCTAAGCTGGGGGAAGGCTGGTTTGTTCAGACCATCACTCAGCCTGGACCTGAACTCTGCGCTCCTCTCTCCAGAACTGACAGATTTTCACACACCCTCCCTTCCCCAGGCACTTCCTGAACTCTCCATGCCCTCCTTGTCCTCCGCTTCAGATTAAACTCAGGCTGCCGCAGCTTCCTTTGCCAGGGACAGCCAAGGCTCCCTCAGAAAGTCACTGGTCTGACCCTTCTGCTGGCCCAAGCTTGCCCAGAGGGGGAATCAGAGGAGGGGCCAAGCTGCCTTACCCGCAGTGGTTTGCAGTTCTCCCGGACGTAGCGTCCAGCTGAGGTGTTCTCGTCCCAGTCCAGGCGGCCATGGTAGAAATATTTCTGTTTCCTGTCAGAGCAACAGGTGGGAGCAAGTTACACCTGAGCACAACACACCCTGCAGCAGCAAGGTGCCAGCTCCAGTGGGACACAGCTGGCTGGCTCAGCAGGCAGTTCCAAAGCAGGATCCCGCAGGGAGAACCACTGTCCACGGAGCAGAAGAGGGCTGGCAAACCTGCAGTGCCCAGCTGGCCTCGCTCACCTTGTCTTCCGGACCATCCGAGAAGGAATTGGCCCCAAAATCCTCTCCATCATGGCCAGGTGCTCCCGGTTGTCATGTGTCTGAGGGAGAGAAATGTAAAGGGAAGGCATGGAATAGATTCCAGTAGTTCTGCCTCCAGCCCTGGGTACTGCCCCACCCAGAACCCCTTCCTGGCCAACACCTCGGGTGTCCCTACAAGACTGCAGTGATGGAGGGACCCCCATCAGTCCCGGGGCCTCTGGGCTGTGCTGGGAAGCAGCCAGCATCCTCTCACCAGCTGGGAAGTAGCCACACAACACAGTTCTCACCTGGAAAAGGGTGAAACCCACATAATACTCAAAGATGATGCAGCCAATACTCCACACATCACAGGGCTGGCTCCAGCCAAGCTCTGAAAAACAAGGTTGTTTAAATAAATTATCCAGTTCCAACCCAAGAGTCCAAATCCCTCTTCCTTTTAAAAATAAGTAACTGAACAAAACACATCCCATTCCAGCCAGGCTCCTGGTGCTCTGCTGGCAATACAGTGCCCAGCTGGCAGCAATGCCAAAACACCAGCTGAAAATCATGGAATCATCAAGGTTGGAAAAGACCTTCAAGATCACCAACTCCAACCCGTGACCAATCCCCACTGTGTCACTCAGATCAGGACACTGAGTGCCACATCGAGTCATTCCCTGGACACCTCCAGGGATGGAGGCTCCAACACCTCCCTGGACAGCCCCTTTCAATTCCTGACCACCCTTTCCAGGAAGAAATTCCTCCTGATGTCCAACCCTGTCACAACTTCAGGCCATTTCTTCTTGTCCTGTCCCTTGTTCCCTGGGAGCAGAGCCCAACCCCCCCATCAGGAAGTTGTGGAGAGTGAGAAAGTCCCCCCTGAACCTCATTTTCTCCAGGCAGAACAACCCCAAATAATGCCAGGGCCCTAACCATGGCCTTCCCAGGAAACAGCACTGCAGAGCTGGTAAATAAAGCACTTCCCATCTCCCAGGGCAAACCCAGGACAGCTCCTGAATTATGTGGAAGCCCAACACTGCCCAGCGCAGTGGGCAGTACCCAGTGACCTCAAGGGGTACACCTGCCCTGGCAGAGACCCAGTGGCACCTACCCAGGATGACTTCAGGGGCCCGGTAGTGCCTGGTGGAGACAATGGTGCTGTGATGCTCGTGGTCAAACGTGGCGCTGCCAAAGTCCACCACCCTGATGGCCGTGCTCTTCACGCTGCGCTCGTCCCGCTTCTGCGTGGGGGAGAACGGGATCCATCACCCAGGAGCTCCAGCCCCTTCCTCACAGAGCTGAGGGCACCACGGGAGGGGAAAGCTTCGGCAGCCCCACAGCTCAGCGTAAACAAGCTCCCACCACCAGCCTGGGGTGACCATGGCTCACTCAGCACTGCCTGAGCACTGGCAGATCGTGCAAAGCCCTGAAGGACTGCATGGAGCCCACATCCCCTGGGGCTGTGTCCGACTCCTCTGGTAAGGTCGGGGACACCAAGAACCCAAGAGGAGACCCAGCTCGAGGCAGTGTGTTACCTTTTCCAGGTTGTAGGAGAGCTCGTAGTCAGAGTTCACGAAGAGGATGTTCTCTGGCTTGAGGTCAGTGTGGGTTAGTTTATTGTCGTGCAGAACTGAGGGAGCAAAGA
Organism: Falcunculus frontatus; assembly: GCA_013398115.1. Classification (NCBI taxonomy): domain Eukaryota; kingdom Metazoa; phylum Chordata; class Aves; order Passeriformes; genus Falcunculus; species Falcunculus frontatus. The sequence continues at coordinate 112,112 of VZRV01008887.1, forward strand.
GAGTCGGGGTGAGGGGACAGAAGCAAAGCAAGGCTGCACCCCACAAAAAGCCATCACTGGTTCAGTTTGCTCATACTGGCACCAGTTTAGCCCACATTTCAACCTGGGTGTGAACAGCTAGGCAAAGCCCAGGCCACAATGCTTCAGCAGAAGCACACATTTATTATATTGATTGCCAGAAGGTGCAGGGGGGTGAATGCTGGAGTGCTCTGAGCTACTGCCAGCCCACAAGCATCAGAAAATGAAGAGGATTCATTCCCAGAGGAGCAGGAAGGCTCAGGCTCAGAACCACAGCAAAAACTTGCTCTGGGCCACCAGTTGCAGAACTGCAACCTGCTCAGCTCCCCAGGTCAGCCCAGAGCAGGAGGAGAGCAGCAGGGAACACTTACACTTCACAGCCTGGCACACCTGGAAGGCCATGTGCCGTACTTGGTGGATGGGGTAAGGCAGGTAGTTGTTATCCTTCAGGAAATCGAAGGTGCTGAGCCCCAGCAGCTCGAAGGAGATGCACATGTGGCCGTGGTAGTCAAACCAGTCAAACATCCTGACACAGAGACTGACAGAAACATTCCAATTGGGAACAGCTCTGCAGGCACCGCTCAGCTGTGCCACCCCTGCACCAGGCTCCTCCTTTCCTTGCTCAGTCTGTATCCCACTGAAAGCCAAGAGGCCTCCAAAACCATCTAGGATCACGTTCAACCACATAACACCAAGCACCTCTTCCACGCCAGCCCTGAAACCGGCCCCTCCTGCTTGAACACCAGGGGCACACTCACTTCGTGTTCTCAGGATCCTTCTCGTTGATTTTCTCCAGCACGTTGATCTCCAGTCGAGCAGCCTCTTTGTATTTCTCTACGTTTTTAATGATTTTCAGAGCAACGCGTGCACCACCCCTGGGGGAGAAACAGGAAGAAAGCACAAGGTGAGCCCTGAGGGGGTCAGAGGGGCTGTGCCCTGTGAAAGGGACCTTCTGACCAGCCTCCCCACCCTTGCTCAAGCAGGTTATTATTAAGGGGTGTCCACCAAAGCTGTGCCCTTTCCCCCACTACAAAACAGCCCTGAAGCTTCCCCCAGCACATGGGCAATACAAAGAAGGTGAGTGCCCAGAGCAGCAGAGGCTACTGGAAACCAAGAGACTGATTTTCACCCCCAGGCTCCCAAATTACGCCCAAAGGCTCCGTTGCCAGCTGTGGTCTCTCCTGTTCCCACATACCTCCGGTGATCCATGCACTGCACCACTCTGCCGAACGTGCCTTCCCCCAAGGTGCTGATAATCTCATCTGGGAGGGAGAGAAGGAGAGGGGAGGAGCTGAGAGAGGGAGCAGGACCTGGCTGCAGCGATACACAGGGCAGAGGAGAATGCATTGCAACACCTAACCTGCACACAGCTGGAGAGACCGGAGCAGCGGAAGGCTGACACCGGCTGCACAAGGCAGCTGCCCTAATTCCCTGGCACTTCAGTAACAATACACAATATAAACGTAGCTTTAACAAAAGGGGAAGGAAAAGGAGAGGGTTTCTCTTTAATAAACAATGAAAATAAAATGAAACAGAAAGATAAGACAGATCTGCGACTGCGATGGGAGCTTAACTAGAGAGCTAAATTATGTTACGATTTGGCTGTACATCTTTCTTGTAGCCAGTCGCCGACGCGATAGATCAGATGCCCCTCGTCGTCGTCCTCCACACTCTTGGCCCTTCTGCTGCTCTGTCGACTCCGCTGCTGGCCCAGGCAGACAGGGAATTCATCATTCACCAATCAGATTTTCAAACCAGCGCAGCAGCCAGCGTCACGCATTGGTTGGTTTGGAAATTCACATGGTTGTTTGAGGAGGGGTTGCAGGAGGAGATTCCCAGCCAATTCATACGGCACAGAGGAATATATAACGATAGGGATATTGCAAGGGAACATGTCAAGATACAACACACTAGCTCAGAAAAGAAAAAAACAGTTTGCTTTTCGTTGTAGCAAAAAAAAAAAGGAAAAAAAAAGAAAAAAATAAGAAAAAAATAAGAAAAAAAAGAACCTACAAACAGCCCCAACCCGAACCAGTGTGACAGCAGAGCTGTCAGAGTGAGGGAGCTGAGGGGCACGGAAGGGGCCGGCTGCTCTCGCTCCCACGGGGGCTCAGAGAGGAACAGCACCGGCCTTCGCGTCCTGGGGACTGCCTGAGCACGCCGAGGGCCAGAGAGGCCACGGGGAGGGGCTCCCGGCAGCCCCACGGCCACCGCAGAGCAAGGGCAGCAGAAGGCAGGTGCCAGGAGGTCCTGCACAAGCCCAAGCTGCCCCCACAGGCGCCCCCATCCCATTCCAATAACCGCCCACACAGCTTCCCCCAGCCCCGACACTCAGGGAAAGATGAATTCCAAGATTTCAGAAGCAGCTCTAGATACAACGATCCATCCAAAACCGAAAGTTTGCAGTGACTGCCTGGGGAAAGACGGACACTTCTTCCTAGACCTTCCCCCAAAGAAGCTGATCCTGGAAGGACTAACTTCCAGAAGAGAAGCAGAGCCCAACAGGGAACAGGGACAGCCTGGGATGAGGCAGACAAGAGGTTTATGCCACAGAAGAGAAAATTCCTGCCTTCAGTTCCTCGGCTAAGTATCCCAACACCTGGGAGCAACCAGCCAGCAGACTTGGGACCCAAATCCAGCCCCCAATCCCCTCCCTGGACACAGAGCCAGAACAGACCAGACAACACTGAGAGCTCCACACACAGAGCAGAGAACGCGTCTGGGGTCTAACAGAAGTGGAAGGTGAACAGCAGAACAGACAAGAAGAGAAAGCCAGGGATGCTGCCGGGAAGAGCCTGGGATGGTTCTGCCTCCACCTGAGCTGAGCGGTCTAAAAGCTCTGCTCCTCTGCAAAGCCCCTCACACGACATCCCACATCAGCTGGGCCCACCCAGGAGGATCCTGCTCTGGAGCAGGTTCTAACCCTCAGAGCCAGGGGCTTCCTGCCACAGCCCAAAACAGGGACCATAGGGGCAAGCCACCTGTCACAGGCTCTCCGGGGCTGGGACCAGCTGAGCGCTGGCTGTTCGAGCCTTGCACAAATCCTGTCTGGCTGGGGCTCCTACACAGCTCTCCACGAGCATCACCGAACAGGAGGAGCTGCAGCACCACCCTGGGGACCCGCCAGCCTCACGGGGCACTCCTGTCCTCACACCTGAGCGGGCAACACTGAGAGAGGGTCTGAGCCACCTGTGCCCAGCTGGCACAGGGCAGTGCCGGCCACAGTGCAGAGGGACGTGGGCAGGAACACTCTGCACCAAAAGTTCTCTAACACAACGTTCGAGCCGAGCCCGAGAGAGCGTTAGAAAGTGAGTTTTCTACTTACCCAGCTCGGCACCTGGGAGAGAAAGGTTACAGGGCAGGCGCAGCACAGCAGGATACTCACCGATGAGGAGCGGCTAAAGGACCGGCTGCGGCGCCGCCTCCGCCTGTGCTTACGCCGGCTGCTTTTGCAGCTCCGGTAGCTGCCCTCGCGGTCCCGGGAGCGCCGGTACTCGTAGGAATGTCGGTACTCGGGCTCGTAGTAGGCGTCGCCCCGCTCGCGGCTGTAGTCGTTGCGCCGGTAGCTGTCACAGTAACGCCGGTCGTAGGCCCTCCGGTCTGCGGAGTGGTCGTCGTAGCTGAGCAGGGGGATGTGGAGGGGAACGTTGACTTAAAGATCAGTACCTCTCACTAGAGCAGATCACCTCGTCCAACCTGGCCTTGAACACTGACAGGGTTGGGGCATCCACAGCCAGCCTGTGCCAGTGTCTCGCCACCCTCACAGGGAAGAATTTCTTCCTAATGTCTAACCAGAATTTTCTCTCTTTCAGTTTGTATCCATTACTCCTTGCCCTATCACTATGGTTCCTCACGGAGGGTCCCTCTCCAGCTTCCTTGGAGGCCCTCTTTAAATACTGGAAGGTGCTGTGAGGTTGAGCTGTTGAGCTCTTCACACAACCTTCTCTTCTCCAGGCTGGAGAACTCTCCCAGCCCCAATTCTCTCACAGCCTGTCTCCATAGGGAAGGTGTTCTAGTCCTCTTAACAACTTCCCGGCCTCCTCTGGACTTGTTCCAACAGTTCCATGCCCTTGTTATGTTGGGAACATTGAAACCTTGCAGTGCTCCAGGTGTCTCACAAAAGCTCAGTAGAGGGAATACACTCAATGCTGGCAGCTCCAGGGACAGTGGCAGTGAGGGGTGGGAGCCCAAGGCAAGGGGCCATGAACTGCCAACCCTTTGCACAACAAGGGGGACAGGGACCTGTGTCCCAGCCAGGTGAGAGACACTCAGAGCTGAGGACCCCAAATCTTCCTGTGCTGAGACTCTGAAGGGATAAAAGCTCAGCGGGTCCTTTGCGCAGGATCCCTCCTTGAAGGCGCAAGCTAGAGCTGTTATTTTGTTTTTGCACCAAGATTAAATTATTTTTAAGGACTGAGACGTCTAAGACTCTGCTGTGGGAAACCAGGGCTGAGCAAGTAAGGAAACTGGTCTGACTGGGAGCGTGGGGTGTGCAGGGAGTCAAACAGGGCACCCACTGGGTCACTGAAGCCATCGCTGCGAAGGGGCCTCAGTCCCAGCTCAGGTGGTGGAGTGGCACTGCCAGAGGGGCTCCTGGGTGGTCGGACAGGGAAGTTTCCCTAAGAGGGGAGTGAGGGGATTTGGTGACAAGCACTGCCCAGGCTGTGACAGCTCAGAGCAGGCCCAGCTCATGCAGAACCTAGGTAAGTACAGATGACTAGGCCATGATTAAGGGATTGGAGCATCTATTAATGAGCAGAGACTGTGGGAGATGGGCCTAGTTAGTCTGGAGAAGAGAAGACTTGAGAGGAAATCTCATTATTGCATATTAATATCTCCAAGGCAGGTGTCACGATGGTGCCAGACTCTTCAGTGGTGCCCAGAGACAGGACGGGCAGCAATGACCATAAACTAAAACACACCATGTTCTACCTCAACACGAGGAAGAAGTTCTTCCCGTGGAGGATGGCAGAGCACTGGAACAGCTACCCAGGGTGAGCACAGAGCTCTCCCTCTCTGGAGACATCCCAAACCCACCTGGACGTGTCCCTATATCACCTGGGTGACCCCAGAGATCCCTCCCAACCCAACACCTCCGTGATTCTGTGCAACAGAGCAGGTCCGAGCCCCCCTCACCTCCGGGATCGGACGTGGTAGCTGTCCTCCCGCCGGTGCCGCCGGTCCCGCTCGCTGCTGCTCGACCGCGACCGTGTCCGCCGCCGCTTGTGCTTGCGGCTCCGGTAGCGCTCGTGGTAACTGCCGCGGCTGCTGCGCTCCGACGAGCGGTACCTTCGGGAGTGTGGCATCTGCGGGGACAGCAGGGACCCTGTGAGGAACCCCTGGGGACGGCAGGGACCCCGTGAGGAACCCCTGGGGACGGCAGGGACCCCGTGAGGAACCCCTGGGGACGGCAGGGACCCCGTGAGGCACCCCTGGGGACGGCAGGGACCGCATTAACAACTGCATGGGATGGGAACCAGCGCGGAGCAGGGAGGCTGCCAGCAGCACGTGTGAGTGTGCCGGGGGATCTGAGAGAGAGGGGAGGAATCTCTGAGAGATCCCAGAGCCCCACAGCAGAAGATGAGACCACCCACAAGGGCTGTGTTTGCCCCGCGGTTCTCTTTCCCAGGTTCATATCCCTTTTTCACACTGTCCACAGCTCCATGGACAGTTTTTGCACCTTCTCTCTTTAAGCTCCCTAGGAAGGTGGGAAGCAGCAGCAAGGAGAACTGAGGGAAGGTGAAATGAAGCCTTGGATATCACCAAAGTCCCTGTGCAGCAGTAATGGACACCCAGAGAGCAGCTCCTCAAGAGATGCCTCAGATTTTCTGCCAAGCAAGTGACATCTACACCTGGAGGGGACACAAGGGTGGGGAAGGGTCTGGGGGGGGCCACATGAGGAGCAGCTGGGGGTACTTGGGTCTGTTCAGCTGGGACTGAGGGGAGATCTCAGGAGGCTGCAGCTTCCTCAGGAGGGGCAGCTCCGATCTCTGCTCTGTGTGACAGTGACAGCACCCAAGAGAACGGCTGGAGCTGTGTCAGGGAGGTTTAGGTTGGATATCAGGAAAAAGTTCATCCCCCAGAGGGTGGTGGGGCACTGACCAGGCTCCCCAGGGAATGGGCACGGCCCCGAGGCTGCCAGAGCTCCAGGAGCATTTGGACAACGCTTTCGGAGATGCACAGGGTGGGACTGTTGGGGTGTCTGTGCAGGGCCAGGAGTGGGGCTTGATAATCCTTGTGGGTCCCTTCCAGCTCAGATTTGTGATACACGTCCCTCTGCCCATGGGGAACCGCCCAGGAGCAAATCCACCCTTTCCCAGTGGACGTTAACAGAGCCCTGCAGACCCTCAGCTCTGCCTCTCTAGGGGAACACGAGCCAAGGAGATCCCGAGGTGAGATGGCACAGTGGGTGCAGCCCCTCAGGCCCTGCCATGCCTTGCTCCACAGCTCTCAAACATTCCCCACACGTATTTTGGTTCCAAGCACGAATCATAGAATCGTGGAATGTTAAGGGCTGGGAGGGACTCACTCAGTTCCACCCCCTGCCATGTGCAGGGACACCTTCTACTAGCCCAGGCTGCTCCAAGACCCGTCCAACCTGGCTTTAAACACCCCAGGGATGGGGCAGCCACAGCTTCTTTGGGCAATCTTTGCCAGGGCCGGAATAGAAGCCGGAGCTCCCTTTGCCCAAAGAGCTCCCGCGGAAATTTCCCCCATCCAAAATGCCCCCGGCTGCGTCCCCGTCCCCGCCCTGCGCTGACATCACTGCCATGGCTTGGACAGGCCGAACCGGCCCCGGCGATGGGGTGACCCGGGGGCACGGGCTCGGTACCCCCCGCACGGGGGGCTCTGCCCTGGGTTCCCCCCGAGCCTCGCCGTTTCCAGCCGCTGATTGAAGGGAGAGCGAAGGCGATGCTGGCGGCCCGCCAAGCCCCGTCTCCGTGGAACGAGCACCGGGGCGTTCCGCAGCGGGGCTGGAACCGGTTTGAGGACGGTGATGGCGGCCGCGCCGGGAGGGGCCTCCGCCGTGCAGGGCCGGAAGCACCGGGACACCGGGAGAGATGGGCCGAGGGCGGGGCGACCTCGGCGGGGAGGCCCCGACCCGGTCTCCCCGGGCCATCCGGGCCCGCCGCCCCCGCGGGAGCACTCAGGCCGCCGATTCCCACCACGGTCCCGCCGGGATCCACAGGCCGGGCCCGCCCCGCGCCGCCCTCACTGACCGCGGCCTACCCACCCCACCCCGCCCCGCGCCGCACCGTCCTCGCAGCCAGCCCAGTGCGCTTGTCCCACAGGAAATCCGTGATGGCGGCCGTGGGCCCCCGGGCCCCGCTCCAGCTCCCGCCGCCGCCGCCGCCGATCCGGGTCCTGCCCGCACGCGGGGCCGCGCACGCACGTACGCGCGCACGTACGCACGCACGTACGCGCGCGGAGCTGCGTCACACTGGGTGGGGCCGAGGGGCGTGGCCTATCCCTGAGGGGCGTGACCGAGAGCGGCTCGTCCCGCGCAGCTCCCTCCTTAGGCCACGCCCCCTTCCGGGCCCCACCGGCACAGGCCGGGCGAGGCCGAGGGGCGGGGTTAGATCTGAGGGGCGGGGACAGGGCGGATCGCCCCACCTACTTCATCCCCCAAGACACACCCACCCTTCTGACTGCGGCGGGACGGTTCCGAGGGGCGGGGTTCGAGCCACAGGCGGGGCCCTTGATAATAGCCCCGCCTATTCCCCCAGGAGCCCCGCCCCGTGCCCGCCCCCTGGCAGGGTTAGACCAGAAGGGCGGGGACTATGGTTATTAGCCACGCCCACCTTCTCATCAGGCCACGCCCCTCATCGCACCGCTGTCGGTGATGGGGCGGGGTTAGAAATAAGGGGCGGGGTCTAGTGCGGGTAGACCCGCCCATCTCTCATTGAAGCCACGCCCCTCTCAAGTTCATCTGGCGGCGGTGGGCTGGGCAGGGGGCGTGGCCATACCAAGGGGGCGTGTTCTC
>VZRV01008887.1:123430-133620 GCA_013398115.1 Falcunculus frontatus
CCTTCCCAAACCTTCCCAAACCTTCCCTTCCCAAACCTTCCCAAACCTTCCCAAACCTTCCCTTCCCAAACCTTCCCTCCCCTTCAGAGAGCCCAGTGCCTGTGTCCCACCGTGGGTGTGGGGTGGCAGGCTTCTGTCACCTGTAAAAGCTGGTTTGGATCCACTGGGCACTACGAGCTGCCCTGAAATCACCTTTGGAGATTTGAGTCTACACCCACGACCAGGACTGGGACTAACAGGGGATGCCTGGGGACACCTGAAGGTGGGAGCTGGACTTGTTTTCCCGAGGGCCCGTGAAGGCTCTGCCGGGGGATGCCAGGAGTCACAAGCCTGGCGGGGGAAGGCGTTATGTGTCTGTGTGAAGTGAAAACATCCCAGTGGCACTTGCGTGTGACCAGGGCTGCTGGGTGTCCTGACATAACCAGCTGCTCCCGGCATCTCTGGGCTTTCCCTCCAAAGCCTCCGAGCTCGTCCACTCGCAGCAAAAGGAGGTGGATGAGGAGTGCTGCAGGCCCAGGGCCGTGCAGCTCCTGCCCTGCGCATGCTGGCAGCTCCTTTGGGGTTAGACATTCCTCCCACCTTCCCCTGGTACCAGCATTGTCTGTCCTTGCTTGGCTGCTGCCTGGCTCACCACAACAACCTCCTCGATCCTCCTTGGCCGCCCCAGAGCTTGGCACTCAGTTTGCATAACCAGCAAAGCTTATCCCAAATCCTGCTAAGCCAACTCGGGTGGTGGCGGGGAGACAGTGGATGACAGGGAGCTCCAAGGGTGCAACGTCCACATCCTCTCTGAGTTCTCCATGGGGCACATGTCAGCTTTGGAGTGGGGGCACAGGTAGACAGACAAGCTTCTACAGCCCCCCGTTCCCACAAAGGGTGATTTTTGCACCCCTGGGACCCTGACCCGGTGCCGAATTGCTCCTCTCCACACACGTCTGCTCGCATCTGTCCCAGCCAAGCAGCAGGGTGTTGGTCATGTGCATGGGCAGGCACGTGGGTGTGGGTGTGTGTGTGTGTCCTCAGCACCTGCCTCTCTGCACTCTGTCAGACCCTAACTTTTATCCTGGGTTTGCTGTCTAACTGCCCTTGTCTTGCCTCTCCCCACTCCTCCCTGTCCCGCTCTGTCCCCTGCATTCCCACCCTGCAGGTTTTACTGGGACCTCATCATGCTGCTCCTGATGGTGGGGAATTTGATCATCCTGCCCGTGGGCATCACCTTCTTCAAGGATGAGAACACCCCTCCCTGGATTGTTTTCAACGTGCTTTCGGACACTTTCTTCTTGGCTGACCTGGTGCTGAACTTCCGGACAGGCATCGTGGTGGAGGACAACACGGAGATCATCCTTGACCCTCACACCATCAAAATGAAGTACTTGAAGAGCTGGTTCCTGGTCGACTTCATTTCCTCCATCCCTGTTGACTACATTTTCCTCATCGTCGACCTGGAGACGCAGGTGGATTCTGATGTCTACAAGACAGCCCGGGCCTTGCGCATCGTGCGCTTCACCAAGATCCTCAGCCTGCTGCGCCTGCTGCGTCTCTCACGCCTCATCCGCTACATCCACCAGTGGGAGGAGGTGAGAACCCCTTGGGGGTCCCCTGGTCAGGGTCCCAGGCCAGGTCGGGTGTCCCCAGCTACAGGTTACGGCTGTCTGGAGGGCAGAGGGCTCCAAGGGCTGTTCTAGGAGAAGAGTTTCTCTGCAGCTCTGCTCCTGCCGGTCTCCCAGATATTCCACATGACGTACGACCTGGCCAGCGCCGTGGTGAGGATCATCAACCTCATCGGGATGATGCTGCTGCTCTGCCACTGGGACGGCTGCCTCCAGTTCCTGGTGCCCATGCTGCAGGACTTCCCTGAGGACTGCTGGGTCTCCAAGAACCACATGGTGGTGAGAGCCCAGACAGGGGTGATCCCAGTCGGGATCTGCCGTGGCAGGGAGAGGATTTGGTTACCTGTCTCCTACTGCAAGGCTGGAGCTGCTGGGAGACTGCTGAGCAGTGTCTCTGTGGTCACAGCAGCGACATGGGGCAGAGGGAATCCCTGCATCACCTCCCCATCTCAGCCCACCTTGCTGGGGTCAGGGAATCCCTCAGGGAGGGAACAGGGCACTGGGGCTCCTGCCTCCTCCCCAGAGCAAGGGCTGGTGCCTGCTCAGAGCTTCGCACAATCCCAGTGCCTCTTCCTGGAGGAGAGCTCATCCCTTTGGCCTTGGAGGAACCCTGTTCTTGCTGGGTCTCTGGACTCCCCAGCTTAGGGAGGTGGGACTGGGGGGTTCAGCCCTGCAGCACCTTCCAACAACCCCCCCAGTGCCACTGTCCCTCGCCTGCAGAACGACTCATGGGGGAAGCAGTACTCGCACGCCCTGTTCAAGGCCATGAGCCACATGCTCTGCATCGGCTACGGGCAGCAGGCGCCCGAGGGCATGACCGACGTCTGGCTCACCATGCTCAGCATGATCGTGGGGGCCACCTGCTACGCCATGTTCATCGGCCACGCCACCGCCCTCATCCAGTCGCTGGACTCCTCCCGGCGCCAGTACCAGGAGAAGGTCAGCAGGGTGGGGGAGGGAGGGCCTGGGTGCTGGGGGAAGGGTCCTGGTGGGAGCAGGTCCAGCTCCAGAACCAGCTCAGCACAGCTGCTGTGCCCTACTGATTCCAGAGTTTGGGATCTTTGTCCTTGCCACTCTCCCTCGGGGTGTTGAAGGTGGAGCTCAGGCTGCCCGTTGAGAGAGAGACCATACTGGCGTCCATACTGGGGGTCACTTGTACAGAGTGTGGCCCCATCCTGCCCTCTGCCCTGGGTCCACCTGCATCTGAGTGCACGGGGGTCCTGTCCTCTGCCACCCAGAGGTGGTCTTTGGGACAAGGCCCTGGAGCAGGAGTGTCTGTATCTGTATCAGTGAGGAGAAGGGATGCCTTGTCCGGCCATGCAGGTGGTCCCAGCTCAGCCCCGTGTGACTCCCCTTGTCCCTGCAGTACAAGCAAGTGGAGCAGTACATGTCATTCCACAAACTGCCCGGGGACACGCGCCAGCGGATCCATGAGTACTACGAGCACCGCTACCAGGGCAAGATGTTCGACGAGGAGAACATCCTGGGGGAGCTCAGTGAGCCGCTCAAAGAGGTGCGGGCAGCACTCCAGTGCTGTGACCTGGGCAAGAGAGGCTGGTGCTTGCAGGGGGGCCAGGCCCAGGGACATCCCCACTGACCTGTTCCTCACCCCACAGGAAATCATCAACTTCAACTGCCGCAACCTGGTGGCCAACATGCCCCTGTTTGCCAACGCGGACCCCAACTTCGTGACGGCCATGCTGACCAAGCTGCGCTTCGAGGTCTTCCAGCCCGGGGACTTCATCATCCGTGAGGGCACCGTGGGCAAAAAGATGTACTTCATCCAGCATGGGGTGGTCAGCATCCTCACCAAGGGCAACAAGGAGACCAAGCTGTCTGATGGCTCCTACTTTGGCGGTGAGGCTGGGCTGGGGGGCCTGGAGAGCGGAGTAGGGGCCAAAAGCTGCCCGAGAGCAGAAGCTGGGGCATCCCTGACGCTCCTGCCTGCCCGTCTCCTCTTGCCCAGTGCCAAGGGCTCAGCATCCACTTCACCCCAGTTCTGTCTGGCTGGGGCAGAGGGAACATCCACCACCTCGCTGCTGGCCAGGGAGGAGGGGAATTTAGAGCAGAACATCTGAGGCATTTTATAGGATACAGGCACAGCTCTGGGAGGGAAACAGGCCGGGCCTTCACAGCAGCCACGCCTGCGGGTGTCTCCATGGCCTGGAGAGGGAGGAAAACTCTGTGCCTGGCCGAGGAGACAGCCGTGGCTGCGTAGGCTCCGGGGTCTGTCCCTCCCTCTGAGCCATGCTCCGCCTCTGTGCAGGGTGCTGGGGTGCCAGGCCATGCTGTTCCTGCTCCGACTGCTGGGAGGGGGATGGACGGCTGTGTCACCCTGACCCCAGCCCTATGTCCCTGCAGAGATCTGCCTGCTGACACGGGGCAGGCGCACGGCCAGCGTGAGAGCTGACACCTACTGCCGCCTCTACTCCCTGTCTGTGGACAACTTCAACGAGGTGCTGGAGGAGTACCCCATGATGCGCAGGGCCTTCGAGACAGTGGCCATGGACCGGCTGGACCGCATAGGTGAGGAGTGACCTCCCGGGCTCAGCACAACCACCTCTGCAGCCACTCCCAGGGCGCACGGGCCCCCAGACCCACGGGTGATGGAGTCTGGGGTGATGGAGTCATAGTGTGGATCACAGCAGCCCAACCCCACGGGTGCCCAGCAATGAGGATGATGGGGAGCATGGGGAAGGAGCCTGGCCTCTCTCTCCCTCCCAGCAAGATCCAGGTGGTGCCACAGGACAGGCTTCCCTGGGAAAATGTCACTGCACTGCACTGGACTTGCACTGTCTGGCAGTGACCAGCTGCTTGTCCTTACCCCTCCTTGCCTGTGGAGGACAAGCAGGACCCCAGCCCCCAGCCTGGACCCTTTGCAGTGAGGACTCCCCTGTTTTGTCCCTGCTGCTTCCTTTGCTCCAGTCTGGACCCTTCCCAGGGTCTTGCTTCCCCTGGCACGCTGGTGAGGTTTTATTGTCCCTTCTCCACTGCCGCCCTTCCCTCCACACTGTCCCCAAGAGCCCACGCTCCCAGGGTCTGTGATACTCCTGCCTCCGCCCCCCAGGGAAGAAGAACTCCATCTTGCTCCGCAAGCGAGCCGAGCACAGCTCGGGGCCCCTGAACAACGAGATGATCCAGCAGATCGTGAAGCACGACCAGGACATGGCCCACAACATCCAGGACCTGCAGCAGATGGCGATGGGCCGGGAGCTGAGTGGGAAGCCGGTGATCTGGGAGCCGCTGGTGCACGCTCCCCTGCAGACGGCCGCCGCCACCACCAACGTGGCCATCGCCCTGACCCACCAGCACAGCCTGCAGGCCCACATCTTCCTGCCGCCTTCCTCCATCTCCAGCCCGCTCTCGCCCGAGGCCACCCTGCTCACCAAGCCGGTGCGCCGCTCCCAGCCCAGCCTGGGCGGCTCCCGGCCCTCCTCCATGAGCTCGCCCTCCGGGGCGCAGTCCCACCTCCAGACGCCCGCCGCCGGCTCGCCTTCCTCGCCCATGGTCCAGTCCCAGGCGCCGCTGGAGAGCGGGGGCCAGAGACCCAGCCCCGGGGCGCAGCCCCTGCCGCGCTCGGCGCAGAGGGGGGAGATGCCAGCGGGGGCCAAGCAGCCCCCGGCCGGCCCCCAGCCCCAGCTCTCCAGGTCCCGCGGCGCCTCGGTCTCCACCTCGCTGCTGCAGCAAGCGGCGGGCGCTGCGTCCCCCAGCTCCGAGCAGGCGCTGCCGCCGGGGAGAACGCTCCACTACAGCCTGTCCCGAGCCACCGGCTCCCACATCTCCCTCCTGATGCAGCCGCAGCAGCTGGTGAAGCACAGGAGCATCCAGGGCCTGCCGGTGGGGCGGCTCACCCAGGATGTCCGGCTCCTCTCTGCCTCTCAGCCCTCCCTTCCCAACAAAGTGGCCCAGCAAGCCGACGGGAGCTCCTTGAAGCAGGGCAGGAAATCTGCAGGGAACCTGGCCCGCAGGTCCTCGCCCTCGGTAGCCGGACTCCTCGCCAAGCCGTGCGCGGGAATGCCGGGCCAGACCACACACTCGCAGCAGATGCCTTCAGGATCGCTGGCTCAGCCCGGCCGCTCCACGGCGGGAGCGTCCACTCCCCAGTCCCCGGGCTCCGCGTCCAGGCAGGCAGCAGGTCCCTCCCGCAAGGGCTCCGTGGCCTTCAGCCCCGAGGTGGAAACGGGGAAGCCCAAACTCCCATCCAACATGTGAGTCCTGGCGGCACCCACACGGGCAGGAGGGACCCGGGCATCCCGGCGGCAGAGGAGGCAGGAGAAGCAGAGCACCAGCCCCGCCGTGTCGGAGGGAAAATGAGGTGAGAGGCAGCAGCCGGGGCCGTGGAGGGGCTGTTTCAGGCGCGGGGGCACGGCAGGGATGAGCATGGGGCAGCCCCAGAGCTAGCCCAGCTGGATGAGGAGGGGGCTCTGCTGACTGCCCCGAGGGGGTCACCCTGCTCGGGCTCTCCCCTCCTTGCTCATCACCACCTGTGAGTTCTGCTCTCCTTCCGGAGGCACAGGACAGGTCAGAGCCCTTGCCCAAACTCTGGCCTCTCTGGGGAGCTCAGCTCCCCACAACCGCCCCTTGGGGGCCGGGCCCCCCACGCTCTGTGCCGCGTGTCCCACAGCCTGTCTTCGGGGCCAGGCTGGCGCTGGCAGCTCCTCCAGCTTGTCCTCTGTCACAGCAGGGGCTGCCCCACGCCCACCTCGATCCCCAGATTGCTCTGCCCAGCACCTTTGCCTTTAGGGCGAGGAGGGAGAGGCAGCCCCCTGGGTTCACTGCCCGGCTGGAGGCTGGAGCCCACGGCAGGGGCTCCCCGGGCAGGCAGAGCACGGGGGTCCAGGGTCAGCAGGGGCCAGGTCCCCCTTCCCCGAGGCCCTGGTGGGTCCCTGAGTGCAGGTGCCAGGACCTGGGGGTCCCGGGCAGAGCTCCCCTGGTGTGACGAGTGCCTAAGGGCAATGCTGGGGGCAGGGGGGTCTCCACTGAGCCCCCCAGTCCCTCTCCCCAGCTTGTGGGACCGTTTTGCCTCAGAGGTGCTGAGTCCCTGTGAGGTTGGGATGTGCTGCTGGGCAGGGCTCTGCCCCACATCCGGGCACTGTGGCTGCCCCCCGATCTGGCGTGGGGGCAGCCTGAGGGGATTCTGCTGCCTGAAGCTCCAGGAGGATGTTCAGAGGGTCAGTCCAAGGGGGCGCCTCTGTGGCTCCAGGATGATGTCCAGAAGGTCATCTGGGAGGATCCTTCTCTGGCTCCAGGAGGATGCTCACAGGGTCACCTGGGGTGACCCCACTGCCTGTGGCTCCAGGAGGATGCTCAGCCCGGGCTCTGCTCCCCTGCGCTGCAGTCCCGTTCCCAGGTTGCCTGGAGATGCCAGTCACCAGTTCCACGGGAACAAAAGGCTTTCAATCAAAGATGCCAATCTTGGGCAGCGTCTGGGTGACGTGTAGGGCTGTGGGGTCACCCCCCCTCAAACAGGGGCCCGGGGTCCCCACAGATGCCCCCCCCCCCAGAGACAGTAGTGTGCAATGTGTGTGCGAGTCGTGGCTCTGCCGAGCAGCCGAGCTCTGCTTACAGTGTCGCTTTGGGCCAACCGTGTTCAGTCCTGGTTAGAGTAGTGTCCCCTCCGACCCCGCCACGCTGCGCGAGCTGCTTCCCACTCCCGGAGTTAGGAACCATGGCTTGTCTTCGTGCTCTGGGGCTCGGCTGCCGCTGAGCGGGGCCGGCCGGACCCCCAGCGCAGCGGGCGAGGTCTTGTTCCCCGCGGTACTTATTGAAGTGAGGTGTTCAAGTCTCCACCCTCGTATTTTGGGGCGTCGGGAGCAGTCCGGAGTGCTCTGGGAGCCCGGCCTGCGGGGTGCAGCAGCCCACCAGGAACCCCGGCAGTGTCTGCCAGAGGGGATGTCCTTCACTGCCTTTTTTCCGTGGATTTCAACTGCCCTTCCCTGCCCACCCCCACGTCCCGCTCCGTCCCCATGGTCGGTGTGTCCCCAGCAGCCCCTCGGGCAGGGGTCTGCAGCGGAGCCGCGCGTCCCTGGGTTGTGTTCACACTGCGTGATGTAGATGTCTTAGCGGTCATCCCCGTGCCCCGCAGAGCGCGGGGGCCGGCCCGGACAGCACCGAGCTCCCGCTGGCCGCGCCTCTGGCGCACCCTCCCCACGCCACAGCCCCGTGTCGGGAGTCAGAGCCACCCCGTGCTCCTGTCACCGTCGCCCCTGCCCTGCGCCGTGTCACCTCGTGGGCCGGTGCTCACCCCGGTGGAGGCTGGAGGGGCTGGGGGTGCCAGCCGTGCGCGGGCGCAAGTTTAGCCACCAAAGACCATGATCCTCCACTCTTGCACTCACGGCAGTCCATGTACAGAGCTTGTAGTTTTCATATCGCAGAGAATTTAAGAGCGTTTTTTTATTTTTGGTCGTTGTACATAATGGATTTAAATAATAAAGACAGGTTCCGAGCTGGTCTGGGGGAGACTCCTTCTGCACCACCTGCAACCCCACAGCACCCTGCCTGGGTATGGGACAGGACAGGGGATGCTGCAGTGCTCCAGCTTCAATCCCGGCCCGCTGCAGGGCCGGGAGCAGCCAGAACATCCCCGAGAGCCCATCGAGGGGCCTCTCCCAGGCCCCACCGACCTGGGTGGCACAGCAGGAGCCCAAAGGCAACAGGTCCCCTCCCACCCCCCCTGGTCCCTTTTGGCCCTGGGCAGATTAATGTTTAATCTTTGGTTATTTTCCCCTTCCATCTCCATTCCCTTCTTTGCCGGGGGGAGGGGCAGGTTTGATACCGCCTGATTGCAGAGCAGACTCGAGGCATTAACGCGATTAAATGAAGGTCACACAGCACAAGGTGGGCTGGGGCACCCGAGCCACGGGCACTGCGGCGTTTGCGGCACCTGACGCAGGTCTCGGGGCACGGCTGGGCTCCGGCTGCACCCTCTTCACCCTCAGCACCTGCCACAGCACCCTCAGCACCGCGCAGGCAGGGCACAAGCAGGATACAGGCACAGGCAGGATACGGGCACAGGCAGGATACGGGCACAGGCAGGATACGGGCACAGGCAGGGCACGGGGGCAGGCAGGGCGCAGCAGGACGAGGGTGAAGGCAGGATGCAGATGCAGGCAGGATGCAGACGCAGGCAGAACGCAGGTGCAGGCCGGACATGGCCACAGGCTGGACACTGGACATGCTGGCAGTGGGCACAGGCAGGATGAAGGCAGGACACGGTCGCAGGCAGGACGCAGGTGCCGGCAGCCACCCCGCTGTGCCCCGCCGACTCTCCCCACAGCAGCCCCGCGTTACCGGGGCAGCCCCTGCCCGCAGGACGCTGCTGGCTGCCCCCTCCCGCCGCTCCCCGCGGGAATTAGGCTCCGTGACACACGAAGAGCTCAACGCTGATTAGCGGTTTCTCTCTAATTTGATTATTTCAGATTACACTGCAGCCAGCCTGATTAAAGGGGCGCGGGGCCGCTCTGCAGGGCGCGCCGGGGCGGCCAGGAGCAAAAAGAGCGTTTTTTGGGAATGAATTCCGGCATATGTCCTATTCCCATTCCAACACTATTCCATCCCGTTTGTGTCCATCGGCAGGGCTGGCGGCTCGGGCTGCCGAGGCAGCGGGACAGGGACACGGCAGAGCCCCGCTGCCCGCCCAGGGCTGAGGGCAAAGCCCCGGGATACGAGGGCCCCGCAGAGCCCCGGAGGTGCGGGCAGAGCCCCACTGCCCGTCCCCCGTTCTCACTCCCCAAGAACACCCGTCCTGGAGGCGGAGGCTCTGCCCCGAGCCCCCGCGTCCCCGGCGGCGGTGGGAGGGGGATTAGAGGGCACCACAGAGAGATTAATTAACGCGGGTGAGACGGGATTAGGGGATTCGGGGCGGGCGCCAATCTGCGGGGCGGGGGCCCGGGCAGGAGCTGAGGGAAACAGCTGGAAGGTGTCACTGCGTGTGCCCACCCGGTGCGTCCTCTGCCCAGATCACCCCTGCGGCGTCCCCTCGGGGGGCGGTGGGCAGCTGGACCCCCCGGCAGCCGGGGTCTCACCCGCGCACACGGGTGTGTGGTGCACCCCACCCTCACGGCACCCCACACCTGCACAGGGTCCCACACCTGTACTGCACCCTATACCTGTGCAGCACCACACCTGCACAGCACCCACACGGTGACCCACACCTGCACCAAAGCCCACACCCGCTCCGTACCCCGTAACTGCTCTGCGCCCACACCTGTGCTGCACCCCACACCTGCACAGCGTGTCAACTGCATGGCGCTCCACCCCTACAGTGCACCCCACAGTCGCACGGCACCCCACGTCTGTGCTGCACCCCATACCTGTGCTGCACCCCATACCTGGGCTGCATCCACAACCGCACAGCACCCCACAGTCGCGTGGTATTCCACACCTCCACGGAGACCCACACCTGCACAGCGCCACAAACCTGCCCTACAACCCCACAGACCACAGGAAACCCCACGCCGGCACCCCACACCCCCATTTTTCCCCCAATTCCAGCACACCCGGTCCCCGTCCAGATGCCCGCGCCCCCCATTCGCTTCCCAGACGCCGGACACGCCCCCTCCTAAGCCCCGCCCCAAGCCC
>VZRV01008887.1:133784-380418 GCA_013398115.1 Falcunculus frontatus
GGGCCGTGGAGGACGCGGGCGGCAGCGGCAGGATCTGAACCCGGCACCATGAGCGGCGGCCCCGGGGCGCGGGCAGCGGCCGAGCGCCAGGAGTTCGCCGCCTTCTTCCCGCAGATCGTCCGCGACCTGACGGAGGACACGCTGGGGCACCCGGAGGTGGGAGACGCCGTGGCGCGGCTGAAGCAGGTGAGTACGGGAAGGGGGCGGCGGGCAGCGGCGGGGGGACTGCGGGCCGGGGCTGCTCACCTCGCTCCGCTCCCGCAGGTGCTGGAGTACAACGTGCCGGGCGGGAAGTGCAACCGGGGGCTGACGGTGGTGGCGGCGTTCCGGCAGCTGGCGGGCCCCGCGCAGCAGGACCCGGAGAGCCTCCGCCGCGCCCTGGCCGTGGGCTGGTGCATCGAGCTGGTGAGAAACGGGACCCTGGGGATGGGACCCCCTGGGCGCCCCCCGTCCCTAATCCAGCCTCTCGCAGTTCCAAGCCTTTTTCCTGGTGGCTGACGACATCATGGACGCGTCCCTGACCCGGCGCGGGCAGGTGTGCTGGTACAAGAAGGTGAGAGTGTTCAAGAGGCCTCTGTTCATGGGGGGTGTCCCCTGGGAGTCAGGAGGCTTTGTGACACCTTCCTTCCTTCCTGGTGCAGGAGGGGATCGGGCTGGACGCCGTCAATGATGCTTTTCTCCTGGAGTCGTCGGTGTACCGGCTGCTAAGGAGGTACTGTGGGAAGCAGCCCTACTACCTGCACCTGCTGGAGCTCTTCCTGCAGGTGAGCCCGGCTCCCCAAACCCTTCCTGATTTCCTGGGATCTGGGTCCTTTCTGATGTTCAACAGCACGTGGATCTTGGAGTGTTCCTTAAATTCCCAGGCATCCTGCTGGACACGCCCTGCCTTCGGACTCAATGAGGAGCTGAAACAGGGCTTGGGGTCTGCCCTGTGACGTTGGGGCTTTCTTGGAGGACTGTGTGAATAGATCATGGAATCACAGACTGGGTGTAGGGACCATAAAGAAGGGTTTGGGTTGGAAGGGACCATAAAGATCATCTTGTTCCACCCCCTGCCATGGGCAGGGACACCTTCCACTATCCCAGGCTGCTCCAATCCCTGTCCAGCCTGGCCTTGGACACTTCCAGGGATCCGGGGGCAGCCACAGCTTCTCTGGGCACCCTTTGCCAGGGCCTCCCCACCCTCACAGGGAAGAATTTCCCTCTCATATCTCATCTAAATCTCTCCTCTTTCAGTGTAAAACCATCACCCTTTGTCTTGTTACTTCTGCCCATGCAAAACACCCTCCTCCCTCTTTTTTCTAAGCCCCTTAAGTGCTGGAAGGCCACAATGAGACCACAAATCCTTTCTTTCCTCTCCAGACAGGCTACCAGACCGAGCTGGGGCAGACCCTAGACCTCATCACTGCTCCCATTTCCCAGGTGGATCTGAGCCGGTTCAGCGAGCAGCGGTACGGAGGCCAAGGGGCAGAGCTTGGTCCCTTTCTGGCCGTGCCAGACACAGCCATGCCTTAAAACCAAGCCTGGGGCTGGCTTGGGGGGGAGCTGCTGCTGGTCCCCTCTGTCTCTGACCTGCAGAGGGTGGGAAAACCCAGGCCTTGGGGCTGAGCGTGGTTCCTCTGCCACAGGTACAAGGCGATTGTGAAGTACAAGACGGCATTTTACTCCTTCTACCTGCCTGTGGCTGCAGCCATGTACATGGTGAGTTTGGTGGGAACAGCTTGGGAGGGGCCTCACCCTCATGTGAGGCTGTCCAGGAGGGCAGGGGCTGGAAAGCTTTATCCCTGTTATCCCTTCCCTCCCCTCAGGCGGGTATTGACGGTAAGGAGGAGCACGAGAATGCCAAAGCCATCCTGCTGGAGATGGGAGAGTTCTTTCAGATCCAGGTAGGAGGTGGCTCCGCGCCCCTTGGTGTGTGCCAGCTGCCGGCTGTGGCACTCAGGTGTTTCTTTTGTCACACAGGACGATTACCTGGACTGCTATGGGGACCCAGCAGTGACAGGGAAGGTTGGCACCGACATCCAGGACAACAAGTGCAGCTGGCTGGTGGTGGAGTGTCTGCGCCGGGTGACGCCAGAGCAGAGGCAGATCCTGGAGGTAAAGGCTGGGATCACACACCTGGGAGAGGGGATGTGGTGCTGGAATGTGCACCTGGAGTGCAGGTGCTGGGCTGGGAGGAGGGGGTGAGCACTACGGGAGGGCAAACAGAGAACAAAGCTCCTGCCCCATCCTGACGGAGCAGCTGCAGCATGAGCTGGGATGGGACCTGACTCACCCCAGGGTTTTCTCAGGAGAACTACGGCTGTAAGGAGCCCGAGAAGGTGGCAAAGGTGAAGGAGCTCTACAATGCACTGGGCATGGAGGCGGCTTTCCAGGAGTACGAGGAGAGCAGCTACCGGCGGCTGCAGGAGCTGATTGGGAAGCACGCCCAGCGCCTGCCCCAGGACATCTTCCTAGACCTCGCACAGAAGATCTACAAGCGGCAGAAGTGATGGAGGGGCCTGGCAGGGGGCTGTGTGGCCTTTGCGAAGAGGGCTGGGCTCAGTCACCCGCTGGCTGGAGCTGCTCCCTGCCCTGGGAGGGGCCGGGTTGTAGAGGGTTCGATGGGAGGGCCAGGGGGGGTTTAGCGATCTCCCCCCGGCCGTGTGTCAATAAATATAAGTTATTGTAGGTGCGTCGCTGCCTGGTGTTGGCTGGGGACGGGGCTGGACGGCGGGGAGGGGGATGCTGGCACTGCCCGTGCTTTCCGGGGTGGGGGGATGCCCGGAGCACCGCCCCCGCCGGCGGGGGGGGGCCCGGGGGCTTCCGGCGGGGGGTGGCGGNGCCGCCGGTCCTCGCCCTGGGGCCGGGGGATGCTCGGGGCCGGGGGATGCTCGGAGCTTGCGGATGCTCGGGGCCGGGGGATTCTTGGAGCTTGCGGATGCTCGGGGCTGACGGATGCTCGGGGCTGGCGGATGCTCGGAGCCGCCCCCCGCAGTCTTCGCTGCCCGTTCCCTGCCCGGGGCCTCCAGCAGGTGCCTGAGGCCAGGGCTCCCCCTCGGTAAGGCCGGGCCCGGTGGTGCGGCGGCGGTTCTGCAGCGGTTCTCAGGGCCGGGGGCTTCCGGCCAAGCCCCGGTCCCTGAACGCCCCCGGTGCCACCGCCCCCGCCCAGGACAGCTCCCCCCTCCTCGAGGAGGCTCCAAGGGCGTTTTCTCCTTGACGGCATCCTCGAGATGCTCCCGACCCTCCGGAGGGAATCCAGCCCCGGAGCAGCCGAGCTTCCTGGGATCGTTCCCAGGCCATGCTCCAGGGACCAGCGGCTGCAGTCCCTGCCCGGCCGCAGAGCCCCAAGTCCAGCAGGACGCTGTGGGGCAGCGCCTCTCTCGGGCAGCCCCTCTCTCAGGGCACATCCCCATCTCTGACCCCCAGATCCCTGGGCCGGGTCCTGCCGCAAGGTCACTGCCCTCCCTCTTCCCCCAGCTGTGCCTCTCTCTCCGGGTTTGTGCTGCCGTGTTCTCCCCTGACCAGGCGGGCGTTTGGTGCTTGCAGGGAGCTGGATGGTCTGAAGAGAGGAGCTGCTGGGCTTTCCTGGGAGCCCCGGCACTTTGAGTGAGGCAGCACCATGCTGGCTCCAAAGAAAGGCCTCCTGTGCAACCTCAACCACATCCACCTGCAGCACATCTCCCTGGGGCTGCACCTCTCCCGGCACCCCGAGCTCCAGGAGACGGATGGTTCCACCGGTGGGGGAGACCAGACCGGCTGCACCCACTGCCCGGAGAACCGTGAGCCAGTGGATGCCAATTCCAACAGTCCCTCCGTGAAATGCCGGTGCTGCGAGTCCCACACTCCAGAGCCGGAGACGCTCGGGCTCCAGAACCAAGCAGTGCAAGAGGATTTCCCCTGCCTGCACAGCAGAGACGAGGAGGAGGCGGCTTCCCCTTGTGATCCCCCTTGTGATCTGGCTTCTTCTTCCTCCTCCTCCTCCTCCTCCTCCTCCTCCTCTGTCAGTAGCTGCTCGGATTTCAGCTTGGATGACTCCCCAGTCTCGGTGTACTGCAAGGGGTTCGCCAGAGAAGAGTCCCAGTCCCCTGACGAGCAGCTGAACGTCATTCCCATAGAAAACGCCCGGGATGGCGAGGCTCTGGCTGATCAGGACAGGACGTGTGATGGGAGAGATGCCAACCACAACTCCCCGGTGCTCCGGAGAGCCACCGCCGCGGCCAGCAAGAGCCCAGACAGCCTCTGCAGCAACAACTCGCTCGACTCCCACTGCGATGAGCTGTCTCCCAGCACAGCAGCACAGGAGACCACCGGCACCTGCGCTGACCTAGACCCCAACTGCAACCCCCTCCCCGAGCCCGATGCTTCGCCTCCAGCGCCGCCTGTGCCGGAACGGCGGGACCCCGGGATCCCGAGCAGCGCTCCGGAGCCGCGGCCCCGGCCCGGCGGCCTCCCCCCGCCTGTGCCCCCTCGCCCCCGGCGGCGGCTCCAGGTCCTCAACGCGCACAGAGCGGAGCAGCCGCTCGGGCCAGTGCGGCCGGCGGAGCCCAAGCCCGGCCCAGGTGAGCTCTGCAGAGACACGGGCACGAAGACCATCACCTCCTTCCACGAGCTGGCCCAGAGGAGGAAGAGGAACGTGGCTGGGCCCACACTTGCCCAGGCCAGAGCTGACCGCAGCGACTGGCTGATCGTGTTCTCGCCTGACACGGAGCTGCCCCCCACCAGCGAGCTCCTCTCCGGCACCGCGGGCCAGGAGCCAGCCCGGCCCCAGCCCCTGCCCCAGCCCCAGCAGGACGGGCCAGCCAGGCCTCCCGGCTCCAGACAGAGAGAGGTGACGACGTTCAAGGAGCTGCGGTCCCGCAGTGCCGCCAGGCAGCCCAAGGGCCAGCGGGCAGAGCCGGCCCAGCACCCCCCCGTGCCCCCGGGGACGGGCGCGGGCTGGGGGCCCCCCGCGCCCCTGGGGGGACAGATGCTGGCACCCAGTGACGGCCACCAGCTGAGAAGGAGACCCCGGCCGAGCCTGCAGCCCATCGCGGAGGGGCAGCCGAGGGATGTGGAGAAGGGTGGGCTGCCCCCAGGGGAAAAGGCGCTGGGCACTGCCCTGGTCCGGAGGCTCGGGGGTCCCGGCGGGGACCCCGCGGTGCCACGGGCGGCGCAGAGAGGAGACGAGACCTGCACGGGGGGTGAGTCTGGGTCCCTCCGGGGTGGGCCTGGGGGACTCTGCCTGAGGGGCTGCGGGGCCGGGTGCGCGTCTCCGGGCGGTGGGAGCGATCCCGGGGCGCTCCGGGCCAGGCACGGTCAGAGCCTCCGCTCCCTCCGCGCGGGGATCCCCTCGCATCGCCGCCGCGCCCGGCGGGACGCGCGGGGAGCGGCCGGGGGCGGCAGCGCGGGTCGGGCTGCGCTGCTGTGTTGGGAAGGGGGCCCGCGGGTCAGGGGCAGAGGCAGCCCCTGCCTCGCTCTGTTCTTCCAGCGAGGCTACAGGAATACCTGTCGGACTGAAGTGCGCTCGATGTGCCGTGTCCGATGGCACAGCATCGCGTCGGGGCAGAGGTGTGTTGACCTCTCTCGACTTATGGGCTCGCGTACTGATAATGAAGGGAGGATGCTGTGAATGGATCGAAATTCGACTACTTTGTCTCTGTGTAGGGCTGCACGAACTCGTTTACAGCTTCATGAGCGTCTCCACTGTCACTTCTCCCCGCTCTCTGTCTTCTGCTTTGTTGGGCCTTGCTTTGTTTGTTTGTCATGTTTTTTGAAACTTGTGGCTTTGCATATTTTAAAGATTGTTCTGTGGTGGGGCTGACTGCTGCTTCCTGAACACTTGGAGAAGTGGCAAGTTTTCAGTTTGACTCGCCTATCCCACTAAGTACTTTTTTTGTGACCCCCATCGTTTCATCTTGAAAAAAGAAAAATCATTCTGTCTGTTCTTTGTTTTAATCATATGCTCACTTTGTACTATCATATGCTTTAAGAGCTTTAGATGTGGGCTCTACTGTTATATTTTTGGTTTTCATAAAAATTTATCTTCTTTTCATATTTTCAAATCTGGTCTTGAAGAGAGAAATACAGTGTGAAAGTCGAGAAATGCAAGAACTTATTTATTAATTTGAAAAGCGACATTAGTGTGCCCATTATCTAATTCTGAATATACTGGCAAAGTGATAAATTACATGATATTTATTGCTTACTTTCTTTTCTTTAGACTTTCAAGTTTTCTGATTCTGTGCAAGTTTCTGTATAAGTATACATCTACGATGGGTTTGCTGGCAGAAATATGTGGAGTTCTATCACTTCTTTGTTTTTGCTGTTGTAATTACACCATAGAATTTCTTGCCAGAGTCTGGCAAGACTGTTTCTTTTGCAACAATAGAGTACTTTAAGGAATGAAGTCCAAACAAACCCCCCATCAAGTTTAACAAAATAAGTTGTGCTAATAATTCTGTTTTAGTAACTACAGAGAACTTTTACTTGTTTGGCCACAAAGACAGAAAAATCTCGTTTTTTAAACATTGGTCTTAAGCGTAGTCCATACCTATAATGTAAACATGGCGTTAAAATGTTAGAGTTTTCTTGTCTTTTTCCTACAAGACTTTAGATCTTTTAGGGAGGTAGTGCTTCTAGCAAAATGTTTCTAGAAACTTTAAAAAAGTTGATGCTTCAGAGTGGAGGCTAGAGCCACAGGTCTTGCACCACTGAAGCAATTAGGATGGTGAACGCAGAGTACTGCTTGGAATCTGCTCCAGAAGTGTGTGAGAAAATCTCAGAACTGTGACTGATTACAGCATTTCATATTTGGCTTCCTTGTCCTTACCTTTTCTGTATGCACCAACCCTTGAAGGTGCAGGATTGTTTCACTTGTCAGGTGGAACCAACATGCACCAGCTGTTGTGTATGTTATTGCAACACAGAATGTTTCCATAATGGAGTTATGGTCAGAATAGGAGACTGTATAGGAGAAGATGGAATTGGTTAAAGGAACTACTTTTAATCATGTTAATATTTTAAAAGTATAAATCTAGCTTAGTGCTGAAGGAGTTCATACATGTTACTCTTGCCAAGTGTATAAGTTTAGCTTAGTTTATGTCATGCTAACATAATGGAAGAACAGGTTGAAGTGCTTACATGGACAATAGTATTTGTATCTTCTTTGGCAAGTCTTCATCATTCCAGTATAGCAGCTTCACTGACTTGGGCCTTGTCCAAATAAATGTGAAAAAAGTTCTCAAGCTTGGTAGTTTGACTGTGTGTGTATGAGCCCTGTCTCCTTAGTGGGAGTTTAATGAGAAGAGTAATTTTCAAGAGTAATTGCAAGAGAAACCTTGATTAGTTGTAATTGTAACTTTAGAGACTGTACTGGGAATAAGTTGTGACACAACATGCTTTCTCAGTGGAAAACTTGATTAAAATAATTTTTGAAAAAGAAACTGACTCAAAAAACCCCCAAACCCTGCCGCATTCCGCAAATACTATCTTCAATTAATATGGCTTATTTTTCTTATGGAGAGGGTTGATAAACGCCTTAAAACTTCTAGTTTCCTTGTCAGCCTAAATGTTTTTGTAGAGCCACATCTCTGTTGGAACATGCTTCCTAGCAGGACAGTAGCAATATTGAGCAAAAAAATTATTTCTCCCTTCAGGCAATATAATGTGGGGTTTTTTTGATTTTAATTTATTTTTTCTGAAGTTATCCTTTATGTTAGAAAAGACATGGTTGAAGAATTTCCTCAGACAGTGAGACTACTTAATGGTTCTAGATTCTAGAATAAATGCACAGAAATTAAAAACTGACCTCTGAGTCTTTCACATAGACAGCTGCAATCCATGGGATACAAAGTTCATCTGTAGGTTTTCTTCGTCTGGAAGATAATTGTGCAGAATGACTTAGCATGGATGTTGCACTTCATTTGGTAACAGTGTAATGCACAACGCTGATTTTGCTTTCACTGACAAAAATGTGTAGTAGTTGGAGCTCAGCTCTATGATGGAATGTAGATGTGTGGAGATAGTTGAGGTTTGACTGTGAGATAAGAACCACTGATTCAAAGTGATTTTTTTCCATAAAAATAAGTGTATTGTGGGTCTTTTGGTTTATTTCCCTAGCTCACTTAAGTACTTTGAGACAGGAAAACCTTTGAACCTTTTCCCTTTCTCTTGTTGTCCTACTCTAAAGTGTGGTTTATCACAGCAGTATTGGCCAAATAGGTGTAACAGATTCTGATCCAATGGGCTGTAGCTGTTGATTCTTAAGAATGATCTGCTATTAGCTTTAAGGTTTCTCTTCCTTGTTGCCAACTTATATTAAGATTTTCCTATTTTTTATGCTTTTTTAATTTTTTTTGTTTGGAGTCCATGTTACTATTTTTAAGTGGTACATGCAAGCAAGTGCTAATGTTCTAAAAAAGCTTCAAAAACTGTCCTGAGCTACAAAAAAAGGTCATTGGTGTTTCTTATTTGACTCTCCACAAACTGTTAAGGAGTATCTTTTCTGGATGGATTCTGTGTTGGCTGTCATTCCAGAAGGATGTATGTTAAACTTCTTCAATTGCTGAAATGGGAACAAAGCAACTTTATCTGTAAATGTTTAATTTAGAATAATGTAGCTGTTTGTTAAGGCAGAAATGAGCCCTAAGGCACAGGCCCGTTAGAATGCACTCAGTGAACACGTGGAACAATCCCAGCCTTAAAAGGAAGGTATAATAATCTACAGTATCAAAACTTGTGAAGAAATAGTTCGAAAAAATTGAAAGATTAGTAGTATTCTGGCACCTTCCTTTCTAGTTGTCTTTCTAAATGTTTGCATAGAATCATGGAGTTTGCACAAAAGTCTGCACAGACCTGATCTTCTGGTCACTGTGTGAAGAGATGCTACAAGTTGCTTACAGTGTTTTAAGGCTGGAATGGTGCTGGTGTGCAGCACTTCACTGCCATGTTGGTGCCACTTGTGAGTGCTACATGTAGAAGATTATTCAGTGGATTAACTTCCTTGCATCTTAGCAGATAATAAGCATGTTAGCCAAGCTCTTAAATGAATGGTACAATCCCATTCTAATAGTGGGTAATGGGCAGGACACAAAACTAATATGTAAAATCTTTCATGCTTTTTTTACAGTTGTGACTTTGAACTTTTTTTTCCCTTAGATTTGTTTCATAAATAAATATTAAAAAAGGAAATCCTTGAAAATTGTAAACACCTAGCAGTGGTAGTCTCAAATTTGTTGTTGCAGATTTGGCTGATTTACTTTAAACAAAAAGTTGATTAGACATGGATAAATCAGTGGAAAAACTTGCACTGATTAAATGGATCAGATTTTTCAGCCTGCTGTTGGATGGGTGTCAGCAGGGAAGGCTGTTGGCTTATCAGTGTGTTTGCTTATGTTTAATTCATTGCACTTAAGACTGGTTGTTTTCTTGTTTTTCAGGGCATACAGGACATACTGCAGATATGAATATATTTTTAGATGATCCAGAATTTGCAGAAATTATTCTGAGAACAGAACAAGCTATAGAGTGTGGAGTTTTTCCAGAAAGAATCTCTCAAGGATCCAGTGGGAGTTACTTTGCTAAGGATCCAAAAGGGGTGAGCATGTTACTGCAAAGTCAGATACACCATCAGCAGCAAGTTGAAAATGGAAATTCAAAAATTCTATGTATATGCGAATTAATTTAAATAAGTTATTTAATAATTTATTGTATGCCAAAATTTATTTTGGAAAAATCAATGCAAGTAGTACGTAGATTTCTAATTTTGTCTCCGTGCATAAGCTAAGGCAAAATAACTATTATTTCTGCTGCATTTTTATCATGTTTTCAATGATCTGCACCAAAGAAATACGGAGATAATAAAAGAGCCTCTAACATCTGAAAACAATTCAGGCATTCCCTTGTGCAGAATCTTGTTCTTTGTATGTTTTAATTGATGTTTGCACAACTGAGCTCCTGATTTCAGTATGGTTTAAGTTTCTTTAGCTAAGCCTCCTATATTTTTCTCTCTTTTCTTCTTAGATAGTCTTTTATTTAGGTCATGTCTCCTTTCTCATATATAATTGGTAGATGGGCGAGAAGAGTGATATCATCAAATCTACCTTTTAAGTTGTGCCTGTCTGCTGAATCTTAGCTCAAAGGTTTAGCTTCCCCTCTGGAAGATTTGGTTTTCCCTTCTGTAGTGGTAAATGGTGGTGGTGAATGGTACCTGTGATCACCTGTGAGACCAGTGAGGTGTCCTAAGGTTACTTTGAGACAGAAATTTCCCTTTCATTTAGGAAGTAGTATGGGTTTTTTTTAGCTTTTAGTCATATTATTGACTATATATAGTCATGAGAAAATATATTCCTGTTTTGCCAGTTAATTTTCATAGTTGTTTAGTTAGTTTTAATGGAAATTTTCTGGTGATAGTTTTTACACTTTATTGAATATGTGATTTTTTTTTTTTTTAGAATAGTTACCTGACTTTAATATAATAAATATATCAATTTATGATTTTATTTTTATGGAAAATGGCAGAACCACCCCTTCAAAATCTTCTGAAAACTGCAGTTCATATGCCTGTGTTCCATGAACATTTGTTAGTAATGATCCCCTTCATTCTGGTGGAGAAAATAAAAAGGAGGGTCTCTCTCTTTTTGAAACCTGAAGGAAAAAAAATATCTCTGTAATGGCTTTGTGGAATTCTTGCTATCATGTGCAATGCTGTAAATATAAAAACCTTTTCAGAGTTTCAACTTCAGGTCCCTCCCTATTTTAGTAGCTTAGATCTTTGTAGATTTTCCAGTTGTGTGCTTATATACACATATTCAAACTTTATGCTGTTTTTAAAGTAGTATTTTAAAGTAGATTTATATCTTATTTAATAAGCAATAGGAAAAAATGTAAATAATCAAATACTAGTTTAAATCAATAGTTTATCAAAAATCCTGTGCGTGATGTATCTAAAGAATATTCTAGAGTGTCACACTAAAGATGCTTTACAACTGATTAAGTTTTTTGAGTTTTTCTTAATGCTGTGCTATCAAGATTTTTTTATTCTTAGAAAGTTAGTAGAGAAATCACTGGGAAAAAAAAATATCATACCATATGGGCAAATCTGTTTTGTCTGAAGCTTATCTGGATTGATTTTGCTGGGTTTTGGTCACTCGACAATACCTGAGATACTCACTGAGCCCTGGGGATGGTGAGAGAGTACTTGTGCATCATTTTAGTATAGACATTACCATAGTATTTTGGATGGGGCATGTTATTCCTTGTTTCTTATATGGAGATTTTCTTGTTGGTTTTACTTTCCTTTTTCTGTGTTGTTTTTATTCCTAGTTAAGTTTCTAGTAGTGACTTTCCCTCCTCACTTATGCAGGTCGTTGATTTGAATGTAAGTGTTTAGGAGAAACAAAGTGAGAAAAGAATGTTTATTTTACATGGCTGAGAAAGAATTAATTGCAAAATATGAAAGTATTTGGAATATGGGACTGTGAGAATAACGATACTGAGTTCTTAGCAGACTTTAAATTTTGCTTTTATTCTAGAGCTTATCAATGTTTGCTATCCATATTAAAGTTCTGATAAAACTTCATTTTGTCAATAGTGCAACTTTCATGTGTAAAATGGATTTCAGATCTTGTTTGAGTATTGCATCATTCCACTTCAGACCAGTTCTGTGACTTGCTTTCTCCTATTCCTCTTGAGTAATCTCCTCTTTCCTATGCTGGGAAGGAGCTCATTAAAGAGTATGCTAAGCCTTTTTACTGATCACCTTCTGAAGTGTTTGCCCAAAATGAATAACAAATTACAGGAAAAATAAGCTGTTTTCATTAGGTCACCTTATCTGCTGATTTGATTCTATCAGAAAGATAAAATTCAAATTGCCTAATTAAAATCAGCTTTTTGCATTTATTGGCAAAAATTATATAGTTGCATACTGAAATGGAGTTCAGTACTTAAGCAGCACTACTGCCAAAGGCTTGAATATTTCTGTATTTGTTGTTCATTGTGTAAGCAATAAATAAAAGACATTGTGTCTGTTACAAATTGTTCTGCAATATGTTCCTGACAGTTTGAACTAAATGCTAGTGTTAATGGAATCAGTCTATAAATTCACTTTGACTGGCAAAATTAAGACTGGCCTTGGTTGCTTGTTCTATAGATTGAACATTTTGGTTCTACTCTGGTCCTCAACAGCGATGGCTCTGCAAAATTTAGCAAGGTTCTAACTTCAGCAAAACCTTGAAAACCATATCTAGATTTGACAGTATAGCACAGTCCAATCCAGGCAAGTAATAGAATGAGCTAAGCTCCTTTTTTAAATGGTCGCTTATTAGGAAGTATTAGCCAGAAAGTGATTCAGAAGAGATAATTAAAGGTTTGGCATGTACTTCTAAATACACCATAACAACTCCGAGAAATGCAAAGCTGCTAGCTTTGTTTTCAGCAGGTAGATACATGTGATTCCATAGGAAAAAATTAAATAACTTTTTAACAATTCTAAATGTAACGTTAGGATTTTGACTAAAGTAGTATACCAAGTGTTGTGATTTAAAAATAAAAAATTAGTAAGTAATAAAGTATTCAAAAAACATGCTGGCCTTTCACATTGCTTAGAATATTTATTGCATTTTTGTAGGTCTGAGTTGAATTTTGTCTGTGCAGTTGTGTTCATGGTTTTGAATGCAACCTTAGAATCACAGATAACAGCGTACCAAACCCAAGGGAGTTCTTGCCAATTTGTTTCCTGACTCTGTTCATAGGACACTAATTTTATAGTATGAATGTGAATAATGGTATTTTGTAACTTAGTTTTCCTTGTAGTTAATGGGAATGAATCAAAATAGGTGGATGAGACAGATGATGCTGCTAAAGCTTAATGTCTTGTGTATCTGTTTACAAACTGAATGAATTAAGTTTTTGATAGTTACTTTGTCTTGGGTAAAACAAGATTGTCTTGGAAAAATTGGTTGAAAATTCTCTAGAAGCTAAACCAGCTGGTCAGATCCTTTCCCTAATCTAGCTGAATCAGCAGCTACTGAAGAATACTGGTAGTTTCTGACTGCCAGCAAACATGTTCATGACCTGAGTGTGAATTAGCTTTGAGTGTTGGTGCGACCACAGGCAGTATTTAACTTATTGAGATACTCGCTTTCTTTCATAAGGATTCAGTAAAGTACTCATATGTGAAAATGCTTCTTAAACAGTTGTTCTTAAGTATTTATTAGAAAGAATTTGATTTACTTGCCATTGTCCAGTGGGAAGGGATGAAGATGCAGCATTTCTACAGCATTCCACTTGAGCTACAGAAGAGTCATTATGTGAACCTTATGCACTAAGCCAAAGTTTATCAGAGACAGCTGTAAGGTTATATATTTTAATGTGGTAATAACCCTGTAGTTTGAGGTTAACAAATATAGACCCCTATGTAGAAGGCACCTTGAGAAACTGCCTATTCAATGCTTGTGCTGTGGAGTAGGATCGTTTTAACACAATTCTTGAGGAATGTCTAACTAACCTGTTGTTAGTCACACCCTGTTTTGAAGACTGCAGAACCTGGCTGTCTGTTCCAGTCTTGAGCTGCACTTAAGTTTCTAAAGGATTTCTTTTTTGCAACTTATCTGCTGGGATTTAGGCCTGTCATTTTTTGGCTCATTAACAGTAAATGTGTTCCTTTTTTTTCTATAGCAACCTATTCCATAGTTCATCGAGCCTCAGTTTTCTCTTAGCTTAAGCATTCCCTGTACCAACCATCTTTCATTATTCACGTATTTTTTGCTTATTCTCATTTTTTTCAGCTTTCTCCAGTTTGTTGACAGATCTCTTGAAGCAGAGTGTCCAAAATTGGACACGGGGCTCTGACTACTTTTAAGATTTACTATGTGTCTCTAATGTAAATGATGGCTCATGGTCATTGTCACCCTTTGATCCATTCAAACTCAGGGTAATAAGAAAAATGGATTTAAAAGAAAATAAATCAGTTGATTTTTAGTGTTCTGTATGTTTGTCACTTTCCTGGAGCCATTATGTCTCTGACTGAAATAGCTGGTCAGTGAGTTGTTGGTGAGCTGAAAACTGTTTTTAAAGCTACTTTTAAGACCTCCTTTTTTAAGAACTTAAGATAAAAAAAATATATATTTTAAGATGCAGTCCTTTTGAATTTTGACAAAATGTTTTGAAAAAGTAAGTGTTGGTTTGTATTTTCTCTTATGAAGAGCTTATTTTGAATTTGTGCTAATTCTAAAGAAGCACTCCATGATAAATTTATTTGGATTTCAATTTTGTTAGTTTTATTATTTCATCATCTAAAAAGAGCAACTGTAAAACACACTGGATAGGATTTAACCAGTATTTTCAAATAACTAATTTAGTAATTTTAATATTTTGCAACTCAAAGTGCTCATATTTTAATTTTATATTATTTATCTTAGAAAATTATTGGAGTGTTCAAACCAAAATCTGAAGAGCCTTATGGACATCTAAATCCAAAATGGACCAAATATTTTCACAAAATTTGTTGTCCTTGCTGCTTTGGCAGAGGCTGCCTCGTTCCAAATCAGGGATATCTCTCTGAAGCTGGTGCCTATCTTGTGGATGAGAAGCTGGGGCTTGGAGTTGTACCTAAAACTAAGGTAAGAGTTAAAACACCTAACTTACTGAATTAAAAAAAAAAAAAACCAACAGCCAACATATTTGTCAGTCTCTGAACTGTGGTTGTGTAGATATCCTTGTATATCATGTGTTATTTATAAGTAATTTATAAACTATTGTAAGTACGAAGGCACGGTGGCTGGGTGTAGGAAAAGTGACTGTGATTTTTGATTTAATGGATAAGTTTGAGATCTGAATTGAATCCCTTCTTTGGAACCACTTTCTAGCATTTTCTGATACCTTTTGTGCCTCACGTTTTGCTGAGATGCAAATTGCAAAAATCAGCATATGAAATTCCCATTTTTGTTTGGGATATGTAAAACAGAGTATAGTCACCTTTTCATGTAAAATTTGTCTGCTGAAAATCCCTGATGCTTGGTTCTTGATTAATTTTTAAAAATTTTTTTATAACTGAGTGTAAAGTTTACTGTAAATTTACAATTGAAATAATGAGGAATTCTGAGCTGTGTTTAACTTTCATATTTTAAGGTTGTCTGGCTTGTCAGTGAGACCTTTAATTACAGTGCAATAGATCGTGCAAAGTCAAGAGGAAAAAAATATGCTTTAGAGAAAGTGCCAAAAGTTGCTAAAAAATTTAATCGAATTGGACTACCTCCTAAGGTAAGATGGAAAATAAGTAATTTGTGCACTTCCTGATTCTTATATAAAACTTTTTTTTTTAAAAAGGGTATTTATAAGTAACTTCAGCAGTAGAAGAAAAAACTTGTTGAAAACTGTCTGAAATTTGACCCATATGACTGTTTCCATGCAACATATATCCACTCTTACATCATTCCTTCATTTGAACTATTTTAATAATCTTGTCACTTTTGCTTTCAGTTTACAGTCCGGTTTTCTGCTGGAGTAGTAACATATTAATTGTTGTATATCTCACTTTTGCTCTGCTTTTTGATTGCTTACTACCTTTCCTTTCAGTGTTTTGATATTGACAATCTGTTTTTTCCCGGCAATTTATCTAATTTCTAAATTTTTGGTGATTTTTTTTTTTTTTTTTGCCTTCTATTGTTTTTATTCTTTTGGGTACGCTGCTGTCGTGTTTTTCCTACATGCCTTTTGTCTTATGTGCAGACTACAGTGACTGAAAACCTCACATCTTTATTTCGTAATGAGCCTTACTGTATTCCCAAAATATCACTACACTGTTCTAATCCTAAGCTTTTAAAACACACGTTGCGTACAGCTTGGGTAATCCACTTGTGTCACTTCCCAGCAATTTAGATCCATGTGACATGGGTTGTGCAAGCCTGTATGAGTATGGTTGTTCCACACGCTCTGTGTTTATCTGTCTGCATTTTACTTCTCAAACTTGAATTTCAATCTTGAGCATCTTTCACACACGTATGGAGCCTACGCCAACTCTCATGTTCTTCCTTGGACTCTTTTGGGAAATGTATTTCAGTCATTTTTACGCAAAAAGCATCTGTCTTGAAGAAAGTGGTTAATGCTGCTGTTCTTATCAGTGAAGGTTTAAGACTTTTCAGAGAGGAAGATTTTTCTCTTGTAATTTTTAGTGAGTGTTGTCTGAACTATTGAAACAAGCGTTTACAATGAAAAAGAGAACAGGTGTTACTTCTTTCTCTTTGTTTCCTATATTTCTTGTAATACTAGTTGTTCATTTACACTGAGCTGTCTGGCTCTATTTTATTCCTGGTAAACTCAGTGAGTGTTTAAACAAATATTTTTAAAAACTACCACCAGAACCCCCAGAAACCCACTCTCACATAGTTTGATTCTTACCTTTTTTAAGAATGTAGGAATGAAAGAGAAACCACTTAATTTTTTTTTATGTCATACTTCCTGTGCTCTGAACTCTGAAAGTATATAATGAATTTTTCTGTTAATGTTGAGATTACTTATGTGACCTGCCCATGTGCATTTTCCAAATGCAGTTTCTTAATATTCCAGGTTGGCTCCTTCCAGCTGTTTGTTGAAGGATATAAGGAAGCTGACTACTGGCTCAGGAAGTTTGAAACTGATCCTTTACCTGAGAACATAAGGAAAGAATTTCAGTCGCAGTTTGAAAGATTGGTTATCTTGGATTATGTCATCAGAAATACAGGTATTTGTTCGTATCTCTTGGTATCTGTCTATTTTTGTGAGGCAGAAAGAAGTGCTGGCTGAAAGCTGGTGCTTAAGGCTTTTAATGCATATCAGATGCGAAATTTAAAAAAATTTATTTTGGATTAATACACTAAATATTGCAGTATAAAACCAATCCAAACAACTCTTTGATTGTTACTCGCTATTTTTAAGCAATGTTAGAAGTCAAGAACAAATGCTTTCATTGTGCTTTAATTCTGTGTGTAGGCTATTAACTGTTTCCCCTGATCAGGATAAAGGATATGGGGTTTCAGGACCCATAAGAAAAGCAATGCCTGCAATTCCTTTTATGCTAAACTGGAGCTGATAATAGCACAGTTTCACACCAGCTCACAATAGTTCATATTCATTGTGTAGGCACTGAGGTACTGCTGCAATGTGTACCTGTCCATTCTCCTGCACTCTTGTTTGTATCACTCCGAAGCTGGGATTCTTCTGTTGCCTATGTAGGTGAATTACATCTTGAGGAATCCAAAGGCAGTTTTATGTTTAAAATATTTACTTTGCTGCTTTGGCAGAGGTGGGCATCTTTGCTTTTCTTCAGACACACCAGGTCTAGCTCATTTTCCTTTTGTCAAATTCTCTCATTTCAGAAGCAAACTAGAAGAAATTTTCATAAGAACATAATACTTGCTGGCTATTGCTATGGTCTTTCAGCTTTATCAAATAAACCTCAGTGTTTCCGAAGAGTTAGTGGTTTTTTATGTTCTTAAAATTGAGGCAAATACTCAAAATGCAAAACTTCATTACATGGATGATTTTACCTTCATCTAGTATATCTAATCATAATAGAACTTGAAAATCTGATGACAATTAAACTTAAGGGAGCACCTTAAAATGACAAAAGGTCCTACAAATCCATGCAGTCATCCTGTGTCTGAAAGACCTTTTCAGAGTGTTCAATCTCTCCATTTTGTCTGAACAGTGCAGACATTTTCAGTTTCTTGCCCTTCTGTTCAGTTTTGCACCCTCTCCATCTTTGTAGAGTGTTTTCTCCATGTAGTCAAAGGTCACATTATGTATAATTTTGGAGTTCTTCTCCATTTCCTCATCAGCATTAAAACAAGCTTAAAAATAAGTCATTGGGGTCTGATAGTGTTTTCCTCAGGAAAAATGCACACCACAACCAATCTTTCTGCATAAAATGTATGAAAATAGTTTCATTTGGCTTTGTTCATATTGTGCTGCATATTCAGCCAGTTGTGGAACCTAAAAAAGTAATACATACCTAAGAACCTGATAAATACCTGGTAAATTTGTGGTCTTTCCACTGAATCATTTGCCTATACATTTCAGTAACACTAAACCACATGTGGCGGGAAAAACCTTTTTTGAACAGTTTTGCCTAACTCCATGAGTAAAGTATCAGTTTACAATATTGTTGTATGTCACTCTAGGTGATGATTTCTTTATAAATGACATGTTATGACATGTATTTTCCTATTTACAGACAGAGGTAATGACAACTGGTTGGTCAGGTATGAAAAACAAGAGGATGGACTTGATCTATCAGATAAGGTAAGAGAATTGTACTCTGAAACTTGTATTCTTTAAATTGTTTAGTTTTGTAGCTTGGTCTTGGTGGAGATTAAGGGCGTCCTTAGTCCTGGTGCATGGTCTCAAGAAATATGATAACTACAAATTATTGTAGGCAAAATGAGTGGAAAAGCTATTTTGATTAGAGTAGGTAGAACAGTGCTAGAAATTACTTTTATTGTTCTGTATCGTTGCTCTACTAGCCTGGGCCATGATAAGAGTAACAATGTCCACTGTTGCTCAGGTACATTTCTTCATCCCTTTGTGCTCTGCTTATCTTATATTTGGGGAAGGGCTTCTCTTTAATAGTGGCAGAGTAAGAAATTATATGTGGTGGAGTTTATTTGGATAGTGCTTTATATTGTTTAAGTTGAATTTAACCAGTGAAGCTACAAAGTACATTATTTAGTATTTTTAATGTGTTTCACTGTTTGTGTAAGCACATAAATATCACTTACTTTTTAAATATTCCTTCTGTAGGATAGCCAATGGACTATAACTAAAGAATCTATTAAAATTGCTGCAATTGACAATGGTTTAGCATTTCCTTTTAAGCATCCTGATGAGTGGAGGGCATGTAAGTACTGCATTCTTCAATCATCTTCCTTTCAGGACAGTAACTTCCAAAGAAGTAATTTTTGTTGGTGTTGTTGCAGTAAGAAACTAAGAAATCATCACTGTAGCCATATATTTAATTTTTAAATAATGTACACTTCTTCAGAAAGTTAGCAACAAATGCCATTTTTGCAATGGCATATGTGATTTGGTTCTTGTTCATATTTTTTACTTTTAAACAATATTAATACATGGACACTCATAAACAGTACTGCATATAAAGTGACTAATGGTGGAATTGGAGGAATTTAGGAACCTGTTTCTCACACACGTTTTCTTGAAAAACATGGTGGAAAATAACTCGATTGCAAGGATATGCAAGTTGTCCTTCTACTGGCCAAATTTCTGTTTCAAAAGGAAGGGTACTATTGTAGGTAGACAAGTAGTCAGGTTGTTTTTTCTTGTTCTCAGCTTTAGCTTATTTGTAGAAGTTAATATTTAGTTAGTCAATTTTCCATCTGCTTGAAAATACTGTTAAAGTGAGATTATTTTTGACCACATCTCTGACTACTTATCATGAGGAGGGAAGTGCCCAACAGGGTTTGCAATAACTTCTGTGGGCTATTATCCAATCAGATAATTATGGCAGTTAAGTGTTGGGCTAGTTATGCTGCCAAAAGGCTAGTTAAGTACTCCACCCAGAGCTCTGTGTAGTCTCTATCTTGATATTAAATAGATACCGTCCTACATATCTCTTGGCTACAGTCACTTCTGTAGCTGTTCTAAAGAAACAGCAATTATTGCTTGTTTTATACCATCTTTCATGTCAGCATCAAAAGGAATAAACTTGCATGATCCTTTAGAATTCTTTTGCAGATGGACAGGTGTGTGATAGTTTTGTAAAAGTAAACTTGTAGAAAAATGTTTACACATTGCAGTCCCTTACCAGCTGGAGCATGGTTTTAATGACTAGAGCTGGTTGGTCATCGAGGATAACCTTCTCAAAGCCAGAGAGCAGCATTTACAAAAGGCAGGAAGTTGGTCCAGCATGGATGAAAAGGGGGCGCCTGACTGAACTGGGATGCAAAATTTAAGTGCATTGGAAAAAAAACAGAAGACAGATGTAGAGGCTTCCCTGAAAAAATAGAGAATTTTTCCAAAAGTGCACAAATGGAGTTTGGAATGTCAAAGCTCAGCTGGAGTAAAGCTAGCAGAGGACATAAAGAGCAACAAGAAAGGGTTGAGTACATTAGAAGTGAGAGTGGGACTGAAGAAAAGTGCAGCAAAGACATAAAGGCAAAAGGCATAAGAAAGAACAAGTTACTCATTGCTGACTTTGCCTTAGTTTTCACTTGTAAGGTTTGCTCTCAGGCTGTTGGATCTCAAAGCTCTTAAGTAGAGCCCCTGGGAATGAATCCCCAAAGCAGAAGAAAGAGAGCACTTAAGGAAAATGGTCATACAGAAGTTCATAGGAGTAGATGGGATGCATTGGAAACAGTGGGAGCTGGCTGATACTGTTGTAATGCAGTTTTCTCATCACTCCTGAAAGTCTGTAGTAATCTGAGAGGTTGCTTCAGTCTCCATGAAGACTGTGGAATGAATCCTGCTGGAGGGTGTGTTCAGGCACATGAAGGTCAAGAAGGTGATGAGGGAAGCCAGAATGGATGTACCAAGGACAGACTGTGCTTGATTACCTCGGCAGCTTTTAATGATGACTAGATCAGTGGCTGAGGGGAGGGCAATGAATACTGATTTTTTTTTCGTGACCTTGGTGAGGACTTCTACTTGCTCTGTCATAGTATTCTTGTAGGGAAACGTGAGATATCAACTGAACAGACTGTGAGATATGTGGAAAACTGGCTGGACTGTCAGACTTAAAGGGTTATAGGCATTGTGAGGAAGTTTAGGGGGTGGCCTGCTGCTAGAGACTTTTCTCAGCTCCTGCAGTTAATAGTATGGTGTCTTGTTTAACATCTGGTAATATTAATTGCTTTTGCAATATAATTTCAAAAAAAGCTGTCTAATAGCCATTACCTGAAAAGTTATGAATGCTTTTCTCCCAACATGCTTAGAGGAAGGCATTTTAAAAAAATTTAAGATTATGTTAAAAATAGTAGCTTTTTTGTTAATTCTTCCATACGAGTCAAATACCTGAAAGATTTCTATTTGACTGCAGCTATTATTTTACTCCAGAGGAAACTGCCATACTAAACTAGGGGAAGGCCTCTACTTTTGCTTGTAGTGTTCAATTTATGTACCTTTTTTACTTACTGCTTTAACTAAATATATATTTATTGCTTAATATATTCTCACTGTTTGAAAAAATGGCTTAGCAGTTGTAAAGCTGCTCTGGTAACTGTAGCCAAAAGGGATATGTGGGGTAACAATGTTGGGAAAAAGTGGTGTTACTGAGAACTTGCAGTAGGTAGTAGAGTACTCAATTCAGAATTTCATTTTTGCTTGTTTATCATTAAGTGCACTGTTTTTATGCATTAGATCCCTTTCATTGGGCTTGGCTTCCTCAAGCAAAAGTTCCTTTCTCTCAGGAGACCAGAGACCTAGTTCTTCCTCGCCTTTCTGATATGAACTTCGTGCAAGACCTTTGTGAAGACCTTTATGAGCTATTTAAGGTGAATCAAGTGATTCTTTGAATTGACTGCTACTGAAGTAGCTGATACTTGTAATGGGACAGTTACATTCATAAAAAGAATAACCATCTAACTTCTGAATGCCAAGATACTATTATATTTTACCTTTAACATTGGCATGGTAGAAAGAGTTTATGTAATTATAAGGAAACTGTCACCAATGTGGTTAATTGATAGTAATTAGCTCAATTGAAAACATAAATTACCTATTATATATCTTAAGTTTCACATAATCAGTTAAAGCTGGTTTACTCTTACAGCACAAATCTGTGTAAAAACTGCATTTAACATACCTATGTAGTGTGTATAGATTTAAACTGTAGCAGCCTGAGGAAATGATGTATTTAATGTAATTTAAAGTACCTCCATACCTTTCAAATACTTAATTTTATATGCGTATATTGTGCTAAGCTGATGCTGAAATCTTAAAGTCAAACTCACTTTAAAGATACTGAAACTGTGCTACAGTATTAACATGTAAAGAGTATCCTTCTCTAAAACATTTTGTAAACATTTGTGTCAGATGCTCAAGAGAAATAATCCAATTAAGGATTGAAAGAATTGGAAATTTTAAACTTGTAATGAAAATGCAGCTGTAATTCGAAACTAGGTCCTGAAACACATTTTTCCTCTATTTGCATCTTCGACTCATTTGTATTCAAAATCCCTCTGGGTTTGTTAGTTAAGTATTATTAAATCTGAAGGAGGAAGTATTTTTATGCTGGAGTCATCATAAGAGAAAGAGCAGTGTGATGATCTTAAGCCTGGTATCTACCAGCTGTTGGTATTTACCAATGCCCAAAAGTGGTATCCACGGATGTATTTTATTTTATGATGTGGAACAGTCTTCATTTTCACATATGTAAACTTGATGCAATAAATAGACCTTTTCGTGATTCATACTAGGATTCTATTTGAATCTTTCAAAAATTATAATAGTGTGGGTAAATATGAATATGCATATTATGATATGAATTTACATGCAAAATATATAGCTAAAAATAAATGGGTTATTTACTATAAACTGTTTGTTTTTCTTAATAAAGACTGACAAAGGATTTGACAAGGCTACTTTTGAAAACCAGATGTCTGTTATGAGGGGACAGGTAAGACTGTTTTTTTACAATTTTATTTATGTATTTAATTTGTCATCACTCCTCAGCTGTTTTCTTTAGAGCTACAAAAACTGACTCCTATTATACTGAATGACATTTGAAGGTATTTTCATTTGAGAAGACTAAATTTCTTTCTAAAGTTTGTTCTTATTTGTGGATAGATGAAACAGCAGAAAG
Source organism: Falcunculus frontatus (assembly GCA_013398115.1). NCBI lineage: Eukaryota > Metazoa > Chordata > Aves > Passeriformes > Falcunculus > Falcunculus frontatus. Next base: position 156,535 of record VZRV01008887.1, read on the forward strand.
TGTATGCTGATTTATTTTTTTATTTTTACAGAATATGTTTTTAATCTAATTCGGTTTTATTGTTTTTGTGGGGGATGGGAAGGATTTAACTGTATATTCTTAGAAGATATTTTGAAAATGAAAAAGAGTCAGAAATTTGGAGAGAAAATTTGATGTCTGATTTCATTATGCTATTAAAATAAATGTAATTTTATTTTAGAGGGTTGACTTGATATTGAAAGCAATATTAGGTAATAAAATTTCTTCATCCTATCAAATGTTGAGACCATACTTCAAAAGAGTCCAGCCATTTTCAGGTTAGAAGTTTGATCATAGTTAAGTGCTGGGCTTGTTTTGTTTTGGTTTTTTCTGGGTTTTTTCCTGGGTTTTTTTAACACTTAAGAGAGGAGAGAGTTTCTCCATCTTCCTCCTATTTTACAATTTAAGTCCGATGTGAAATACTAGAGAAAAAGCTTTAGCTAAGAACAAATTTAGTTCATTGTAGGCATAAAATAGTAATTTCTGCAAGTGTGAGGCAATTAGACTAGACAAATTAATAGTCCCATTTGCTCTGAATTTATGGAAACTTAGTCCTTGAGTTATAAATTCAACGTGGATAGTTTTAAGCCAGACAATTCCGAGAGAGTCTTAATTCAATGTTTTCTCTGTAGAATTTCCTATATCAAGATGTACCTTGCACAAGACTGCAGCTCTGCTTAGTCAAACATAATCCCAGTTAACATCTTTTGTGTGGGAGCTAAAAGACAGCAAACCTTACTTACTAAATTGAATTATAGGAGTTGTTTCTGAAATAACTCTTTTGGGAAGTTTGCGTAGTCACTGGAAGGCATGTTCTTGAAGTATTCAGGCATCCTAAACTGTATTAAGTAGATTTTTTTCTGATGAGGCAATTGGCTACAAGGAATCTGTTATTTAACAAAATGCTTGAGGGAAAACATGACTGATATAATTGAGAGTGATGTAGCTGAGGTTGTCAAAATTAATTGTCCACTATAAAGGCTGCATCTGGACTCTTTCTTCACTCCCTGTTCCTCAGGTAGATTTTAGCAGAGATTTGTTTTAGTTTGGGGTTTTTTTTTACTTCTCTCTAGCTATGTGAGAGTGTGTTTCACCACGGGAAATGGCGGATTTTCACGCACGGAAGAAATAATCCTTGGGTGAGATTGGAAATACATTGGTGAAATACATTGGTGAACAACATCACCTTTTAGCACTGATTTAAACTTGTTTTTGGTGTAAAACCAAAGTATATTATGAAGGCATTATAGGAGACTTGGCTATCTAGATCACATGCTAAGGGATTCATTCAGTTGGGATGAATTTGTAGTACAGCCAAAACATCTAAATACATCCTCAAAAATGAGAATTTAAGAACTAGAAAATAAAGAATCTAGTTGATAAAAAACTGCAAAGAAACATACCTTGCATGGAAGGGTCAAGGTCTTTAAATCTAAGATACCAAACATTGTTAGAAGCCTATTTTTGTGAAGCGTAGAAAAAAAACTTTGGGAAGGGTTTCAAACCCAAAGGAAACAGTTCTCTCAATAAGGCTGAGTCCAAGAAACGGGTAACACATCTACAAAGGATTGCTTTAGAACTTTGAGAAGAAAATGTCAAGTGGAGTTGCTGGCAGAACCAAATTGCAGTAAATAATGCAAAAGACTTTGTTGGGGTTCTTTGGCGATGAAAGAACAGAATAAGCAGAGGATCAGTCTCACAAGGAAGAAAGGGGAATTGTTCAGGGGAAAAAAGGCTTGATATTAAGGACAGTACAAATGTGTCACTAGAGCTAAATTGAATACTTGCCTCAGTTTTCAGCAGGGTAACACTGAATGTGGAGTAAGTTATGAGGGCAGTCCACGAGCACTGAAGTTTTAGAAGGAAGATAAATAGACTCCTGGGAGCAGAGGGCTGAATTTGGGTCTTAGCACTTGGTTTGGTATGAGCTAATTATATGGCTTCATATCTTCTGATGTGAAAATAATTTGTAGCTAAACTGCTGGTACATCCTATGTTAAATAATGTTGATGGCTTTCTTGTAGGTATTATTTTCACTAACGGTGCAGTGCTTTCAAGAGATGTGCTAAATTTAAAATGCTCTTAGATTTTTATCTCTTACAGTTTTCTGAAAATTTGGAGAGGACTGCATGAAATAGTCAGGAAAAGAATGGAACGGTAAACAGCAGTAGGATGTATTCATGTTACTGAATAAACAAAATTCTTCTACTTGCAATAGCGTATCTTTCAAAAGTAATTTATTCAGCAGCACAGTCCTCTACAGAGTTGATTTAAGAGTGGCATCTAAAATGATAAGCCTGTTAGCCACAGTTTTATTTGTGCACCCTAACCTCACCTGCTTTTACTCTTTTTAGATACTAAACCTTACTCAGGCATTAAAGGATGAAAAGAGTCCCATTCAGCTTGTTCAGATGCCACGTGTGATTGTAGAGCGAAGTAGCACTGGAAGTCAGGGCCGAATTGTTCATCTGAGTAATGCATTCACACAGACCTTTCATAGCAGGAAGCCTTTCTTTTCCTCCTGGTAGCAACAAAAATACATGGGAAGAGTAAGTTTCTCTTAACTTTAGAAAGCTACTTTTGTGTAAAGGCTCTGCAATAGTGTACTTCTGCTGTATACCAAGAGCTCTGACTGCTGACACCTCAGAACTTAAATTCTAAAGACTTAAGAAATGTATTTTGAATGTAATAAAAGTTTACAATTTTTGTGTCAAAATTGTGAATTCTTATGTCAGGGAATGAAAATAATTTGTCCATACTGTATTTTTATAGGCTAAATAAATGTATTCTGAGTAATATTCAGAATGAGGGAAGATAGGCCGTTTGCATATGCTGAGAAACTAATTTTGAATACAATAGGATTTTTTTAAATATAAATGTGAGAATCCCTACACTATCAATTTCTTTTTATATGGCCTTTAAAAAAAGTTCAGAATGCATCTTTGATTGTGAAAATGCTTTTCCTTGGAATTTCTCCTTGATATTTTAAACTGGTTATAGATTTTTGTAGACTAGTTACTTGAAAAGTCATGCACTTGAAATAAATCAATCTGTCCTTGGCAAACAAGTCAAAGAAAGGGAGAAGGGGGAAAAATGCTCCAAGTAGGCCTTTTTGCACGCGGGACCAAAAATAGTTAAATAGTTGAATTACAGCAAAATTCAACCCAAGTAAATACACATGGTTTCTACTGTGACAAAATACACTGAGTGTATGTTTCAGAGGTTGAAATTTCACTGTAGTGTTTAGCACTTACATATTTAAGCATATATATGGAAATCTGTAATATTTCTTTAGGGATCATCACGATGAAGGAATTGCACCATGTTGTTACAGGTTTGTTTTGCCATACATGTAAAAATATGTTCATCAGTTGTCACCAGAGTGGTTCTGCTAATGACAGAAGCTCTAATGTGTTCATCACAAAGCCAGTCTGCCTTCTAAATTTCTAGCTAAACACAATTTGTTTGGGGTTTTTTGACTGGAGGAAAAAAAAAAAAAAAAGAAAAAAAACCTGGAATACCTACAGCACAGAGAATTACTTTTGTGCCCTGAATAATGTTGTGCTCACCTGCCAGTTGCCATTTGCATTTATGTTTAAGTTACCTGGTTTAAGACTTGATGGTCATGTTTCTAAGTCTGTGGCTTATGTAATGTGGTAAATATTTTTATTTTAGTAATTTTCTGGACATTTAAGACTGGGAAGGGGAGAAAGATTGCTGCTTTTATGAAACCTTCAGTATTTCAGACATTGCTGTATTTTGTAATTCTAAGCAATATTGTTGAACTGAGAAATAATAAAATGCTTGTATTTTATATAATTTTGAGTGGATGTAAATATTAATGTAGCGTGTCAGCAACTGCCAACAACCTGAAATGTTTAAGCCTTAAATGTAAAACACGGTACAGTGCAGTTCAAAAGGAGATGGAAATGCCTTTATAACCTTGCCATGATTGTTTCTATCGAACAGTTTATGAAAAAACGATCGGTGTTGTTTACGTGCGGGCTCCGCCAGTCACTGTCCCGCTGTGGGAACGGCCGCGGCTCCGGGCCCTGCTCTGGGGCTCGGGGGGCGCCATCTCCGCCGTTCCGCTGGGGGGCGCCGTCCGCCCGCGCGGCGCGGTGCCTGTCGGGAAGGAGGCGGTGCCATGGCGGCGGCGGGCCCGGAGCGGCCGGGGCCCGGATCTCTTGCTCTGCTCGGGCCGGCGCCCGGCGCGCCCAGCTGCCCTCACGGTGAGCCGGGCCCGGGGGGGCACCTCCCGGCGTGGGCTGTTTTGCAGCAGCCTTTGGGAAAGCCTTGTTCGGGAAGCTCGGCTCTTATGGAGGAGCTGTGAAACAGATCTGCAGATGTTCCCTGTGTTATCCTATCATCGCGTTTGTCCCTAGGTCCTGCACTTCTGTTTGTGAAGACCAGCCAAGGAAAAGAGGAAGGAAGAAGATTCTATGCTTGTTCGGCTTGTAGGGATAGAAAGGATTGTAACTTTTTTCAGTGGGAAGATGAGAAGGTAAGAGAGCACTTCTTAAGGCTGCGCTAAAGACTCAGGGCTCCGAAGGTGATCGGAGGTCTGGAGCACCTGTCCTACGAGGAAAGGCTGAGAGAGTTTGGATCATTCAGCGTGGAGAAGAGAAGGCTCCGGGGAGACCTTGTAGCGGCCTCCCAATACGTGAAGGGGACCTCCAAGAAATCTGGAGAGGGACTTTTTGCAAGGGCATGTAGCGGTAGGACAAGGGGTGATGGCTTTAAGCATAAAGAGGATAGGTTTAGATGAGATGTTACGAGAAAATTCTTTACTCTGAGGGTGGTAAGGCACTGTGAAAGTTGCCCAGAGAAGTTGTGGATGCCCCATCCCTGGAAGTGCTCAAGGCCAAGATAGGTGGAGCTCTGAGCAACTTGGTCTAGTGGAAGGTGTCCCTGCCCACGGCAGGAGGGTTGGAACTAGATGATTTTGAAGTCCCTTCTAACCCAAATCATTCTATGGTTCTATGAAATATTGGGGACTTTTTCCTCTCTTTAGCGATTTTAAAAGTGTATTTTGTTGTGGAAATCTGTGGCAAGTGCTTTTTTCTTAACTTTGTCTAATAGTTGGTATTTAGGTGAGCACTTACTTGTCAGGAGAACCTGTCTCAAGTATAGCTTTCAAGGAAGGCAGTGTACATTTTAAGCAAAACTGGCATTTGTTATTCTATTGCCAAAACATATCGGAAGTTTGCTGATGCTATGCAATGTTGAATAAAATTGGGTACTTCTGATCCCAAGATGCCCTCGTTTCCCCTGATTAAGATAGAGAAAATCTGTGTGATACAAACAACAGTGGGGTATATATACAGAATGCTGAGATGGTGGGGCTTGGCATGATGCTCAGTAGTCTCCCAATATTTGCAGCGATTTCTCTTTGTCATTCATTTTGAATATCACTTGTATTATGATGTTTTTTATTGTATTGAATTTTACTGTCTCCTCTTTTAAGCAAAACAGTTCTGTAAGTTTTGACCAAATGTCTTGAAACTCTGTTGTGAAACCATGAGTATGTTTTGTGGGAACAAAGTAGAAGACGCAGAGTGTGAGAGATTGAAATGTTAAAGACTCAGGTGCAGATCATAACAAGGAGCTGTTTGCTTTTAAAAATATTTCACACAAAAGGTTTGGGCAAAATTCCTACTATGATCAGTTTTTCAGGGTCAGATCATAGTTCTTCAGAGGGAACACAACTGCTGGCACACATTAATAAAAAGGATGGCTCTTTCTATCTTCATCATAATCATGTTTTGAGTTTTTCTCTGAGTATTTCATGTGATAGAAGAATGAAATGCACAGTTTAAAGTCACAATTTAAAGAGATGCTTGTGTTGTTTTGCAGCATGTCCCTGTGTTGCAGACATACTTGTTCTTCTGAAACAACAAATGTGATCATTTTTCCTTGCAAAGTAGCTGAAGCATGAGACCTTTGATGCACCCCTTCTTTTAATGTTGAGATTTGATGTACAACACAAAGCACTAGCTGTTCGTTTTGTAACTTTTCATATATGCAAATTTTACAGGTGTCAGAAACTAGGCGTGCGACACGTGAAGAATATAACAGAAATCATCAGCCTCCTTTTACACACAGACAGAATGTGGACAGGTATTGTTAATGTATATTTTCTTCAGTAAAAATGAAGTAATACAGGTTTAGGTACTCTAAATGTAGAGATAACATTTCAGGATTCTTTAAAATATGAATAGAGGAATTTGGACAAATAAGAACTGTTTTATGGCATAGGAAGGAAATAGCATGAAACGTTTAGCTAGAGCATGGTATTTTCAGTCCGGGAACTGGGGGAGTTGGGGGTGTTTTTTGTGGTACGTATAGTCATTCTTATGTTAGTGCTCATAATGTGCTTACAAGATGTCGGTAGCAATTTCTGTTAAAAAAATTATTCCTGACTTTAGTATGCAAAAGTAGCAGGCTTAAGATTGTGAAAAGAAGCAAAGGTAACATAGTAACACATAATGTCTGAATTTTGTGTATAAACATACAGGACTTTGCTGATAGTTACTGGAGTCTTCACTCTGTAGTCCAGTTATTTTATGGATATTCCCAGTATATTTGGTCACAATATTTTATGCATTTCAAAGTGTCCTTTGAATATTTTTTCATAAATAATAATTCATTCTCATGGAGTTTTGCGAGAGCAACGTAAACTGCATTGTCTGTTTAGATGTCTGAACTGCTAAAATATATTAAACCCTCTCCCATAGCTCCCCTTCTTATCTTTAATAGAAGCCTTTTTCAAACTTTGTTCCCTCTCATCTTTTATATTTAAAGGTACAAGAGTTTTGTTCTGTTGCCATTATCAAAGAGGAGGTTTTGCCAGGAATGCCAGCAATTGTTATTGCCAGCAGAATGGGAAAAACACTCGAATCACCAGTTCCTGTGTGATATCACCACTGCCCAGCTGAAAAGTCCCAGTCAACTTCTGTATCCACTGGAGAATAAAAAAACAAATGCACAGTATTTATTTGCAGACAGAAGTTGCCAGTTCCTGCTGAATCTCCTTATAGATTTAGGATTCAGACGAGTGCTCTCTGTTGGAACTCCAAGGTACATCAATGAAAATTGTTACACTTTCAAATAATATTTCTCTCTCAAAACTGTACAGCTAACTAATGATTACCTAATCAACGATTCTCCCATAATAAGAGGTTCACTATGCTTTAATTGGTTGGGATTATCCAAGCATTTAGTGGGATCTAGCTTTAAACTTATAGGATACCAGAGAAGACTGTGGTAGCACTGCAAATAACACACATACACACTTCGGATCTCTTTGTTCCTTATGGAAATGACAGTGAGTTTCTTAGCTTATGCTTTTTTTGTGTGCAGTGATCCAGTAGGCTCCACTGACTTCTCATCTTTTAAGACTAAACTATTTTTCTAACTTTTGACTACAAGCCAAATGGAATCACCCAAGTTAGACTACTCCATTTTCTCTAGCTGTTTGGTTTTACGTTTAGTAAAGTACCAGGCATTCTTGTCTTGCAAGATCATTTCTGAAGCCAGTGATTATGTGTTAAATTTCTTTGTTCCTGTTATACTTTAGGCTTCATGAAATGATCCAGTCAAAAGCATCACAAGAAGAAGAATTCAGTGTTAGAAGCCTTCTGCTGGATATTGATTTCAGGTAGGTTTTAACAAATGTTTATCTATCTGAAGAACCTCTACAAAGATGTGTATTCTTACTTCTTTAGGAGATAAATTGGTGGTTGTTTTCCCTTTCTTGTCTCTGCATCTCTGTTCCTGTACACATACACAAATAACATCCAGTTGATAGAAAAGTAAGTATGCTTAATAATTTCTCAGTATTGGTATGTATTGTCAGTAATCAGAACCCAAAGATGATGTTTTTCTTGAGCCCTGTTTTAACTGTGTTTAACTATCCCCTTAGGGAAGATGAAAAGTTGTTTATATTTTTCTACTACTATCAAAACTTATTTTACAGGTATTCACAATTTTACGCAGAGGATGAATTCTGCCACTACAACATGTTCAATCATCATTTTTTTGGTGGAGAGGTAAGGCCAAGTATTTATTGAGTGCTTTGGTAGTAATGTGCATGTTGTTGATGCAGAAATTTGTAAGAAAGTCATGGCTAGTCTAGTAGAAAACATGAATTAATTAAGAACATTTTAATAAAAGCAACAATTAAGGTGTATAAGCAGTGTTAATTAGCATAAATTTAATGGGCAACTTTGAATTGAGTGGAAGAGAACTACTGAAGAGGAGGCACTCTCATTCTTTGATTTTCAGGAATGTTTTTATATGTTAACTAAATAGGGCACTTGTTTTCAGTCCTTCAAATCTAGGTGGGTTTTTCGTGGTTTTGTTTTTTAATGCTACTCAAGAGGAAATTCACCTTCACGAGAGGGTAAAAAAGTTTCATCTTTGAAGTTGAAACTTCTGCGGTGATCATTTCATTGCCAAAGGCAATATGTTTACAGTTCTTGAATCTTTATTTCTGGAAATTAACCTGTTTCTTTCAGGCTGCACATGAAACTTGCAGGAAATTCTTGTATGAAGAGAATGGTGAAAGAGTCATTATGGTAACCGATCCCCCATTTGGGGGTTTAGTGGAAGCACTGGCTTCTAGTTTTAAAAAACTGATGGCAATGTGGAAGGAGACAGAAAAAAAAGGTATGTATTACAGCCAGATAGGTGGGTTGTGCTGTAACATCACTTTAAGGAAAAAGGACCTATTTATAAGCCTGTGATTCTTGTTGCTCGGGTGAATGTGAGCACACTCATGTTATAATTTCTAAAGATGAACTACCATAAATCTAAGTTACTCTCCAGATATTTTTAGTTCAGTAATGCCCGATTCTCAAAGTCTGTCTTAAAAACTTTTCCCATTTTTTTACAAATCTACTTTGCAATTAAAATAGACTTTAAAGGTAGAAAAAAATAAGCTATCAAACCAGTACCATTTCTTAGCAGCCCAAGCTGGTATCAAGAGTTTAGTTACATGGCATTCACATCTCCACATGTAAAATAAGCCAAAACTTTCTGTTGCCTAAGAGAACTGGTTCTTCTGCCCAGCATGATGTAGATATCCATATTTATGTATTTGGAATGTTCACTGTAAATTTTTTTATGCTGCATGTACTATGTTTTTCTCCTATGTACACCAAAGTCTTTTCATTACTAGGTCGTGACAACAAAGAGATGCCCGTGTTCTGGATATTTCCATACTTCTTTGAGTCTCGTATTCTTGACTTTTTCCCAAGCTTCAGTATGATGGATTACCAGGTATGGCTGAATCCAGTGAATCTGCTGAATACCAGTTGTGTGCAATGTGAACAGGAATATGAGTGAAAGCAGGTACAATGGCAGCGCTTCTCTGTAGCTGGGCCTTTCTCATGTGAAGCCTGGATTCTGTATTTCTATTAGTCATATCTCTGATAACTATCTCATGTTCCTGTTACGTATCTTTAACTCATCTGTCATTTATCCATGAACTCGTGGATAAAGCCTTTTTCCAGGCTTTCAGTGTAGCAGAATTTGTTCTAATTCTGACAGGTGCTTGTTGCAGAGATGAGAGGTAACTTGATGAAGAGTATTTCATTTTTCACAGATGTTGAAATGTTAGTGGGTAGTGCCCAGCCCTGGTTAAAAAGAAATACAAATATACTAAAAAAAAAATGAAGGTCTTTAATCTCCAAAACTGCTGGGATCAGAGTACAATTACAATGATGGAAATGTCTGGAATTACTTAGTAAGTGAACTTGTTAGTGATAAAGCAATAATCTGGCATCAGCTTCTTCAATATTGTATCCATTCTGTACACAGTTTAAGCACATGTACTTCAGTGTGTTTTGAGAGCTCAGTCACGGGTATTCATCATGCTAAAGGTTTATTTTTTCATTTAACAGCTCTGCATGATTTTTGACATTTATGTTCTGAACAATGTATTTGTGTCTTGTACAATAGAAGTTTGTTGAAGAAAATTCAAAACTCATGGTAGGCTAGACTCCACATTCCTGCTGGTATTCAGAGCTGAGAATTTTTGTAACGAGTCTCTGAAGACAGTACTGGAAAAAGCAGTGCTAATCGGATTTGCAACTTTGTAGTTATTCTGAGATAGGTTAAGTTGTCATTGCTTGTGCTGACAAACCAAACAGTATAAATCCTTTTTTAACAGGTTGCTCTTGTAAACAACTGCAGTATTATCTTAGGTATCCCATGCAAATGAGCAAAAAGGAATAAGTAAAATACGATTATTGAAGTATTCTGAGTCTAGCCTACAACTATGTTTGCACAAATTTACAAGTAAATGAGACAAAAAACTTGATGTAGAATTTGTAGTCTGATTTGGGGTTAGAATCTTTTGTATAAAAATGAACATTTCATAATGCACATATAAAGATAATAAATATGTAAATAGCTCTGCCTGTGCTTAGCATTCAGTTTAAGACTCTTTTTTATGCTTTTATTTTTCTAGGTAGACTATGATAATCATGCACTATATAAACATGGCAAGACAGGTCGTAGACAGTCTCCTGTCCGTATTTTCACAAACCTTACCCCAAGTATGATTGTGCTTCCTGAAGAAGAGGGATATAGGTAAGATGTATTAAGGCTCAGGTGACTTTAAAAAGAGTGTCTTTGTTCTTAATTAGGGCATAAAATCTCCAAAGGAGTTTGGGATGGTGCTGTTCAGTACTGTCTTGCCTAACTTGGATGCCAGGCTTAAGAGCACATTTTTCTGTCTCGTTCTAAAGTTGCGTATTATATAGACAATGTATAGGAGATCCGAAATGTCTAAAAAACCATTTATATTTTCCAGTGTGGAATGATGAGATTCCTCATTTTGTCTGTTGGAAATATTGTCTACATCTACAAGAGAGATTTACAGCTATGTCTGATAATCTGCTGTTAAGACAGTAGTTAAGAAATGAACACTAGGAGAAGCATTGAGTACAGAGGAATTTAGTTTCATTTACTACTGATACTCTTGATAATTTGACTTCAAGCACCTGAATTTTACTGTGTGGATGTACTGTATGTAAATGGCCTAAGTGGTCATTTATGCATCAAAGACATAATCTTTAATTCAACAGAGTGATTTCGCAGTCCTTGTACTTGTTGTTAAGCTTGTATAAAATTAATTGTTTTGTAAGCAAATAGTGGACCAGTACATCTTTTTCCCCAGGTTTTGCACTGTATGTGAGAGATATGTTAGTTCTGGTAACCAGCACTGTGAGATATGCAATTCTTGTACATCAAAAGTAAGTATTTCACTTCTTTCTGAATGGAAGTTTTAGAAGTCGTCAGATAACAACTTCTGTAGTACTTGCTTTGATAAAAACCTATTCTGATACTGAATTCCATGGGAAACCCCCAGCAGTTCAGTTTCATAGACTTATTACTACCTTCTCAGTACATCTTTCATAACTCACTGGGAATTAATTTCTCTTTCCCTAATTCCTTTGTGTTGGAAAGAGGACAGGACAAGTTTGCTACTTGCCACTTAGACCAGAATTTACTCAGCCATGGTCTGTTGACACATGCCTTTTTTTCTTATGCTTTGAAGTTGTAGAACTCGCTAATTTCAAAATTTCATCTGTGGTTTTCACAGATTCTTAGGACTGTTGTTTCTGAGTTACAGTCCTTCTTACAGAGGAGTTGTTCTTGTAAACAGTGGGGCCCATACACGAGTAGATCTGTTTTAAGATGGAATCGGGGGGGGGGGGGGTGANTAAAACCATTTATTTGCCTTTTGTAGGATGGCAGACGATGGAAACATTGTGCTCTTTGCAAAAAATGTGTAAAACCCTGTAAGTACAGAAGATTATTTTCTAAATAAAAGTGCACTTAGTCCAAAGAAACTGAGATTCCAAACCAGAAGAGAAAATATTTTGTGAGAGAAGTAAAATGTAGTAATTCAGAAGACACAGAATAAAGGAAAAGTCTTAATTTCACACAAGTTGCTATTCTTTACACTGTGTGGAAATGTAATAAATTCTTGTCAAGGCACACTAAATCCCATTTATATTTATTATGGAAAATCTGAAATATTTCCATTTGTCATGTAAGTGTTTCCTGATTTTATAAACTTTGAATTTCATAAACAAGTAGGCAATTACTAAAATGTTTGAGAGATCATGATAAAATTGTTTCATGTGCAAATTTAGTTGTATTTATAGCTCTGTATAAATAGCTGAAGCAGTCATTTTTGTTACTGTTACAAAAATCACAATTTGTAAGTACATTGTAACATTTGGACTATTTTTCTTTTTAAGATCACACACAGGATAATAGTTCTAGTGCCAAAATAATTCACACTTAATTGCACAATATGTCTAGTAATGTGATAAGGGACCAGAAAGTAACTACATCCATCTCTGTAAGGCTAATCCAGAATTAAAAACCTAGTAGTATTGTGGCCTATATTTAAAGCTTAGTTTCAGAATGTTCATTCAAAACTTTTCCAAGATCATAAATCATGTTATGTATTTTGCAGCTTGGTTTCACTGTAACACTTGCAACTGCTGCACTCTTCAAAAGCACAGTTGTGAGAAGACTGACATTGGCTGTTTTGTTTGTGGCAAGGCAGGTCACAAGCGCAGTGCCTGTCCCAGTCTCTCCCGCACCAGAACAGCTTGTCAGTAAGTGTGATATTGCATTAATACAGTAAAATACAGCATTCAGATGAGATGAGATCTTATGTCATGGAATCAGTTCAGAAAGAGATGATTTTTGGCTTTAGATGCTGATGTCAGTTTCACTGTTGTCCACTTGCTGCATTGCTGGGTAGTATAGACTGAAGGGAGGGCGTGATAAAAGGCAGGTCACTTACTGGGGCTCCCAATCCCCCATCTGTGGGTTTTCTTTCAAAACTGACTTATATGGATGGCAAACTTGGTGACAGGTGCATGGAGCTCTGTCGAGACGACTGAAAATTGAAGTAATAGAACACTTTTATCCCTTTTGAATTCCTCATGAAAGGGCAGAGAAAAGAGTCACTATAATGGTTTTATTGCTTCCTGTCTCTTTTGCTTTGTTGTAGCATATTTTGCTTTTTTCCTTCTGGTATTTCACGTGCTTTTTGTAGTATGATCTACATCTCCACCATTAATGAGAGTCACATTGAATACTTTTATTCTTCCATGATTGTCCTTTTGTAACATACAGAACAACACTGTACACATACCTGTATGTATCAGAGAGCCGAGTAAATGGTGTGTGGTTGTCTTCAGATGGAACGAACTGAAAAGAGGAAAGGGGATTTGCTAAGAGATCATCCAGCAGATGGATGGCCCGGTCTTTCCAGTTCAGGATAATTGATTGCACTTTTATAAATTGCTCTCCAGAGTAATGGGGTTTTCTGTGATTCTGGACTTGAATGGCTGTATCAGTGGAAGTGCAAATCTTCCCTCCCAAAAGCTGTACCTACATTATACAGTGAGACTCAGACAATTACCCTCTTGGATCAGTATCCAGAGACTTACCAGGTGCCTGCTGGATGGTAGATGGGTACATCTGTATTGCTTCGTGTCCTACTGATATTAAACCGGGTTTTGCTTAGGGAGTATTAGACACAAAAGGTAGCAATGTTTCATTTTATATATCTCCCATAAAAATTCCATCTTTTAATGTTTCTTTTTCCTTTACTAAAATAATTAAAAAGGATGCTAAAAAAAATTCATGAAACCTCATCTGTTTCTTCTGTCAAGGAAGGTACTATTCTGTCAGTTGTACCAGAATGGTTTAGTACTTTCAGGCCATCAGTTAGTTCTTTTCCTGATTCATTGCAGAAGATAACTTAGATCTTCTTTTTAATAAAAATTTTATATATTTTGTTATAATTATTCAGCGTTTTGCATTATGACATCTTTTGTCAGAGACAGAAGACAATCCACTTGCCAGTTGTGTTTAGGTCCTGTACTATTTGCAGGATGCTTCCTAATGGTGTTAAACTTGAAGTACTTTCTTCTAAGTCTTTCTATTATATATTCAGCACGAAACTATGCTGAATATATAATGCATTTTTTTGTACTCGGGGAGTTTCTTGTTTTCAATATCTGCTTAAATTTAAATGCTGAATAAATAGATAAAATGAAAGTATAATGGCAATAAAGTGGACTGTTTTGGGAAGTTGAAATACCATAATGTTTTAAGATGGAATATTCCTTGTACTTTTTGTGACAGTACTTCACATATTGCCACAAAATTTATATACTTATTTAAAATACCAGCAGATATATTTGTACAGAGAAGTGTGTTCTTCATTTTATTTTAATCTCTATGTTCCTTTTTTGCTTTACAGACCTGACAAAAAGAAAAGGCAGAAGACTCGAAAGAGAGTAAAGATGGGGATCTGTAAAAGATTAGCTATGAAACATGCCATATTCTGTAAGAGGAAAGTAAAGAAAAAGGAAAAAAAGCCATGACTTTTCTTGCTGCTACATAGTTGCTAATTTATTTTTTTATTACCAGCCTTCTGTTCCATTGTCTAAAAGTGTAAATGCTAACATCCAAAATAAAACCTGACTGAGTGAAAAGTGATAGTTCCTTTATTATACATCATTACTGGTACCAAAAAAAAACCCACCCGAAAACAACTAAGTGAACTACCACAGCCCTTACCATGTGTTTGTATAATGTGATAATTCTGTAATTAGGATAAGCTATTTGCTTAATTTGGTGGGCATTGGACGTTAAGGGGAGTACTGCGGGGGGGTCAGGTAGTGGCGGATGCTCTGGTTTTGTGTTGGTATTGGAGGACGTGCGGCAAGGGAGGAAGTGAGGGTAGGTGATTGGAAGGCACGAGTTCTAGGAATTCAAGTTCTGTTAGATACAGTCTTTTCACAGGATGGCTTGCGATTTTTAAAAAATTTCTTTCCAAACGGAAAAGGGGCTTAAAAAAAAAGTACTGTATTTAGTACTTAGTAAGTGGGCGGATCGGGAAGAGCCTGACCCGCCTCCCCGCGCCAGCCCGGGCTCGGCGCTGCGGCGGTCCCGCTGCCGAGGCCCGCCCCGCTCCCAGATCCTCTCCACGGCTGCCGGGGCCCGCCCCACTCCTCCCCGCTCCCAGCATCTCTCGCCCCGCTGCCGAGGCCCGCCCCGCTCCTTGCCGCGGCGGGAAGTACCGCCCCCGGAAACGGGAGCAGAGGCCCGGCGGGTCCCGGCGGAGCCCCGCAGCCATGCCCGCCTTCAGACAGGTGGGCGAGAAACAGCTGCCACAGGAGGTCGTGTTCATGTCCTGGTCCCCCAAAAGGGACCTCATCGCCCTGGCCAACCGAGCGGGGGAGGTGAGTGCGGGGGCCGTGGAAGGAGCACGGGAGGGACCGGCGCTGGCTCTCCCTGCAGGCCGAGATGCCTTTGCTGTTACTTGCGGCATGTTTCTTGTAAGCCTGGCTAAGCATTTAGGAATAGCGATTTTTTAAAATCAAGCTTCTTGATACTTACTGCCCCTTCACTTTTTCCATTATAATTTCCGGACAAATTCACGTGTGATGCTCTCGTTGCTTGTGTTTGTGGGATTTTAAAGTGCATGAAACTTCCTATTTAAATTAAATCTACTTTTGAGTACCTTTTCCCCTGGAACTGCGGTATGTGATCATGCATGAACACAAGACTTGTGCTTTCGGCTGTCTGCTAGAGAGGTGATGGGTAACCCCTGTTGGTTAGGCGCTTGTATTCTTAGGCAAGGCTCAGCTTATTTCTCTGTATTGCTGTAAACTGTATGCTGCCTTCTAAAAGAACATAGGAGTGAATCATCTGCTAGAGAAGCAGGTGATATTTAAGACAGAGGCGTTAAAAACTGTTAAAAAACTCCATGCATCTCGGACTGATTTACAGACTTTTATTAATAGATGAATGTGGTTTAAGTTCGTCTTTAACGCATTTGCTTTGTAGGTTTTACTTCATCGGCTTGCAAACTTCCAACGAGTGTGGAGTTTGCCTCCAAATGAAAATATGGGAAAAGAAGTGACTGCTCTTGCTTGGAGACCAGATGGCAAAAGTAATGTCGAGTATATGAGGTGATATGGTGCAATAAAGTCCCATGGGAAATCATGAATGATGATACCTCTCATCTGTGAAGGAAATTTTCAAGTAAACTGTGTTTGAAGAGAAGGGTGGCTTAATTTTCACAGTAATAGAGAGATTACTGGTTCATTCACAGTAATAGAAAGATTAACACTGTTGAATGCAATTGCAAGAAAGATTTGTAAGCCAGGTTTACATCCCTAATGCTGTTTTTCAGGGTATAGCAAAATTTCAACCTCCTAACTAAGCTGGATATTTTGTATGAACTACAAGGTTTATTGGGAGAGAAAGAAGCTGTCTGATCAGGATTGATTGAAGAGCTTAGCTTGCTTGTCATAGGCTAAAATCGCTCTAATTATAGACCAGAGAAGAAGAGAAAAAGTCTTTTCCTTATTAACAGAAATAATGTTGAATTTAGTAGCTTAATAAACTTATGCCAGAAATCAGTTAATTTTTAATTCACTGGAGGTGGGAGAATGGGAACAATCTTCTTCCATGACATGTGGATAAAAATTACCTATACTGTTTTATGATATCATCTGAAGAGTTTAAGAAACTTCTTTTTAAGATGATTACCTGTGATTACAAGAAAGTAAGTACAGAAGCCTCTGCCTGCTGTTTGCTATTATGGATGAAGAAAGGAAGAAAGTGATGCAGAAGTCACTCAGCAACTCCTAATTTGTGTTTTGTTTCAGTAAAACCCAAACCTTTGTGGTGGACAGTCTTTATATATGATATTGGACTCAAGTTTGCAAAATTGGAAGCCTCTACTTTATCAGAGCTATTGTTAAAATGTTAGAAGCATGTTCAGTTCAACCTATAGGTAAATAATTGTGAAATCAGGCCTTTGCCTTAAATTTATCACCTAAAACATGACAGGAGTTCAAACTTTCACTACAATAAGTAGATTTCAAATGAGAGTTTGGAAGGACTGTAAACAGACAAAGAAAAAATGTCCAGTAGTTGGCTTTGAAGGCATATTGTTTTCTGGGTCAGTATAAAATAAAGAGTTTTGCATATTGGTTATTTATACATTTTACTTGTCCTTCTCTAGTTTTGGCTTTTGGCCTTGCTGATACCAAGCGGATTATTCTGTGTGACGTAGAAAAACCTGAAAGCTTGCACTCCTTCTCTGTGGACTTATCTATTACATACATGCATTGGATGGAAGTAACTGAGGAAAGCAGGTGAGTCTGAAAAGAAGTGAATCATGGGCTATGTAATGCCACCTTACTGATAATTTATACTTGGAATGTTACAAGCAGTCACATAAAATAATACAATATACCATAGCTGTGGGGTTTTCTCGCCACTTGTATAAAATTTTCCTTTTTTTGGAATAGACACTCTTCATATGCTTATTTTTAGTGCTGATATCTTAGTCTTGTGGTTCTTTAGGTTATACATTAAATTTCAGCATGATCTTGTGCTTCTCCCTCTTAAGAGCTGCTTAATCTAGTGTTAGCATGTACAGCCGGTCTTCTGATCCAGGTTGCTTCAATACCAGTCAATTAATTAAACTAATTATTATAATGTTATGTTCATCTATTTTGTTAGTCAGAGTAAGTATTATATATAAATCTTTCTTCTGTGTTTTCAAGATCTTTATTTTGGTGTTTACATCTTTCATGTTGAGTCTCTGGTGTTACATCCAATTCCATTGGCAATTCTGTTGTTCAGGAAGTCAGATTATCCCTACTGACCATGAACTCTGTGATTGAACAGTTCTCAGCAGCACTTGTGAGCTGGAAGACATCATGGTCCCTATTTCTATTGTCTTCAAGAAGTCTCTGATTTGCACCTTATGGCAGTGCAAGAACTTAATTAAATAAAACATTCATTTAAAGGAGGCAGGTGGTGTAAGCTCCTGACTTGAGAATTTCTGCCCTCACCTCCTCTAAGCATCAGTCTAAAAATAGCAAGAAAATAACTGTCTTAAATCACTCTAACATTCTTTACCTGGTGAGGATAGGCTTAGCTTTTTATGTGGAATCTCATCCTTCTGACATATCTAAGATGTGATATTAAGTACTGTGCTTTGATCTTCCTGTCACTGCAATGTGTCTTTAGCTGTTTTGAGGTGTGAGTAGGTTGTACTGCAGGTTTGGAGAGAGTTTAAACAGAAAGCCTCTGAGAGTAACTGCATTACAGGTAGTGAAGGATTTGATGACAAACCTCTGAGCCAGCAGATACAAACTTTATTCACTGGAAATAAAAAAAGATTTTCAGTTCTTTTGTTAATTTGATCACTCGATAAATTATTAAAGGTCCCATAAAGGACTATCCTCTGATATTTCTAATTTCGATATACGTTATGTATTGAATATATGCTCTAACTTTGGAATTAAAAAGAAAGTCTCTTCTCATTTTTACAGCTTGGGCAATAAAGACAATATTACTTCTTTTTCAGTGTTCTCACTTCTTTTTACAATGCTGAGGATGAATCAAACCTCCTTTTGCCTAAATTACCTGCACTACCAAAAAAGTAAGTGTTATACTAGTAAACTTGAGAAGATACCATTTTTCATTTGTTGTCGTTATTTCGGTTATTCATCTTTAATGCCCTACAGATGTCTGATCATTGTTACTGAGAGTAATTATTTTGTTTTCAGTTACAGTACCACTGCAAAAATTTTCAGGTAAGAAATTGTCATGTTATAACTCTCTATTTTTTCTTTTTTTTTTGTTTTCTGGTATTGAGACAGGCTACATAAGCCCTAATCACATGTTTTGTATTTTCAGTGAAGAAAAGTCAGATGAGATTATGAAGCTTCTGGGTGATGTCAGGTAAATTCTGTCTGTGGGTTGTTGTTGGTTGAGGTTTTTTGTTTGGATGCTTTTTTAAAAGTATAAAATAATGGATGAGTGATTTTACTTTTAAGTTATTCATAATTTTTTTAAAGTCTCGGAGAAATTATATGGAATGTCTTTTTTTTAATGTACAAAGATAAAGTTCAAAGAATATATTAAAGTTTCCATCAGTTTACACCTTTTCCCCTCAGTGTAGAGGGTTTATAAGGCACTTTAGGCACTTTATCAGCAACTGCTATGGGTGTCATATCTTCTTTTTCTTCGAAGATTTCTTGCAGTGCATTTGAAGGCTGATTTATGTGTTAGTCAAGATGGTCTTGGAGACATTTGTGGATGCTTGTTCTATACAGAGAATTCCTGGGGGTTTGTATGAGTGTGACAAATGTAAACTTAAAAGTAGCTCTGAAACTAGCTGCATTCATGTTACTTTAAAATAAACATCTGTTACTAGGAAACACATGAAGAGCAGCTGGTGGAAGTGTAATTTAGCAGACTGAGACTGGCTTTGTGCAGTCCCTTGTGCTGCTTTTTTGAGGAGGGCACTTAGTGTCTGTGCCTTGCTTTTTCCATTTCACTGTTCCTTACTGTCCCACCACTGAGAACCATCCTCCTTAATTCAAATTTGCATCTCTGTCACCAGTTACTCCTTTGTAAAACTCGATAGCTCTTCTTACAGTAGGATTTCCTTGCTTGAGAAAGAGCGAGCCGTCTGTGGTGTAGGTGCTCTGTGACTTCTCTGCTCCCTTCATCCGCTCAGTTAATCAAATCAAAAGGTTTTAAGATACTGTTTTGCTAAGTTCTCTGTTGGCTTTAACAGAAACATTCTGCTTCAACGTATATTTATTTAGGTATGTAACAGGCAGAAGTTGCAGTTAATTTTCTTGTATTTGTAGGCTTTTTCCCAGACCAGTGTAGCACATTAATGTTAATAAGTGAGCAAAAGAGACCTGTCTGTCCCTGACTCTGTTCTTTGAACTGGGTTTCTGTTTCTGATGCTGTTGTTCCTCCTGTGGCTGTTATTGCTGCTGCATCCATTTCAGATATTTATTGCCTTTGAGGTTTTGCTGAGGAGTGCCACTGAGTGACTGTGACAAACTTACTCTGCATTTAGTTGGGATAAACTCAAAGTAGCTTATAAGAATGCTTGCAGGCTGTATTGGTAAGGGGGCTGTTGCTAGAAACTTGTTACTTCTAGTGAAAAAGAACTCTGTGACTAAACTGTGCTATTTTTTCCTCATTCTCTCAGTTAATGTAGTAACTGATACTCTTAATGTAAATGTTAGGGGCAGGTTTTATCAATAAAATGCAAGCCAATTTGTTTGTTTGCTTTTAAATTTCTTGGATCGTGGAAGGTAGCACAGTGTTTCTTTTTGTGCAGGGATTCTTTAGAGAAACATTATTAAAAGGATGGAATTTAAATATTAAGAAAGATATCTGTGTGCATTCAAATTTCTTTCAGTACGCTTATCAACACATTCTTCTATTTTATAGACTTAATGCTCTTGTCCTTGGTGGCAGCTCAGGATTTATTGAGATTTATGCTTATGGAATGTTCAAGATTGCTACAGTAACTGGGGTACGTTTGGTTCCTTTCCATATTTTTTCTTCATAATATAGCAAACTACAGCTGAATTGAGTCAAAATATACATATGCTTACACATGAGTGAAAGTGGACTGCTGAATTTTAAATGAACTAATTGATTGGGTTGTTGGTTGTCAGTGGTAAGACATTGTAACTGGGAAAAGTAGTATCTTGTTTCAAAGTTCAATGTTAATACACAATAAAAAGAGCAGGTTTGTTCCTGAGCAGTAGCTGAAAATTACACTTTGTTTTTACATGTCATTGAACACAGTCATCTTTATATCTCAGTGTGTTAGAGCAGTAAATATGTCTTAGAGGAAATTAAATGTTTTATTAACTTGTAAACTGGAATCCTTCAGATGGCAGGTTCCTGTCGTGGACTATGTTTGTCTAGTGATTTGAAATCACTGTCAGTAATTACAGAGATACAAAGCTCTTCAGACAGCGAAGCAGAGATAACGTATTTTCAGGCAAGTAAAGTAATTTTAAAATTTTTTTAAAAGTAAAGCTGCTTTTTAAATTACATTCTGGTAGCTTTTTTGCTTTCCTGTTATTTGCAGAAAAAACACAAATTACCAGTTCCAGCCTTTCTGAAATTCACCCTGGTTTAGCTTTTGAATTATGATGTTAACATGCAGTTTCACTGATGAGACACTGACAGTGGTGATCTGAGGCTTTCTTTTAAAATACTACTTTTAGAATAGCATTAATTTATTCAATTGCAGTTACAATGATTCAGATTTTCTTCGTTCTGCAAACAAAGGTGTAACAGCAATGTTTTTGATTTTCCTATCTATCCAGAACAGTCATCCTTAAAACTGTTACTGTTAGAATTCCAAAATGTGGAACCTTATCAGGTTTTATAGATGTATTAAAAATAGTTACTGCTTCTTTGAATTAGTTATTTTCCTCTTAAAATGAACCTTAAGGAAATGAGGACTGAGAGATTTTCTGTGGGTCCTTCCAATATGTCTTTTAATTTCTGTAATCTATGTATTGTTAAAAGACAAATGATCTGTTAACTGTTGCTTGTTTCATTTGTTACAGTTGGACACTAGTCTGTTATCAAGTTACTTACCTGAGGTAACTCGAATGGCCCGGAAGTTTACTCACATTTCAACTCTGTTGCAGGTACAGTTGTATTACACCATCCTTTTAGTCTTGTGGTTCTTGTAGGCTTTGACATTCTAATGCAAGTGAAATAAATGTTTTCTAGTAGGAAGCTTGAGTTAGTTTTAAGTAAATGTAGAACTCCAACTTGGAATTTGATAATAATTTTTATGTAAGATCTACAGTATGTCTTCCCTTTGTATTGTAATATCCAATTTTTGAATGTGTTGTCAAAGGGGAGAAAGGAAATAATACTAATGCCAGTTTCTGTATTACAGTATATAAAGTTGTCATTGACATGCATGTGTGAAGCATGGGAAGAAATACTGATGCAGATGGACTCACGACTAACAAAGTTTGTACAGGTACTGTAGGATTAACCATCCTTTTGGAAGAGCACTTTTTGCAGTAGTTCTGTTGTTCTTGTTAGTCTACTGCATATCTTAATGTTTAGGCATGATGCCTCCAGATAACAGTCTCTAAGTTCAGAGACAGCCTGGAACCTATTGTGTGTCAAGTGCTCTGATGGTGAAGGTACCTGTTTACAATAAAGCATGATTGCAGTGTGATACTTTATTTTATTTATTCTGAATTTTTAGAAAATCATAGCTTTCAGCTTGCCCAGCTGTTGATCAGTTGCTTTCTATTTAAGATTGGGCTCTTTGTACTTAAGTCATTGGTAAACTGATTACTGTAATTGTTGAGTAACAGCACTTACAGCCTAGTTCAATAGAGCACATATAATTTTCCATGTTTAAGATGCTCTTGGATTTGCTTAAATTTTGTATTCATTGACCATGGCCAGAAGTTAATGAATCATGTAATTTATTTATTTTTAAAAATAGATTCTTGGTGATGGCAAACTGCTTACAATTTTTATTGGGTAATGCAATTGAAAATAACTTGAAATACTTGAAATACTAAAAATTTTCAGTGATCAGAAAATTTTCAGTGATCAGTAGTCTGATTTCAACATTCAAGAATATGGGTGGGTTCTCTGAAATACTCTTAATTGAAGTGTTTGTGAGATAATTTGGTAGCCTGGATTTAATCTCTTCACCAATCTATTTCAATCATTTTGACTGACAGGAAAAGAATACAACCACTTCTGTTCAGGATGAGTTTATGCAGCTGTTGTTATGGGGCAAAGCAAGGTAGTTACTGTTGATTCATCTGAGTATGCCTTTGCACTTGATGTTGAAACACAAAATTAAATGTCTATTTGGTTCTCTTCCCCACCTTCTTCAGTCTGGAACTTCAGGCATTACTAATGAATCAACTGACAGTAAAGGTATGTTAATATTTTTTTAAGCATACTAAACTAATCTATTCCAATTTCTTTTAATCATTTTTATGTTAATGAACATTATTATATGATTGTATTTCTTTGTTAACAGGGTTTAAAAAAACTTGGTCAGTCCATAGAGTCTTCCTATTCCAGTATACAAAAGTTGGTTATAAGTCATTTGCAGAGGTAAGTCATAAAATTTCCAATTAATTACAGATTAAATGGCATATAATATGCTTTGCTAAAAGACAGTATGCTGTGTTGGTGATGCTTTCTGTGTAAGTGTGTTGCTTTGGAGACTGTGATCATGGCAAAACGTATTATTTTACTTTTGCATGGTAGAGAACTATTGATGTATTTTGAACAATCTCCATGGTGTATCACCTGTAAATTGCTGCCTGGTGTGTTTTATAGGATCTATGCAAAATATTCACGCTAACTTTATGTGGTGGTTACAAACATTGGGACATTGGGACAATATTTGCTTTTCTCTGAAGTGATACCTTACCTCTTGTACATGTCAGACTACCTCGTAAAACTTTGCACTTCGTGTGTTAAATGATAAAAATGTAGCATGCAGCAGACCACTGAATTTCCAGAGGGTGAATAAAAAATTAAACTTTTTTCCTCTGCCTTCCTAGTGGCTCTGAGGCACTGCTGTACCACTTGAGTGAATTGAAAGGAATGGCTTTATGGAAACAAAAATATGAGTCTCTGGGATTAGATGCATCTGGAATTGACGGTACAGTAGTGTGTATGCTACCTACCTGCTTTGATTTCACTTTTGAAAGCTTAATAATAATGGTTAGCTTTTTTTATAGAGGCTATTACTGCTGTTGGTTCTTTCATCCTGAAGGCGAATGAGCTGCTTCAGTAAGTATAAAGTCTGGAGAGTTTAAAAAACATTCCTATTCAGTCTTATAGTGAAGGAGATGGATGTAGCTGGGAATAGAGGAGCTTGGGAGAGCAAGACTCCTCTGTTGATGGTGAGCTTTCATCTTGTCTCACTGCATGTCAGACTCATACCACAAGAACAGTCTTACTTGAAATGTTGCATTGGGCATTTTGTAAGAAACGGATAGTGCTTGCAGGCCTTTCTGTGGTAAAGATGGCACTTAAGCCCGGAGCAGCTTGTGACATTCAGATTTTGTAATTTCTTTTCTTGTTTCTTGTTTAGAGTTATCGACAGTAGTATGAAAAACTTCAAGGCATTTTTTCGATGGCTATATGTTGGTAAGATTGATGACACAGTAATCATCCAGTATCTGTTTTGTATTGTAAGCACTGAAATGCAGGCAAGTAATTAGGCCAGTCTTAGTTATAACCATCTATTTTTTTCTATCATAGAAAATTTCTGGACAAGTAAAGGGATATAGTTGATGAGGCAAGAGTAATTGTAATATTAAACACAGCTTATAAATTTGGTAGTTCTCAAGTAAACTTAGTGTATGTAGAGTGGGTATTGTATATACTTGACCTGTAATGCTGTTCCAAACTGTTTTCTGCTTCATGAGCAGTTTGCAGGTCTTGATTTGGAGAAAAATAAAGGACTTTTTTTTAGTCTTAGTTTGAACTATAGCCTAGTTCTCTTTTACTCTGTTACTTGCTGTCTTGACAGCGTAGTTACTTGTAAGGTTCTGCACAGATGTAAACAGTCTCTGAATGTCCAGATGCACTTAGTACCCACCTTCAGTTGTGTCTGGGTAGTGGCAGAGGAAATGTTAAAAGGAAGTGCAGAACACTGTATTTTAGCCTGCTTGTTTTTATAAAGTGTTTATGAAGAAGTTTTTAACTTCAATTTGATCATTTTAGAACTACTTTACAAAACCTAAGTGGTGTTACCAGATACTGTAAAAGCACCGGATATGCAGTGTTAGCACTTACTAGCAGAAATATAATAGTTCTAATTTTAAAAATTGCAGAAAGCAAAACTATCAGAGTTCTCTGTCATAATGTTATATTCACTGTGTTTGGTTTCAAACTAAACAGAGAACTTTATCCAAGCCTTGCTAATTTAAAATTACTCCTGTGCAATTCTCTTAAACACATTATTCTGAGCATGACGGTTTTAATGTATTTTACATATATCCATTTTACTACTCTTAGTATGGACGTGAACAAATTCTTATGAACACTTTTCATAATAATTGTCTCATGCAGGGTAGAATGCAGTTGGAAAAGATTAAAGATACAAATTCTTCAAAATTTGTAATGTAAGCTAGTGGGACTAGTGAGACTTAATTTCAGTCTCAATTTGTAATTCTTCATTCCAGACTCTTTTGCTTCTGAGGAATTAATCTTTTCTAACAGCAGTCTTATTACATAGACATGAAAAATTAGGAGTATTAGGGAAACAGTGTTAATGCAATAAGAATATAATTTTTCCCTCAGCCATGTTGAGGATGTCAGAAGATCATGTGCTTCCAGAGCTGAACAAGGTAATAGTAATGTTTTCTGATAAATGGTGATATCCTCTACATTCTGCTCAACTTAAAAGCAGAATTAAAGGTTTCTTTTTGTTCTAGAACTTAAAGGATAGTATTTGTGTCATTTTTTGAGAAAGTTGATGCCTGCACATTCACACTAACATGCTGTCGTGCATGAATTACTTTTTCTATTTGTGAACTCTACTGTATTTAGTACGCTGTGTATGCAAGGCTTCTGTATGGCAGCCCTTTATGTGCCCTAAGTGATGAAGTTAACCAGAGTGAGGTTTTAATGTCTTTATCGATGCCCCCGTAGAGGAGAGGGAATATATAATAACACAACAATATGATAATATAATAGTACCTGCATTGGCTTTGCAGCCACCATCACACTGCCCTCACTTGAGGGCAGAGGTACCTTCCAGAAATAGATAGGCTGGAGGAATGGACAGGTAGGGACCTCCTGCAGTTCATCAAGGACAAAATGCAAGGTTCTGTTGTGGGGTGGGTTAACCCTTTGTGACTGCACAGCTGGAGCCCATGTGGCTGGGAAGATGTCGGCTCTGCCGAGATGATGTGGGAATCACTGGATGCAGGCTGGGTGTGAGCCAGCAGCATGCCCTGATAAAGGTGGGCAGGGGTGACCAGGGCTGTACTAATAAGAGAATGGCCAGGAGGTCAAGGGAGATAGTTACTGTCCGTATTTAGCACTTGTCAGATTGCATTTCCAGTTTGGGACCATCCTGTACAAGACAAGCAAGAATGGTCTGGGATGAGTTCAGCAGAGCACTCCCAAGGAGATTGGAGGCTGGAATATTTGCCCTGTGAGCACAGGCTGAGGAAGCTGTGCTGTGCTTGTGCAGCCTATAGAATGTGTGTTCTGTGCTCATTGAAATGTATTTCTTACCCTTTGCTTTTGTCACTGTTTTTTTTTTTCTTTTAGATGACTCAAAAAGATATCACATTTGTTGCTGATTTTCTTACTGAGCACTTCAATGAGGTAAGTGATACTGGTTTTCCAAGTACATCATTTGACTGTATTTTTGCTGACGAGCTGAGTCTGAAAAATGTTAGAATAGAATAATTTGATCTTCTTTTTGTTCACTACTTCTCGTTAACTTTGTGTTTAAATAATGGGTTTGTTTGCATTATTTTTTTAGGCACCAGAACTTTACAATCGTAAAGGAAAATACTTCAATGTGGAGAGAGTTGGCCAGGTAAAGAACTAAGGAATAAATGCAAAAAGAATAAATGAGAAAATCCTTAGACAGAGAAGTTTTTAAAGCTGTGTCCAGTTTTCTTCCTTGGCCCTTTTGCTCTTTGTTGCACATACCAGTTAGTATGGTAAAAAAAGAGAGTATTTTAATTGTTTCCCCTTATTATTAGGAAAATGAGAGTTTAAAACCATGCCTTTTAATTTCACCTTACACATGCTGTATTTTTAGAAAAAGACAAAAACATTTTGTGGCAGTAGTAAAACTCTAAAAGCCAGCTTCAGTAAAACTGGTATGTTTGTTGTCTCTATGGCATTATGCAATGGATTTCAAAACACTTGTGCTCAGACTTGATTTAAAAATCAGTTTCTTAGGGAAATATCACCATGTGATCTTAAACAATAGTTGATTTTTCTCACTGTTTCTAGATGGGGTGGAATATTTAGTTTTAAGGCTATGGCACGTTAATTTAACAAGAAATGTTTAATATACTCGCTAGGGACAATAGTGAAGGTGAATTCTAATGTCCCCTATTTTTAAATTGCAGTCTTATAAACGTTTGTTTCTTTTCTAGTACTTGAAAGATGAAGATGATGACCTTGTATCACCACCTAATACAGAGGGAAACCAGTGGTTTAACTTTCTGAAAGATAGTACTCATCTTAAAGGTAATGTGCTTTTGTGAAAAAAAGAAGTGAATGCAAGATATATGTAGAATGTAACAAATGTAGAAGAGTAATCTTTTTTCATGCTTATGAGTTACTTCCGTAGTGTTACTAACTGGTCTTCATCTGAGTAGGATAAAATAAATGGGCCTTGTTATTTTGCAGAGGGTTTATGTATCTGCTTACCCAGTTAATTACCATTTTCTGGATATTGGGAGTTCCCCATCTTTTCTGTACCAGTCTCAGAAGTGTTGGCTTGGAAAGAATCCCAGAAGATGTCTGTTTAAGGATATCTTAATTCCAGTTCGAGAAAGTAATAGTTATGCTTAGGTTATACGTGGGGGAAGTGTCCTAACTTGTTCTCTTTCACTGGAGTCTGAGATTATTTTGTTAATTAGTGATGAAAAAGAGGTAAGAGACTATAATGAACAGATGGTGAAAATTATTCTACTTTAACTTTAGAAACCACAGACTGTAAAACCTTGACAGCATAAGCTGTCATATAATAGAATTTGCCACAGTTGCCTTTTTTTGCCTATTTAATTCAATAAAAAGAGGGGAAATGGTAGCATTTTTGTTTGGAAAATAGTCTTTGGAAAATCTGTTTTTAGAGATAATAAGGTGTAATGTGTTTTTATAGAGATACAAGCATTTTTTAAATTAACTTTATCTGTTTACAGAAAGCCCACTTCTGTTTCCCTACTATCCTGAGAAATCACTGCATTTTGTCAAAAGGCAAATGGAAGGAGTCATTGATCAGTGTTTACGAAAGCCAGCAGTAAGTTCAGTTTCTGTAAATGATAACTTTCTTTTAGGGATAGTGGTCAACTGAAGGTAGCAGTTATGCTTAACAAGGCCTGAAGCTTTAATCTTTGCCTTTGAGTGCCTACAACTTGGACACAGTCCAATTTCACCACTGCTGGGATGTCTCAGTCTTTGGTGAAGGAATGGCTAAGCCTTTGGTTAGGGAAAGCATAATGGGAGATTTTTTTGCTTAACCTATTCTGTTCCTACATTATTGGGATCTGGTTTTAATGTTAATTATGTGTGTGTATGTGCTGTGTACCAGATAACTGTGTTAGTTGGCAATACATTAGTCTAATATGAAGAAACATGAAGCAATTGAATGAATTGACAGTGTTTGCATTAGAGATGTTTATTCCGGGATAAATATTGGTGGATTTTTCTTTCAGATGTACTCAGAGGTTGTTGGTTGGTTGGTTGGGTTTTTCTAATCTTAAAAACGTGTATAATTATGAATAATTGCCTGTATTTTATGGCCTATTTTTATTATATTTGTTAGGATGTAATTGGAAAGTCAGTGCATCAAGCAGCCTGCATGTCGCTCTACAAAATTTCTCAAAGGTATTTCTTTACTAAAAGCAACCAAAGAAATGTGCAACTAAAACTCATGCATGAGTAGCATTTTATGAATTGTTTTGTCTTTCCTTTGCAGTGAAGATTCCACACCTCAGTTATCTAAATTACCATTTCTGTAAGTATGCTGCTATTCCTTCTTCCTTGTAGTTTACCAGTTATTAAAACTTGATCTAAATTTTCATTTCTTCCACCACGTTGCAGGTGGAACGACAAAACATCTAATTTACATTATGTTCTCTTCACCGTGTTAGAAAATTCTATTTCTAAAATACACATTTTGAGGAGACATACTGATACTTCCAGGTAAGACAAAAGGAGGGAAAAAGTGGTGTGTGAGCTTTGCCACGTTTGTACAGAGACAGTTACAGTTTAAACCTATTTGTAAAAATAAGGAATGAGCACCATGAATACAGTCTTTCTGGGATACTAGAGAAAATGAGGAGTACATTAAGAAGTGCAGCAGGAAATTGCAGCAGAAGTTTGTGTTGTAGTAGACTCAGAAAATCTAATCTCAAGACCCAAGATGGTTCTGGGATAAGGAAAAAATCAGACTCAATTAGATTGCTTCTCACAGAATTACTTACTTGTGCAGACCTCTGAAAAAGTACAGGGAATCCCACTTCCAGTGTTACTTTGTCTTACTGTAAATAGTATTCTTTGATTACCTTCTTGCAGTCTGTAATTTAATGCTTTTAAAAATACCGGGACTGCACTCACAGGTGCATCAAATAGAATGCATCTCTTTGGGATGTAGATCTGTGTGCCTTCAGGAGTTCCTGTGTCCTCAATGTGATTTGTCACAGCGTGGTTGTGCTGATACAACTGTTCAAGCTGCATTCTGTCAGTGGGATGGCTGAAATGAGCTGGGTTTAAAAACAACAAAAACTCCTCTTCTCTGTAAAATACTAATTTTTATAATGTGTTATTTAATTTGAGGAGGCAATGAACTGTGATGGGGTGGGAATTTGTAAAGCAATTTTACTGCTAAGCAAAGCACATGGTGAAACTATCTTTTGTGTCTCCAGCTGACAGCTGCTGATGACAGAATTACTGCCCTGTGGTGACGTCTAGTTCCTCCCTCACTGATACCTAAAACAATCGAACATCTTTTGCTGTGGAGTAACAAGTAACATAATGAACATGAGACTAGGACAATTGAGCCAGGAGTTCAGCAAAGAACTGTATCCCATAAGCCAGATGTAGTTTTCCATTTGGCTCCATTAGCCACATTTTTCTGAGGGGCAGGAGAATTTAAAAGGTTCCCATCTAACAGTCACAATTTTGGCATGTATTGTGCTAAGCTTAGATAGTCTTACACCATCTTGTACCACGGTTGCCATTAGAGATTTTGGATTCTCTGTGAAGGGAAAAGTTTTTGTCACTGAGATAATTAACTCTGTTGTTCTAGGTCTGTCAGTAATGGGATTCTTGCAGTAGAGTTTGGAAACTTCTTGAACAACAGTATAAATGAGAGCTCAGACTCCAGGTCAGTGTATTTTATTTTTCTTCCAGATTGCAGGTTGCTGAATTAAAGATCATATTTCCTAGTGGTTTTTCTTGCATTAAGTTGACTTTGAAGTTAACTCACCTGGGTCAATCAGGTTGTAAGAAATGGCACAGGTGCACGAAGCTGCACCTGTGGGGTGCAGAATCGTGAGAATCTCACTTTGCATGTCATCTCAAGGTCAAGTAAATTTTAGTTTTCCAGCTGAAAAAAACCTAAAGCTTTAACACATGTGCAAGAAACAAAGCTGGCTGGAAACAAAGTATTGTTTCTGTCTGTGATGTTTTTTAAGTAAGATAAGACTTGATATGCCTGAATGTAGCCACCTTACAAGGCATATGATAAACTAAACTCATCCTTTTCATGTAGAAAGGCCAGATATGATTTGCCCTCAGTACCTTCAGCTGTATTTGTAAATTTCCTTTGGTGTTTATGTTTACTGTTTCTTATGTTTGATCTGAAATGTGAAGATTGCTAGTAAGTTTTTTTTGTTCCTTGCTCTTTTTTTCCCCCTTCAGAATCATTTTCCTGCATGATACAGGAGTCTGCCGGGTTATGGCTGTCATTCAGTGTCGTAGCTGCACAACTGACCTAGTTGATTATATTCAATAAAGCTTGTTGTTAAGTACTGAATGCTTTTTAACGTGAGGCTGTGCAACTTTAAAATATTTTAGTTCTGCATTCTGTTATGTTACTTGATTCTTTCTAAATTATTTTCCTGTAGATGCTACAGTTGTTTGGATGCTCACTTCTATGATGATGAAACTGTAACTGTAGTTCTGAAGGAGAGTGTGCAACAAGAGGGGAAGGAGAGAGTCTTGGCTCAGCTTCCTTTATCTTCCGTATATACGGATGAGGACCAAGATAGGAAATTCATCTGGGATTCTATGGAAAGGTATTGAAAACTTTGAGCCGATCTGAAAATGTAGAACTGAAAAGCAAATTAGGCAAATATTATTATCGTGTGCAGTTACTCATACTTTGCGCGTGTGTAAATATTTTAAAGATGCAAACTCTTTTTGTGCCAGGAGAGAAGGATGCGGGAGATGGAAGCTTCCTAAATAGTTTGTTTTGTGGTTTTTGGGATGTTGGTTTTGGTTTTTTTGATACTGATAATGCCTGTGTACCTGGCTGTCATGAAATGCAGGGATCGGCTGAAGACGCCCTGTAGAATCAGAAATCTTCCTTTCTTTAGAAGATGCTAGCTTTGTTGGTCAGAATACTTCAATTTAGGATGTTTTCAGCGTATCTGCTCATATATCTCTGCCGTGTAATAAGAATACGAAGGTATTTCTTTGTTTTTCCCTGGTAGTCACCCTTACAAATATTGTCAGCTTAACCTTAAAACATCAGAACTGGTACCACTGTCTGCATTGGCATGGTAGGGGAGAGCATCTGGTGAAAGTGAGCACACACACAAAGGCCAGTGTAGTTCAAGCAGTGAATCCAATCTTTTAGTTGCTGTGTCTCCCTTCCTTTTACTTTTGTCTCATTCTTCTCTGGTGGTTTGCTTAAGATGCATTTTTATTGCAAAATAAAGAGCCATACTGAACTGTAAATTAATTTTTTTATGCCACAAAGATATTGTGCATTGAAGAATGAACAGAAAATATTAAGAGCAAGTTCAAACTAACCCTGGCTGCTGTAATAGGTAGGGAGTGTCTTCATAGAATCCCTATGAGGAGGGTAGTGGTGCATATCTGAAAGGTCATGGAGGCCAAACTTCTGTGTAAGGGGAGGCACTGCATCCAGGACTGCGTTTGGAAACTCCTCTTTGTGGAGAGGAGAGGTTTGAAGGAAAGCCACCCACACCCTCCTGCCATAGCTGTTTCTTGTGGGAAGATCAGACTTCACAACTCCCTTCTCACCTGCTGTAATGTTTTTAACTCGGAACATGCTGTGTCTCTACAGTTGGATCTCCTGTTCTAGAGTATCTCTAGCAGCATTATGATGGTTTCAGAGGCTTAGCTGCTTGTTGCATATGATGAAATTTAGGCATAAGAAATGGGAGGCTTTTCTTAGAACTGCAGTTGTTTCTTGTGAACCAGCTTTGTGCTTTTTTCCTTGCTACGTGCAGGCTGGATGAGCGAAGCGGTGAGATACCCACACGTACTGTCTTCTTGGAGAATCAGTGGAGGGTGCTGGAGAATATGAAAGCTCAGTATGTTTCTGTAAATGGCATTAGAAAAGTTTCTTGTGTGGTAAGTGCAGTATCTCTGAAAAAGCCTGTCAGCTATTAAAGAAAATACGCTGACTGAAGTGGTAACCTAAAAGTTACCTTTTTTTTTTTTTTTTTAACAAATAGATTATTTTAGATTATTTTCTCATAAGGGTGTTTTCTCATTTTCTGCTGTAAGGGTGTCAGGATAAAGTAATACCTGTCTAATAGCATAGGATGGAAGAACTTTAACAGAAGGTAATCGATCTGCTTGCTTTACATCTCAGCCTGTAGAGCAATAAAAAGGTTGCTAATTCCCTTGAAACCGCCATTTCAAAGATAAAGGCTATTTTCAAAGCTATTGGATGACAATTAAAATGCTATTGGTGTTTTTACTTATTTAGTCATTAACAGGAACTTCTTACTATCTCTATAGCTAAGTTCAAACCTCCGGCACATCAGGGTGTTTGAGATGGATGTAGAGGATGATGGGGAAGTTGAGGAAGAAGAGGAAGAAGAAACGACTCAGATTGCAGCTGGGGAACCTGATGAGCCAAATCAGCCTGCAGATGGCCAAGACAATCTGTGTGATGCATCTGCTGAAGAACTACATGATGAAACTGAAGAACACGAGACAAGTCTGGATCCTTGAAATAGGTTTTGATAATAGTAAAGGGACAGGACCAAACTGTAAATACTTTTTTTAATGGCACGAAGAAACTGTGTCTTAAAGAATGAACAGAAAATATTAAAAGCAGGTTCAAACTCATCCTGGCTGCTATAATAGGCAGAGACATTATTAATACAGTCCCTGGGATTGGGGGTGATACATTTGAAAGGTCATGTAACTAGTTAGAAAGTAATCTGACTTCAGGCTGCTGAGATGATGGATCCTGTACCTCCTCAAGCAGCTGAATCAAATTGGAATTCTGTATTACTTCTCAGCCAAGACTTGTGTTCTAGAGTACCTTTACTGACTCTTTTTTGTCTGGCATATGGTTTGGTACCAGCTTAAACTTTGAAAGCTTTTCTATTTGCCATTTTTAATAGGCAAGGAGAAAAAGAAATACCAGCTGAGGTTTTTGTAGCTAGGCTGTTCAGTCCTGAATACTGTTATAAAGATAAAATGAAGTTGTATATTAAAAACAGCAAAACTTGGGACCTAATTCTTTGCTTCTCAGACTTTGTGTTCTAGTAATGCGTATGAAAGTGTCCTGTAGAACCAAAACCTAAGATTGGATAGCAGTATAAGACTAGTTACACAACAAAATTTAGCAACTGTTAATTAAATACGTAGTTTTAAAAGCTCTTTGGATAACATCTGTCCTTGGTAACACAGCATTTTGATCTATGTAGTTCTTTAGTCCTCAGTGCAATGTGTGTGTGCACAGTGCGTGATTTGTCAAATGTTTGCATGTCTCAGCCTGCCTAGTTTCTGTGAATTTGTTCCTGAAAGCCTGTCTTCTCAATGTGGAATTTTTTGTAATGAAAAATTTCAACAGAGAGTATATTTTTTATTCTGATTTGGCATTGTATGTCATGCATAGCCCACTTGTATGTCATGCATAGCCCACAGCATAATCATGTTACTTGCAATTTATCTATTACTGTAGGCATGATGTCATGCTAAGCAGCAGAAACTAGAAACAGCATTTAGAAATCAAAAATGTTTTCTTTTTCCCTACTAGCTGTCATTCTTAACTGACTTAAAACTCAGCTCTTTGAATGCACAATGCTACTGAATGCATTGTGAGCTTCCTTCAGAAGAGTGAATGTACCTTGTATTTGTGAAGAGGACCAAGTTTCCATTCTGTACTTTAAAAATAAATCTTTTGAAATTGCTATTTGGCATTGCAAAATTCAAATACTAAACTTATCCTCTTGTTTGGATATATACCATTTTTAAGTAATTTTTTTAAAGTGGACTTCTGAAGGTTTTGAACTGCTTGTGGGAGACCCTGGTAAAACAAGCTTTCAGTTTTGAAAAAGACTAAGTTTTCCCCTTTCCTAACAACCTCCTTGAAAGCTGCTTGCTGTTTGTCATTCTCATCCGACAGATGGTTGTGTTTCAAGGCAGAGTGAAGCTGTAGGACAGGAGGGGCAGAAATGCCCATCCAGAAGTGCCATGGTTTTCTCTGTAGAGCAGTTAACTCTTAATAAGAAATTGCTGTTATAACAGAGCCCACTCAGCTTAAACCTGGCCTTGTGTTCTTCCAGGAAACTTTTGCTTCTGATCTAACTTAAGAGTTGTCACATCCGGGGCTTAGAAGTAATTGTTCTGCTGTGCTTTGTGCTAAGTAGTTTCAGTGCATGGGCATATGGAAACTGATCCATCCTCCCCATAGTAGTTCTTAAATTTGTGTTAGCATATGTGTCCCATGTCACAGGGACATGTCTTTCAGACATCTCCCTAAGGTTATTCTGTGCACCTTTCTAGTCCAGTCTTGGATAAACGTGAGTCAGTGGGAGCTTTGTGTCTGGCTTGGATGTCCATGTGCAGAGTCTACGTTTCGCGGTGACACGGTGCAGACACACCAGTGGTCAGTGCTTCTGCAGGCATCGCTGATTCCTTCTGACAAGCTTTTTTAAAATTTATTTTGCTGCCAGATTTCTGTGATAATAAATATGTCGGTAATGTTTTTATGCATCTGTTTTCAAAAGGGTGATAAGAAGTACTGGATCTAGAAGTATTAGGATTTTGGTGGTGTCTGGGTGTGGTGGTTTCTCAGTTGCCATTTTGATCTCTTATGCTAACTGAAGGCTCAGTCAACCTTCTTCTGTGGGGAGTTGTCATAATTTACTGATAGTTTTGTAGACAAAACTTCTATATTTGCAGCAAGCATGCACACAATCCACTCTGTAATACAGATCTTTGAGTCTCTAAGAAACATTTATTGCTGCCTCTTTTTTAGTATCTGTTTGTTTTGTATTTGGCATTACTTTTTCTTTAAAGATCTTACACAACTTCTGCTCTTTACTTGTGTAATGCCTTTTCCAGACCTTTTCCCCATACTTTTTCTGCCTGATCTGACTTCGAAGTTAGCACACACCTGACAATGTGGCATTGGTCTCTCACCAGCTGGTGCTCTTTTGTTCCACAATGTGGACATGCTGTGGTACCATTGCCTCCCACTTACATGGATTTCGTGGCACATTTGCACCTTCCTTCGTAAATAGCTGCTTGAACTGCTGGAAAAGACAGGAGATGGATGTAGAGCAATAGTGAACAAAAGCTTGCTTTATTATAGATTTTTTTTTTGCAGAGGGGACAAGGAATGTGTAGTTTTGTAAAAAAAGCTATAGCTGGTCCTAATGGTCCTTGACTTTGAAAAACCTACTTTAAAAAAAAAAGCCTTAAACCCCATTTGTAAATCTTGACAAAATGGGAAAGCCATCTCTGTAAGCATGGAAATTCCTTAGTGTATGGCCTGTATTTAGTATCTGTAGTCAGAATTGGTTCATGTGTCTTGTTACTTACAGCAGTAACATCTTAGATCTCTCATGCTACCTGGAACTAGCT
The DNA here is from genome assembly GCA_013398115.1 of Falcunculus frontatus. Classification (NCBI taxonomy): domain Eukaryota; kingdom Metazoa; phylum Chordata; class Aves; order Passeriformes; genus Falcunculus; species Falcunculus frontatus. The sequence continues at coordinate 192,238 of VZRV01008887.1, forward strand.
GTCGCTTTTGGAGTTGTGGCTGTAATCTGATTTCTTGCTTGACAAGCTGGTTTAGGGACGAGCTGGCTTAGCTTGTGCCATGAAGCAATGGTAGCAGTCTGTGAAGCCCATATTGAGAGGGGAAGGAAGATTTCACCATGGATCAGTTGATAAAGCAGTAAGAAGAACGAGAGAGAGGCAAAATGACGTAGGGATCTCTATGGAGAATGCCCTGTTGAGGAGTTCCAAGAAAAGAAGCCAAAACTACATCCCACCTCTGTAAGCTGAAGAGAAGAAATACCACTTGTAGGTGAATAAAATGCATTTAATTATTCCTTTAGGTTAAGTAATGTTGCTGCGAGGAAATCAGCAGCTGTAGACCATTGGTGCCAGCAAAGTCCAGGGCTGAAGGAAGTTACAATGGGATGTAAGTGCTGCGTGGTGTTTGGCATTCTGCCCACAGCAGGTATTATGGCTTCTGCTCCCAGCTGGCAGCGTCACAGCTCTGCAGTTATGTAATCATGCCTGCTCCTGGTTTTATGCAGTTCTCACACTTAACCTCTAGGATAAAGTAAAGAATCCTACCAGGTTTAATTCTGACAGCTCCCCCCAGGAGCCCTACCTCCCAGAGTGAGCCTGTTCTTGCTGACAACGTAATAGCTGGTGTCCCTTTTTCTCTGTGTTGTCACAAGGAGTCCTGAATTTTGTGCAGACTATTTTGGCAGGCACGTTCAGGCACTTCTGAGTATGTGGATATGAGGGTGTGAGTGAATGAAATTGGCTTCCCTTACACTGCCTGGATTTATGGTTTGCTATGTTGCTGCTGCAGTGTTGGTTACATAAGAAATAAGGGCAAAGAGAGTACTTTTTAAAATTTGAAAGGATGTACCCAGTCTAAAGAGAGTATTAAGGAAAAGTGGAGAGAAAGAACTGGATGCAAATATTTTTAGCAATGTATCTGATGCCTTCCTCCCAGGAGCTATTGAGGACCAGGTTGGATGAGCAGCCTGATAAAAGGAGTGGCATCTCTGCCCATGGCAGGGGTGCTAGAACTAGATGATCCTTAAGGTCCCTTCCAGCCCAGACCATTTGTTGAGTCTATGATTTTTGGAAGACTTAAAATACCAGTCCGGGGTTTAAGGGCATGTTCATTTATCTGTGGTATCTATTAATGATTTTTATGCTTTATTTAAATTGAGGGATCTGATGGCTTGCTTAAGAAGACTAACACTGAGAGTGGGTTTGGCTTGATTTTCAGGGACATGATAGAAACTGCAACCAGAAGAGAATGAAGAGACATTCTGTCCCCACTTTCCTGTCTGCAGTGCATTTTATCTTTGTAGATTACTGATATTTCCTTGACCTGAACCTTGATTGCTCAGTACTGAGTGAAGGGACAACCTTATCTGTCATGGTCGAATATATTGACATTTGATTGGCACAATCTCAGCTCTAGCCAAAGTCCTGTGCCACCCTGTCCTTAACCCAGCAAAACCGATCAGGGTTAGCCTTCGGTTCTAAAGTCCTGGTTGAAGGAATTCCCCCAACAAGGGAGACTAATAAAAGCAGCTTGGAAGATGTCAGTAAACATGCTCATCTGATTCACTTCATAACATTAACAGGAGAAATCTGCATGTCTTTACATTCGAAGAGGAGTGGTAAACAAAATCAAGAAAGATGTTTACAATTTGCTGAAATTAAGAGCATCAGCAAAAGTGCCAATTACATACTTAGCAGAACAAATCCAGCAGGAACTCTTAATTGCAAAAGCTGTCTCTTAAAGTGAAACTGTGCCAAAGTCTCTGTAGCCGTATTGGAATTGGGTTGCCTCAAAGTGAACCAGGGCAGAACTTCAAAGCAAGTGCACCCCTGCTAATTATAGGTGTGGGGAGGGGAGAGTGTCCCAAAAAAATGTAAGTGAAATTTACACCTTCCATTTTCCCTCAATGTTTATTGACTATGTTTTTCTTTTCCTGTGTCACTAGAGACTGTCAGATTTAAGGTCCTGTAGTAGACCTAAGCTTGCCTTTCAGTTTCTCTGTTTGCATGAGAGATTGCTTTACTTTTTATTCCATGTCTCAGATGTGCTAACAGGCCTGTACTCATGGCAGCAGTATATGCAGTACAGCTATTGCTGTGTTGAGTTTGTAGTCTGAGTTGAATTTCACTTCCTAGAGTGGGATTCTCCAATCTTTGGTGAGCCACTTTCGGTAAAACACCAGCGACAGTAATTCAGTTTGTTGTGGCTGCCTCCCCTTTCTACTGGAGGAAGTATGCACAGGGAATATTGCAGAGGGGAAGAATGGTTCTGAATGCAGTCAGGTCTGGCTGGAAGTGACATTGCTGGCTTGCCAGGTCAGGTTCAAGCTGGGCAAGGTGAAGTCTGTTTTAATTGAACAGCATCCTTCAATGTTTCTCCTGTTTATCTCTTGTTTTGGTTCATGGGTGGGACTTTGCTGTGTCTGCGGGTGAAGAGCTGTGCTCTGCCCTACAGCTCCAAAGCTGTGCTAGTGAAAGGCCAAACTCACAAGGGAGCTCTTATATCCTCAGGCTGTTTCTGAGTGTAATATTTTGTTCATCTGAAAAGCTGCAGGTGACTTAGTGAACCAAGCAGCCCACCTGCACACATCTACAAATGCTTTTAACAGAAAGTTGTCTCCAGTGTTCTCAATTCTCTCTCAGACTGGGATCCTTCAACAGCATGAGACTGGACTGGACTCTGTGCACATTTTGTGCCTTGGGGAGATAACCAAAGTTTGTATTTAAGTGACAATATGTAGCGCTGTATTTCCCCACTCCTTTTCCGACTAAGTTTCTGCCCTTCCCTGCCCCTAGTCCTGGCCAGCCCCTCGGGTTTTTCCCATTGGTTCTGGTACCCCAACTCCGCCCATGTGCCGCCCCTGCACCCTGAAACCAGTAGTTCACGTGGTCTCCCCGCCCCCCTCGTCCCCATATAAAACCCCAAAATGGGCAGTCATCTGGCCTCTCTGCATCTGGGAAGCTGGTTGTTCCCTTGTGAATAAAGTTCCCTTTGCTTCCCTTCCAAAGGACTCCAAGGAAAGCATGCAAATTCAGACCAAATCAGCTTGACTTTTGCAAAATCAGCACTTCATGGGTGTTCAGCAAGGTCCGAATTTATATCCTGTTTTGAGTATTACCAGTTATGACAATATTTTTTATTACATTTTGATGTCATGTTGTTTTGAACATCTTAAGATGCTTGAAGTACAGAATCATAGAATTGTGGGATGGTTTGGGTTGGAAGGGACCTCAAAGATCATCTAGTTCCAGCCCCTTGCCAGGGGCAGGGACACCTTCCACCAGACCAGGCAAATGAGATCAACTTAACTTTATGGAGCTGTTCTATGAATGTTGGAGGGGAGGGGTATTTTTAGTGTGTAATTTGTTATTTTCTGGTTTGATTTCTTTTTTTATACTCAAATGACTTTTTATTGACCGTTATAGTTTTATTTGTGATCTAGGTTTATGGATTTATACCATATATGTTTTATCAGGTAGTTTTGTGACTTCATTTTCAAATGTTCTATAAGGGAGGTAATAGCTTTAACAGCCCTTAAAAGGTATTTGGGGGGAATTTTATAGCAAACTGCTGTGACTATCTTATAAATCAAGTATGAGCCGACTGAAGGAGGAGTTGAACAAGACACTTCTAGGTGCTACACAGAACACCACTGGTGTTTTAAGGGGATAGCATTTTTCCCTGAGTCCTCACTTTGCTTTGGCAACTACATTATTTTTCCAAGCCCTTCATTGTTGCCTTCTTTTTTGTTACCATCACTTCTGGAATGAATTTTCTTACTGTTCCTTAGCTGATCTATTGCAAAGTCAGTATTATTTATACCACTTTCTATCCAGCATAAGCTGCTCCAGGTATCTTTACTCACCAAAACCTTTCTGCTGCCTCTTCTCTAAAAGTAGTTGTAAACAGTTGCTCAATTTAGATTCTGAAGAAGGTGCCAAACTAGGCAGTAAACTAAAGCTTTAGCACAGTATCATGTCACTAAGATGTCAGCACTGGGAAGTGATGCCTGTTGAGGTGGTTTCCTGCAGCTCTGTCTTCCAAGAGAGTTTTGTTTTATCAATATCTTTGCCAAATACAGTTTGAGTTACGAGCCTTGTGCGCCAGCACTTCAGCAACGTGGGAAAATCCCACCACTCTGTGACACGGTGAGGTCAGGAAGTATGATTGTAAATTTTGCAGGATGAGAAACAGCTGGTAGGACATGGATCCTGCCGCACATTACCCTCCTGGTCTTTTATTCTTCCAACCGCTGCTTTAATATAGAAGGTTTTCTACAGAGAGAGTCTGCTTCTCAAACCAGCTCTTAGTATGAGGTGGGAATTGGCCTTCTCTGACAAACTGAGAAGTTCCCATAGGGAAACAGCAATGGTGGAAATCCTGGACTGGTTTCTGCAATCAGAGTGCTGGATTGCTGTTGTTTATCAAATCTTTGGAGACTGCTTACACTGTGTAGATCTTAATCTTATTTAGTCCTGTGTTGAACTTCATAGTTATTTACAGCAATCATAGAGACACAGAATGGTTTGGGTTGCAAGGGACATTAAAGATCATCCAGTTCCAATCCCTGCTGCAAGCGGAAACACATTTCACTAGACCAGGTTGCTCAGAGCCCCATCCAACCTGGCCTTGAACACTTCCAGGCATGGAGCATCCACAGCTTCTCTGGGCCACCTGTTCCGGTGCCTCACCACCCTCACAGTAAAGAACTTACTAATATTTCCAAGTACCACACATCATGATTGTTAATGTATTACATCATGGACTGTGATCTTTTGCTTGTTTTTCATTTGAATTCTCAGACTCCTCCTACATATTTAAAACCCCACAGAAAATGTGGGCCTGATGTAAGGGGCTGTAGCTTCATGATAGCCAGAGGTCTGTTTTGAGATGTGAGGGAATGTATTAGACGTAGGTAGTCAGCAAAAATTTCAGGCATTGCCTTAAAAAAAATACTCTTGCAGATGGCTTGTAAGCTGCATGGGTAACACTCTTCTTTCAACTTTGTTCACTAATTCTGTAGAAAATGGAGAAAATATTATATGACAAAAATAATTAAACAGTATTTTTTCAAATCCAATAGGTTCCTTAATTAACTTAAGCTTTTGTTTACAGGTAAAACTCAGTTGTTTTTTTTCTGCGTGCTACATACTCGTGTTCTCCAATTTTAACCCATGTAATAGTAAGGGCATGCTTATATAATGGCATCATTGACAATGCTCTTAATCTACTATTTAATTTTAAACCCTTGCAGTTCTACAATAGATGGTTTTGAAAGAGCTGGTCGTTAACGTGATCAAGACTGCATTTTTGTTTTCAAAGAACATCCTATTAGATCAGAATTGTGGCTTACTTTAAATATAATCGTTTGCAGGATCTTGTTTTCTCAGTTTATGGAAGTGTTTTAAATAAAATGGGAAATATTTGATAGTGCCAGTTAGACTAGGCAGTGGGGGGAAATAATGCATTTTCATTCTAATAGGCTTTCCAAGTGTTATTTAAAAATATTTATCCAGAGTTCAGAAATTCTCTAAAAATAGTTTTGTTTTTCTAAGGCAAGAAATAATTTGGAAGCTTTGAGAAGAATAGATAAGTGAGAACATCCCTCAGAAATAAAACTGAGTAGTCTCTCTTCCTACACATATGTTATCTACATTATGGTAAAAGAGTTTTTGTTCCAAATGTTGCCAATCTCCCAGTGTCTTTCATTTCTCATTGTCATTCCTGATTATGGGGTCACTTTTAGACATTTACTGAAGTAAAAATGTAAGGGAGGCACTATTTTTGTTACACACTGCTGGAAGTTGCTTCATTGTTTGGATGGAATTTACCTAATATTTCTCAGTTATGTAAACATTTGGACAAATATTTATAGTTTCAAATAACTCAGAATCATTTAGCTAATGGAAGAAAAACTTCTTACCAGAAAAAGTTGATTCTTTCCCAGAAGCTTGCAGCAAGGAATGTTACAGATCCCTGAAAAACACATTTGAGTTGCACAATCATCACTTGTGCTGCAGAGGCCTTCTGGAGATTTGAATTAGTAAATTAATCCTTTTTTTGTCTGTGTTTCCACACTTTGGATTGTAAGTTTTTTAGTTACAAGATGAATAGTAAATGCATGTTCCTCTCATTATGTGTCCATGTTTTTGAAGTTGTCATTATTTTGTAAAATATAAACTACAGACCATCACAAAGACAAGACAAATAGAAAAAACTGTGTTTCTAATGAAGAAAATTCTGTTTGACTTGATATTTTGCTAGGCAAGGGAAGAGAAGAAAACATGTATGTATCAAATATGTACCAAGCTTTCACTTATATTGAAAAACAAACCCCAGTTTTGTCACTTGGGGGAAAAGAATGTACTGAAATAGTTTTTGCTTTTCCTTTAGCTGACAAAATATTTATTTATGTTGTTTGTATGTAACCAAACACGTGCCAGACGAAGGATCAGACACAAAGTAGGGTAGCTATCATTTCATGTTTTCGACATGTTCCCAGAATTTTTAACAGTGGAGTGTTTTTCAGAACAGGGCTTTTCTGAGTGCCCTTGATGGAGGGGAAATATTTGGCTGAGAGGTTGTTTCTATTAGTACAGGTGGGATATAAGAAAGTTCACATTTGGAAGTGGATAAAAAATCCAAAAGGGCCAGTCATCAGTAATTTGGGCAGAGAATGGAGAGTGGGAGGTGAGCATGAGAGAAAATGGGAGAGACAGGTGGAGACAATGTTGAGCAAAGCTGATGAGATGAGATCTTGTGCCTTGACAGTGTGAGCTGGTGAAGGCTTCTGGAGCAACCCCAGTTTGAAACATTCAAGAGGACATTTTGTGTCAGAGCAAGGTGGTTCCACTATGGAGTGTAGCCAGAGAGCTACTTCTTTTTTCTGGTTTGTTTCCACATTAAAAAAATTACAATTAAAAAAAAAAAAGGAAAGAAAGAAAAGGGGAAAAAAGTAGTAATTTCCTTTAGTGGACTTCCATCAAGTAGGAGGTCCAAAGACTTTGCTGTTCTTATCAGTGATGACACAATTGTGTCAGCAATTCTGCAAAATTTTTTTATCTAACAGAATGTTAGATAAACTTGCTGAGGTGCACCATTTGCTGTAATGGAGTTGTAGGCATATTAAAGGAGTATAAAGCTGACCTGCATCTAAAAATAGAAGTTCCTGGCAGAATGCAAATGGAAACCTGCGTCATACATTTTTATTTGAACAAAACTAACTGTAAATCAGATATGGACATAAGAAATGATTTGTCTTAAAATTAGCACAGGGTTCCTGTTTGAAGGACTGTATCTGTAAATCATGTCTGGACATAATGAAAGGTTTCTTTTCAAACTGTTGTAGGCAATTGCTGATAATATGAATGCAATGCCAAGTATGTAATGCCTTTAAAAAAAAATCTAGCTGAAGTTTTTTATCCATCTGAAAAAAAGTGAATTAAAATTAGGCACACCTTGTTGGTTACTCCCAATACCCACCCAGTACTGTTTCTAAATGCTAATAAGGCCGTCTGTTATTAGCTTAGCTCGAAAGTTTCACATAGGCGGGTGGGGCTGTGCTTTAAAAGTCCTGTACTCTATCACTTAATTAAAAAAGAAAATCTAGACAGTCATCTTTGTAATATAAGCAGTGACTTAACATTATCTTGCTTTGTGTCAATCCATTAAATGTTTATCTGCTAAGCTAAAGGCCTTAGTTCCTTTAAAAGTCTTCATGGATGGATGCAGACATGGACCCACAAGCAAGATATGGCACAAGAGTGTGAGTGTTTGGATTTATAAAAATAAGCTACTGGCTGCTGAGTGCCTTCCTACAGGACTCCCAGCACAGGTGCAGCAGCCACCCTGCAGTGAGAGTACCACAGCACCATGTGAGGAGGGCATGCTCAAGGGCAGCTTCTGTGAAATGCTGGGTGTGTGCCATAAACCCACGTGCCCTGCCTTAGCTCACAGCAACTCGTTTAGTAGTCAAGTCTTCATATCTTTCCATCAAGTAGAATTGTTTTTGGTGAAAGAACAACCTGAACATTCTTTTTAATATAATTCTCATGAGCACAATGAGAATATGTGCAGAAAAAAACCCATCCAGGACTTACTGGATGGTTCATGTGGCTGTGGGAGGTTCTGCATACCAGGAAGGTACCTCTGAAATTCTGGGCTTCAGTCAGGAAAAGTTTCCTGAGAATGGGACGCCCACTGAAGCTTGTGGGCGTATGCTGCTGTTATTATGAGCACATCTGAAATACGGATCTGATGCATCCTCACAACAGATTCTTGAGAGGCTTGATTTTTATTTTTACCGCCTCTGGATAAAAAATGTGCTGGCCCTCAACCTGCTTTTAGTGACTGTGCACACATTATAGAGGTGGCCCGTATATGCAGTGTGGCCATTTGTCAAGGCTTCCTAGATACTTGATAGCCCCATTGGAGCAGCAGCTACCTCACATCCAGAAAACAAGCAAGAAACGGACAAACAAACAAAGTACCTAAATGGGAAGAAGAGGGTGTGTGTGGGTAGAAAGCCTCAGAAGTTTGGTGACTACTTCCTGACTGCTGGATAATTTGCATGGTTTAGTACATAAAGCACTGTAATTATTTTAAAGGTCCAGATGCTTGGCCTATTCATTACCTTCTCAAAGCCAAACTTTACCTCTGCACCAGGGAACAGATACCATGGAAGGTTTTTGAGGCTGTTCTTTTTCCTTTACGTCTTTTCTATTTCAGATGAAAACAGTATCTATGACTTAAGATTTCTGATTAAACCTATTTGTGATGTGACACTACAGGAATATTATCATGCCTTCTTGGCTGGTCCTCCAGTCATTAGACCCAGCTAGGAGTGGTCAGATCTGAGATGATTAAGTGTTAGAGCCCAACTGGAGAAGAAAGACAGAAGCATTATTCTCTTTGAGTAATTGAAGTTGTTTAAGAAGAAGCCAGAGACCCACTATCTTTTTTTAAACAGGAGAGATGGGGAAAAGAGGAATTATATCGTGAAGTCTGATTTCAGAAACTCTCAGTGGGTTTCCTGTACTTTCTGGGGAGACTGGAAGGTGTCAGAGCTTGTGACTGAAGTGAATATGGACCTTAAGAAACCAGCTTTACCCATTACTCTTATTACTCATACATTATGACTACACAGAATGGCTTTTCCTTTTTTTCCCCCTTTGTTTGTTTAGGTTATGCCTGTTCAGCCTGGCTTCAGTTTGTGTATTTCCTACTCTACATATAAAGTGACCTCTTTGTAGTAATTGCTTAAAGGTCAATTTCTAAGAATATTCCACCTATTTAAATTGTTTGCAATAATGAGAACAGAGAGCAAATACAGAAAACGAGAACACAGATTAAGTGCATTTGTTTTTAAATTAAATGAGTGGAAAATATTTATGGGATTCATTGTTCTCTAGCTGTAAAAGCTGCTATTGAATTCCTGTTTGTCTTAAGTAAACACTTATCCCTGGAGCCTTCAAGCAATGTTTTTCTTTATATCAGGCACACACTTCAAACGCCAATGTCTTCTGTTTAATGACCTGCCGGAGGCCTTGTTACACTTTCTCTAGTCTCCTAATCAACATGTGAGGGAATCTTCTGATACAAGGCTGTGCAGGTCAGCCAGTGTCAGGAATCTTGCCCTATGCTTTGACCATTTGGAATTCATCATCAAAGTGCTTTGGGGAAATTCACTAATAGTTCACTAAGAACTTAATTTGGTCTATTAAAATTTGTACTGTCTTTGTGCAGTCTGAAATGCTGTGGCTATATTATTGGCACTTCCGAAATACAGATTTAATGCTCCCTCAGATTTGAACCTAAAATGATTTCTTAGTATCAGACCTGTTCATTTGTTGTAGTGGTGGTTTTGATATGTTGGTGGTGTTCTGAAAGGCAGTATTAATATTATAACCTGCTACTCCATGAAATAATAACTCTAACTGAAAGTGGAGCTTGTCTGAATTACCTGGATCAAGATGGGAGAACGAGTTTACTGCTATATGGATTCAGGTGATATAGCAGAATTGTTGTGGATGCTTCATTAGCATCAGGTTCCCTAATTCGGTGTCTGGTTCAGTTGTTTGGTTGCTGTCTCAAGGGGCTTTTCAGAAGAAGCCTGAAAGAACTTGAAGTAGTGTGCTGTGTGCTAGCCCAGATGATGGACTGTGGGGGTCCAGAAATGAGAACAGAGATGGGAACAGAGACCATACTTCTTTTCTTTGTTGCCCATACACAGGGATTTACCTTCTAAGCCATGGCATGAGGGCCACTCTTTTTTTTAGAGTGTTTGCCGTGTTTCCATAGTCTGTGTGAGCAGTGCTGCCTTGGAGATAAGCACTAGATAGGTGCAAAGGAAGAGACACAAGCCAATTTTCCTGTTGCATAAATCCTACTGTGCTGCAGCTCACTCTTTCTTCTCATCTCATTCACCTTTTGTTGCTGCTGTAGCTGGAAGAATAAAGCACTCTTCAGCTGCATCTCCTTGCTGCAGGAAGGGAAAGAAAAGAAAGATTGGGAAAATAATGCTGCACTCATTCTGCCATTCTTTCTGCCGAGATTAGTGGGCAGCGTGTGCTGAAAGCTAGTTTGGACCAAAGCAAAGGAGGAACTTGCAGCTAAATACTGGTTAAACACTCATCACTTGGTACCAGAATACAGCTGAATATTTAACTTGATACTGAAACCCATCCAGTACAAATCTCTGACTGCTGAAATGTGATGATGGGGGTGGATTAATGATTTCCTCTGTTAGAAGTTCCTAAATTAGAAGTATGAGCAGCCTTTTAATAATCAGTAAACCAGGAAATACAGAACAATTGCCAGAACTGTTTCAAAGCAAAGCATTTGATTACCTATCACTCTAATAACTTTAGCTGTTTTAAATAATTTCAAAATCTCTCTCTTAACTGCTTTCTAAACTTTTTAGGTTGCTGTATTTATTCATTTAGTCAACTTCTATATAAATTCATTTCAAAACAAGATGATTTAGAGAAGCTTTTTCTCCTTTTCCTGATAGAAGTAATAGGGGATCTCAGCCTTGTTATAAGGCTTGCTTTGAAAGTATTTAATAATTATAAGATGTGTGAACAATTTCTAATTGAACATTTATGATGGCATTTATGATGCCTCGTCTGGATTTGCTTTTTCCTGTGAAGCCTCATTTGGACCTAAATTAATTAGATGACTAATGAAAGGAAGGCCTTTGATTTGAGATCAGGAAAGCATGTTTAAATGAAGACTACACCCTCTTCTTTATCTGACATCATCCTTGAATATTAGCAGTATGCAATAATTAGGCGTGTCAAGTTATGAGTTGATTCATCTTCTTTAAGTGGTCTCAGAGGAAGAGGTGGAGGATGACCATTCTCAGAGGGAGGCTGAAGGGAGTAAGATGCCTAACGTATCCTCAATTTCTGATGCTTCCTCAGAATATGTAACTGCTAATATTTAAGTTCTTGAGCTCTACAACATCCCTGAAGTGCAGACATGAAGTAAAAGGTAGGAGTGTGAGCAGAAACACAACATATGCATGAAAGTAATGTTACCTTTGTTGGGAAAGCAGTCCAAAATCAGTTCGTTTAGTAGAGGTAAAAAGAAAATCTTTGGCAGGGCAGTTGGTATAACGCTTGCATCCCTTCCACCTGTTTTGTACAGTTGTTTCAGTGAGTGTAAACCATCAGTCCCTCCTGTGACGGATAAAAGGGATCTGTGTACTTTTTATATATGGAGCCCCAAACACCACAAGCTTTATGAATTATTTGCTCTGAGAGGGGATTTCCCAGAGTTGCTAACCGCTGTTGATCCAGAATTTATGATTGAAGCTGACCGTGTTCTTTAAATCTGATTTTGGATTGCAATCTACCTATATGCAGGTGCAAGTGCATCTTGAAAAGAAGTGCTTTTAAATATAGAGCAGACCCAGAATACAAAGTCATGGCCTTGGTTCCTTATATTCTATAATAGGCTATTTTAGCAACAGTCAAACAGACAGCCCAAGCACAAAACTTAGTCTGGAGTCCTGTAACTAGGCCAGTCCTCCATAGTGGTCTTCATACACCTGATGTGATGTCAGCAGCTATGGTGTGAGGGAAGGAGAAGGAGCTAAAATGGTGTAGGAGGGATGATGGCAAGCTCCCACCTACCATAAATAAATAAAAGCTCAAAAGTTTCATCATGGCAAGAAGGTGGTTAAACATGGAAAAAAATTTCAGATAATTTTACTAAAGTTTTGAACCTGTAACTGTTGTGAAATGACCAAATGGTGTAGGATGAATGTCGAGGATATCAGAACTGTTGCTATTAAATGAAGACCTCAGAAGCAAAGCTAAGTCAAATAATATCCCCTATATGAGGTCAGGGTTCAGTTTTCAGATGATTCAATATGATAGTAAGATGTAAGCCCTACTAACAGTCATAAAGCAGAGAGAGACAGGGAGTCTTCTGGTGAGTTTCTTCCTGCTCCCAAAGCAAAACTAGCAACTTCTTCATCTTATTTTTAAGATGTTAACTTCAAACACAGTAAGGGAACTCTGAAAGCTGACGTAGAAATAATTGCCAAGAAGCTTTATCAATATTAATGCCATTTGTACTGAGAAAGTGGTACTAAATGAAAACTGAGATTCTAATGCTAATTGTAAAATTAATGGAGGGAGGAGAAGATGGGACCCAACCTTCCTTCCTCCTCCAACTTGCCTTACAAAATTTCAGAACTCGGCCCACACCTGGCTGACACATTGGTGCTGTAAAACTTGTGTTCCCAGCTCCAGCTAGTGGGCTATGTCTGGGAACTCTCAGGTAAGGGAGGCAAAAGCATCTCTTCTTTGAGGGGACTGCACGATCCTCACCTGGTTTTGGCAAAAACATATCTGAACAGGTTAGTGAGGAAATACTTTTTTATGATTGCTGTTTAGTTTGGTTTTGTCTTTCCTGAAATCTAACAATCTGGACATGCAGCTATCAAGCAGTCTTTTGCAAAGAATACTTGTGCATATGTATGTAAGCATGTATGTAGTAAAAAGATACCTATTCACATCCAAAAAACCAAATTGTTTTGTTGTGAACACTGTTTCTATTTACTTAGCAGATATAAGTCGTATATCCCAAGAATAACAGGAAAATTGGGTCCTCAAATTATTGTTTTGTAGTCTTAAAAATCACTATTTTTTCTTTCCTAAATGCAAATGAAATATGAAGGGGTTTTTTTTTCTGCAAATGAAACAATTCTATGTAATATCCACTCTCTCAAGCACAAATAGGAATAATTGGAATGCAGGTCTACTGTTGCTGAAGAAGTTGATTGTTATATTCAGAGGGGTCAGTCTTCATTTCTAAAGTACACTGATCTGAGAACATGTTATCACCACAGTGTCACTCTGTCCTCTTCCTCCCGCACTGGCTGTATGTTCTTACCCTGTAGCTAGATGCTGGTAGCTGCTAATGGCCAGTCCAGAAAGATAATCAACAAATTCATCAAGCTAATGTCTAATTCTCCAGTTTCAGATGACCTCTTCTGAGCTCAACTTCATCTTTGTTAAAAAACAGTGATTTAGAAGTGCTTTCCTACTCTGATAACAGTATTTGTTACTGCACTAATGAAATTAGTATTCATATTTGATTAATAATACTTTTCTGTAATTTAATATTTTTTCTAAGCTTGAAATAATGTAAAAAAGTTTCCTTGCAGAAGTCAACTGTCTGGAATTATCTCTCATGGCAAACCGACTGCTGAAATATACTTAATGAGTTATACAGCTTCCTAAACCAGATTAGATGAAACATTAGATAATATTGATGGTCCTTGTTTACAATATCTCAAGCTGTGTGTTCTTGTTTCCTGTAATGGGTGTTAGTATAATAAACAGCATTATACTTAGGTTAAAACCCACTGCTTGAATTCAAAGATCAGAAAGGGATGTACAAAAGGATACAACTTTCTTGTAACAGACTGTAGCTGCTTCTGGGCTAGGAGGTGGTTAATAACATGATACTAACTCTCATTCCTGCAGGTACTCCTGTTCAAAGCAAGTGTGCTGCTTTGAAATAGAAAGTAGCACTGTAGTTTGGACATGGGCAAAGGCTGAAAAGGGTCCTGAGTGCTGGATTGTATCCCAGGGGATGAAGAATCTGTGTACTTGGTGGCACAGACTCAATTATTCCTTCATTTCCTCCTCTCTCCAAGCTGCTCATGTTCTCTCTCCAGCTCTACAATCTGAGCTCGACCTAGCCCTGTACCTTGTGCACCCTGAATGATTTGCCATCTCCTCTGCTCTCTTTAGGAATCTTCTTCAGCCAATCCCAGCTGTCACCCTGAGCTCACTGTGGAAATCACTACCCAAGCTCTTTGAGATTCCTACCTGTAAATCCCTCCCCCTCCTCAGACACTGCTTTCCTTTCTGGGCCTCTACAGGTGTCCTTGTTCTGTCTCCCATCAGTGCCCCAAGATCTTTTTACCTTTTTGTTTGTTTAGCTGGTTCCTATTGCAGTCTGGATAGGAACATAACTGATAGGCCCTTTTCCCTAATCTTTCCCACCCTCTCAATCATAATTTCTTACCCCAGTCTACCCCTCCATTCAAAGCTTTCCTGTTTTCTCTCTCTGTCTCACACTCTTTACCAACCTTACCCATACTCCTCCTCAGGTTTGTCTCCCTCCTTTGTCATCCTAGACAATTCATCAATTTCTAAACTCTAATCTCCTTATCTAGCCAGCCCTGATGACCAGCTATGACTGCGACACCTCACTCTCAGATAATCAATTCATGCCAGACTCTAAATCTATTTCCTCTCCCAATCTGTCGTGTCTACACACGTTTGCTCAGGTTAAATGGCACTCCTGGTGGTGGGCAGTGTCACTGAGGCCCTCACAAACATAGGAGACCAGGCTTCCTCATTCCTATCTCCAGTGCTGTTTCCACCTGCCATTGCTCCTGCCACTTTGGGCTGATGTATGGAGCACAAAGTCTAAGAACCATGCTGAGATAAAGCCAGCTCAGATGACTTTATGTATAAAATCAATTATTGCTTTTTATTGTTGGTGTTTTTAAGAGCTGTTGTGTTGTTCTGCTCTTTTTGGAAGTGCTTGTGGTTACTGTAAGCTTAGAAACACTCCCATCTAGAGCAGACTGAACATTATCAAGCTTCAAAAATAGGCTACACTGGGTTTAAACGTGATGATGGAAGGCCACTTGGAGTTGTCAGTAGAGATTTTGACACCTGTTTCAGAAGGGCCAAGGGTTGTCTCACAGTGGATGTAGCTTCTTATTTCCATGCTTCTGTTGCCCAGAGCAGGGCACTTGACAGCTATCTCTGTAGGTAACCTGTGGGTGTGGTTCCCAGGGAATAATCTGAAAATGTCAAAAGCCTGTAGCAAGAACTCATAAGCCAAAATACAGCCATGTTAAGCCTGCATGTGTAAAAGTTATGTTGCTTCTTGTTTACTTGTCTTTGTTATATACCATATAATTTCTTAAATAATATGTTACCAGGTCATGTTTTGTTCCCCAGGTTCTTGAAGTTGGACTTGATGCATCCCTCCCAACTTTAGATATTTTGTGATTCTAGGAAATTGAAGTGCTTATTTTAAGAACAAAACAAATGAATTCAGCTCAGTAGTAGCTCTGGCTTCGTTAATTTTTTATACTGTATATAAAATTTTAGGGCAGTCATATACAAAACCAGTCATCAAAACATGGGGGAAGCTCTCTAACACAAGATGCTATCTTTATTTTGTGAATGAGTTTAACTTTGAAAAATTGTAAGACTTTCTCTACCCCTAACACTTCAGTGATATGAAAATTATAGCTATAATTTGTTTGCACTTGGGATTCTAGGAGAAATTATTGAAGGTGAAGAGAAAAAAACCAAGGTCAAAGACCTGTTGTATACTAACAGAAAGTGGAGGAGAGTTGCAGAGGACTTGGAAAGGCAAGTGCCATTTGTGAGAACTGAAGGAGAGTTTAAGAAAGAGCAGAAGGCTGACAGTGAAGGGGAAGGAAGGCAGCACAACTCAGCAGATGAGCAGGCAACTGTATCAAACGAAGGTGGGAATGCAGCACCTGGGCTGAGGTCATTGCAAACTTTGGCAAGACAGGTTTCATGAAATTAAGTGTTGCATTACATCTGAATATCACCTAGCATGAGGTAGGGTGTGGCCCGGTACCTTTTGTTTAGTAAGTGTAGACACAATAGAAACAAGTTTGAGAAATCCTGTTTCTGCAGTAGCCAACCTTTCACAAACCTGGGGCTGCAGCACTGCCATCAGTGTGGGAACCCCTTTACAAATCCTTTGCCTGCTCACCCATCACAGGGGTTAATGTGGGTGGCTGCTCTGCTGCACATGGTGGGGTTTTTGGTCTCTCCCACTGCAGCATCTGGAGGTGCAGGGTGCTTGGCAGGCGCCCTGCAGGGCAGGCTGGGTGCCTGCTGGGGGCTGCACTGGTGGGTGCAGAACTGCAGCACCCGCAGGCTCCAGCCCCACCACTCTCCTGCACTGGGGCAGGGGCACCTTTCGCACCCTTTTTCTCCTCTGAGGAGCCTGTGCATAACCTGGCACTCGTTATTACTGAGCACCCATTTGATTTATTTATGTAAATACTTTCTGGAAAAAAACAAAGATTAAAAAAGCAAATACAGTAGAAAAAACAGTGCTTGGTTGTCATCTATTGTTTCACAGAAATTCATGGTTGGGCAAAGGTATTGCATTATTTCTATGGCAACAGTATTGATTTGCTCTTTCTGGTAGGAATATGTAGTCTTTCAGTGCGTCTCTGGTGACCTTATAACTGAGGTATGGTGACCAGAGCTGAGTGTGAACAAGGTTTTTGTGATCCAGTTGTTTGCCTGTGGGGAAGTAAGTCTTTGACTATGAGCCAGCATAGGTGATATCAGATGGTCACAGGCAGTGCAGTTTCAAATGTAAATACATGGTGGAGATGAATTAAAACTTTACCAGCTCTGGGAAAAGGGTGTTAGTACACATACCTATTGTCAGCCGCTGCTGTCGTATTCTTCAGTGTAACACATGACCAAGATTAATCAAAGTTTTACTTGACATGGGAAAGGTCTGGTAGTAGGAATGTGTAAGGTAAATAATGGAGGAAAAACCACAGGACAAAACAAATAGACATAGAAATTATTCTTTACTTTTTGCAATGGTTTTTCTCCCACTTTATAGTATAATCTGTATTTCTTATCTGTGAATGTCTATTTGCGATCTAAAAGCCATTAAAATTTACCTTCTAATTATAAGCTTACTAGAACAAATACAGAAAATGAAAAATGGATTTATAAGTGGATTTGACCACAGCATTCAGTTCTGAAGTAAAAAATTATCTTGGAAAAATTACTTGCTCTGCCCTTAAATTCCTTTTTAAATTTTTTTTTTCAGTTTGGCAGGTTGGCAGACACAATTTTAAGTATGCTCAAACCAGAATTTGATTAGTACCAGATACTTTCATTTCATTATATGAGGAAAAATACTCAAGATCTTAGTGATGGACAGAGAGGCTTGGTGTGCCATTCATGTTTTTGACTGAGGATCATTCACCTGGAAACAGTCAATTCTAGTACTTATTAGCCTTTTCATCTTCTGGTCTCTCTGTCCAAGATGAAGTATTTCCTATATACTAGATGCTTCAACTTAATCTAAAATTGTGGGTTTGATGATGTTATTTGGTCAAGTTCAGAAACTGCAGCTGTGCAAATCAAAAAAGATAATAAATAATAATTCTCTCTTACATCTATACTAAATTTTTCCTGAATTGTTGCTTTTATGGAGCTCTACACTGTCTTGAATGTATTTCAGGGTTATAGTGCATGTTCTCAGGCACTGAAACAACTAAAACTATCATCACAACTAAGCAACAACGTATGGCAGCTGCAGTCTCTGGTTTGGAAGAGAAAGCGGAGTGGATGGCAGTCTCTAACTTACAATAAACTAGTGCCAATGCCATTGCTTCTTTCTCTGCTAGGGACAAATCACCCAAGTGTTTTGCTGGTTCTCCTTTCCTGAGTTTTTAAGGGTCTGTTTCATCTTGTCTTTCTGGAGCAGGTCCAGGTCTACAAATGGAAAATACATCTATTATATTCTGATACTTATGTTGAGGTAGCTTTTCTATAGGCCAGCTGATTTAACTCCTACTGTAGTGAGAAATGGGCTGTTTCCTATGAGTGAGGAGATGAAAATGCAGCCTTTCACTTGCCCCTCTTTCCTGCAATGTCTGCTATGCAAACCAATGAGAGTACAATGTTTGTACTCTCTCAACTTTTTCAATTTTCCAAAATAAGACCTATACTTTAGACATCCTGAGCATGCAGCGCCTGATTGGTCAGCATTGCAAATACCTGCAGTGCTGGGTATTATACAGCTTTAAAACCTGCTGTTTGCCTGTTGCTCTTCTCAAAGTTGTTTCTTGCAAACGCTGTTTTATCCAGAGCTGTCTCTCTTGATACTGTTTTCTTTTTGCAAAGGAGGAAGCCCCAGCTCTTTCCTGAGAAATCAGTGGGTGGGGAGGTGGTGTTGCTGACTGAAAAATACACCTTTTGATCAATGGCCCAGGAATCAAGATGGTTGGGGCCAATTCTACTCCACCTTCTACCTGCACACGTCTGGTCAAGGCACAGTACCTGCAAACTTCACAGGGGGTATTATTCATTTACTTGGACTCACTCTTTCCATACTAGGAACTAGGCTGGGGATCTGTACTGTCTGACTTTCCTTTCCTTGTAGGAATGCAATGCTGCTTGTTTCTTTAATATTCAGAGAAGCATGTGGCTGGTGCTAAAAATAGTAATGAATAATCATGACTTTAAAGCCAAAGAAAACAAAGAGAGAATCTGGGAACCCTGAGTATGTAAGTCTTCTTATGTGGCTGGCATTTCCTTAGCCTTTTTATTTGGTCTTTTTTTTTGCAATCAAATAGAACTTTGAT
This sequence comes from Falcunculus frontatus, assembly GCA_013398115.1. Lineage (NCBI taxonomy): Eukaryota > Metazoa > Chordata > Aves > Passeriformes > Falcunculus > Falcunculus frontatus. Next base: position 211,179 of record VZRV01008887.1, read on the forward strand.
AGATAGGTTTTCAGCTAAGCTGGTTTTATCTGGAAGGCTAACAAGCTTTCCAAACAAAACAATTTGTTTAATTAGATCATAAAGCTGTCTCCTCAGGAATGAAGCAAGGTTGGATGTTCAAGGCTTAGTCTGCAGAATCTGACATTATCAGAAGCCAAAAAAACCCGAGGCTTCTCAGCTTTTGTCTTTATCTGTGGTTCAGTGCCATCTCAGCTGGAGGCATTTGGTCATTCAGATACTGCAAGGTAGAAGTAGAGCTGATGTAAAAAATTATATTCTGGAACTCCTTTTTCATGTTCTTTTCCCATTCTGTGAAACAGGGGGAGTCCATTAACATCACTCTTCTGCTGGAGATATATTTCAGCTCCATCTGTTTTGTTGGCTATGAGATTATTAGCACTGAGGAGAAAACACGAGAGCAAACAAGTTGCTCTTAACAAAGCCCTCCAAGCCTGAGTATTATAAATGATGGAGAAAATTTACTACCTGTATTTGGTGAAAATCTCAACAAGCGAATAGCAGGGCCGTAGAGCCACGGAAAAGGAGAGAGATGGTTCTGCAGGAGTTTTGTGCTGAAGTGCAAGCAAGTGTATGGAGCTTACATTACAGTATTTAACACCACCAGTGCCTCGGAGGTTAACCCTCTCATCAGCTAATTATGACCATCCTCTGTTGCTCTGGAAATTGCACAGTTGCCAAGTGTTACTCTGGAGCCCTGCTGCCCATGCAGCAGAGGTCTGGAGATCTGTCTCTCACAGCCTGAAATCCCACCCCTGCCTCTTCTTTTACAAGGCTAGCTTTTATTTCTAATTGCTAAATTTTTTAAATGGAACTCTTTTATATTATTCTGTATGTATATTATTGTTATTATACTGCTTTATTATATATTTAAATTATATTCAGAGACTGAAGATCAACCATATGAACAGCTAAGAGAATAAGGGACACTGAAGGGTTACCCTGAAACATGTGCTGTTGTGGTTCCTCGTGTGCCTGTAACTTGTCTGTTCTGGCCAGAAGATGAGTGTTTGTCACAGTAAAATTAAGCCCTTGGTAATGTCAAAAACAGTCTCATTAGATGTCTGTGGAATTTGGGCTTCTAATTCACAGAGGATGGGTCCACACCAGACACTGAGTTATGGCACAAGAAAGACTTGAACAGGGCCAGCTCAAGCTCATCTATTCATAAGCAGTGCCTCTGCACAGAGCTGTGTGTTTGGAGCCAAAATCAAGGTAGTTGCACTACAGAAATGCTGCACCCCATCACATATGACCTGGTAGCTCAGACGCTGCTTAGCACTGGTGTGGTGGCGTCATCAATCACTCCGAATTTCTGCTCCCTCAGAGGTATCTGTGCTCTCTTCCAGCAGTTCGTGGAGACCAATGTAAGCAAGCAAGGCACCTGAGAAATGCTGCTGTTCAGCAGATGGTAAAAGTATCTATTTAAAGTCTTAATGCTACTTCTGGAATAAATGAAACTGCTTTAGAAAGCAAGTTGAATTTTGAGAGTAGTTAAAATAAGCATAAAAGAAGTTTGCAACATGCACATAGATCCAGAGCAACAGGCATAGCTCCTTAAAAGCTGATGCAACCTCTTTCAGATTCTGTTAGAAATACCAGAAATGAACTACAGAAAATTCAACCTAGAAACTTGAGCTAGTGCAAGCAGTAAAACTGGACTATCCTTTACATTGACCAGGAGCCTGTTATGCCTTTTTATTTTTTTAACCTAAAAAGTTCCACTACTGCAGAAAGATGAAAACAGTGGAGTTAGACCAGAAAATTGTATTTTAGGAGTCTTTCTCTCACTTGCTTGAGGTCAAGACATATTGGTTATGTTTGGCTTGGTTTTGGATCTTAACTATATAGAACATTAATTCCCCAATTAAAAGGGAGAGAAACATTATTTTAAAAAGTAGCATCTAATTTATCCTTTTTTTTCTCTTGCAGTCATAGGAATTTGGCTTGTAATCTCCCCATTCCTTGCATGCTGTTTGTCACCAGAGGTAAAGTTGAGGTTTCTGTAGTGTGTACAATCAACAGTCAGACATAAATGACAGTTCCTGAGTATTTAGCATGTTTAAATATCCCATGACATTTATTTCCTAAACTGTGTAAATAAAAACTCAACATCCAGTATTTCTTTGCCCTGCTGATTACTGCTGATGTTTGCCAAGCACTCGACATCATTGCAGCCAAAGTGTCCAAGAGAAATCAGTGTGGTTCAATGCCCTAACGTGGCCACAGTGCAGGGGCACCAGGAGAGTATTGCTGCTGGATGGGATTATGTCCAGACTAATTGCAATGTCCTCTCTGCAGCACTACTTGGGAGATCCTGTTGCACTGTTTCAGTTCTGGAGCTGGTTTGGAAGTAGATCAAAAAACCTAAAGATTGACTCCACTGAGCATGTAAATATTAGCACGTGTTAAATATTAGCAGTAGAAGTTCTCAGACCTCTGTGAAGGTCATTTGAACTCACACTGAGTTCAGACTGTGGTCTAACCTACATCCTGACTGGAAACATGGTGTGTATTTTTCTCCCGCATCTTCTTCTTTTTGAGGGATCATCTCCTATTATTCATAGTGCTTTTCTTTTCCTGTGTTCTGGTCTTACCCCACTACTTTTGCCCAGGAAGCCCCATCTTGCCAAGGAGAACATTCACCACTGCTTTGTCTAAAGCCATCAAGTCCTTCAGCCTAGCCCAGTGGACAGGAAAGATACTTATCACTGCCTTCTGGGGGCTCAAGATACCAGAGTTCTTGTCCTGACGTAACCCATCTGTCAGCAGGGGTCACGGTGTACTGGTTTAGTTCAGAAAATGAGTTTAGGGAAAGAATTCAAATAAGCACTTTTGTAAGCTGCCTCTTCAATTAGCAAGAAAAAAAACGCTGTTTTTGTAGGAGTACTGTGGTATGTTGCTACCTTCTAAACACCTTCTGGAAAAGCCGGTCTCTCTCCATTAATTGGGAAGGACTAGAAACTAAAAGTAAAGAATTTACAGAGAAGCTGCATTTTTCTAAACAGAGAAAGTTAAGATCAGTGCTAGAAAGGCAATGTACTTTCTTGTTGGTCTACGTCACTGGAAGTACCAGCTTTTAATAATGCCATTAAATTCTACAAATCTCTGAGTTGTTCAATGATACTCATCACAGCTGTAAGTACTTTTTACCTTTTCTTGGAAATTGCTTGTTATTCTTATATACAGTCACTGCTAAATCGAATCAGGTTTAAACATTTGAATCATAAAAATGTAAGAGCAGTATTCTAGAGAAAAGGGAATTTTAATGTAAACTAATGCTTAAAGAAAGGTGTAATTGTCAAATGGCTTTGCTTTTGTATCTGAAATACATGGCAAGCAACAGCATGAGGGAGGTATTTCCATAGGAGCATGTCTTAAAAATGTTGTCCTCAAATTACTCCTATGAGTCAGTAGAAGAGACATGTTTAAGGAAATTATCAAAATTGGAAATGGCTTTGTACATCTGTTTATTTTGGGCTATTTAAAAGCATAGTAAACTTCGTATTTAACTACATTCTTCACATGGTACTGTAATTATTGGCTATACCCCTTATTTTTTTCCTCTCTTCCTTGCCTTCTTTGAACTTCTAACTTTTAAACTTTCAAACTTTCATTTATTATGACATTTACTTTGTTTTCCTATAAATGTTTAGGTTTTTAAAAGACAATTAAAAAATCTTTCCTGTGGCTTGCTATTATTAGGATGCAGAATTTCACACATGGGTCCTCAGTATCCTCAAAGAGTGATATATGTCTGATATGGGCAACCATTTTCTGACCCCAAGGTTAATGAAAAAAATACATTTCTAGTTTATTATGTTTCCTTTGTAGTCTTACTGACCAGGCAATTGGTATTTGGTGCTAAACATACAAAATTAGAGACATTGATTGTTATTGAAATTTTTGGTCACCTCTCATTGTAGGAAGGGCAACCAGGTTAGCTAAATGAAGTGCATCTTCAAGCCCCTGACAGATGGCTGTGTCTGCTCCAAAGCCAGTTCTGCTGTGGAGTTGCTTGAGTTATCAACTCCTAATCTTTTCAAGTGAGAAGTACCTCAAGTAGCTCTTGACCCCAGTAGTTGCTCTTCCAGTGACCCTGTCCATTGGTGTTTGCATGGACAGCCATGGTTAGAAGAGAATGTACAGTGAAGCCTTACTGGGAGTTACTCACGAATTAAACTTTCTGGGCTCACACCCCACAAATCTTGCCTCTTTTTTGAACAACACTGCAATTTTCAGTCCGAGAACCTTTCCTTCAGAAGTTTTATTGTTATAAAACGTATGAATCACAAAGAGTTTTGATGAATCAGAATTCTCTAATAAGTTGAAGGTCCTGAACACCTACCTCCATCTCTAACCTCCTTTCCTGACTCTTTGGGCTTTACAGAATACTTGAGAAAGGCAGCTTGAGTGATCTGCTCCCATTTCTCTTGATGTGCTCAAATGACAACCCCCTGAATATATGGCCAGAAGACACTGAATTATTATATTGTTCCATCAAGCTGTGATGATCTTCTTGACACACCTAGTTTCCATTCCAAGTTCCTGATTACCTTTATGTACACTATTGCTGAATACAAGTCCATGTTTACTGTGCTGGCCTTCTACAAAATATAAGTAATAAATTACACGAGATGTTTTGAATCAAATGTAAAAAACCCAAAGTTAATTGAAAGGCTTAAAGGTAGAGGGATTTAGAGTTGTTTCCTTCTCAGAATTCCTGAGAGCTGACATACTGGTTTTCCTACCCGGTGATTTCTGTATGGGACAAGGAGCAAGTTGTGCTGGCAAGCTTGACCAGGTTTCCAGGAAAGGTGGGAGGACTTTCCTATGAGCTTTTCCACTTTCTGGTTTTATATTCAAGGTCTATGGAGTGGTTTCTTCCTCCTTGGAGGAGGAAAGGCCTCTGTCCTTTTCATTTCAGGGTGGGCATAGGAGACCTGTAGCTGCAGGTTTAGCAGACGTCCTGAGCTGGCTCCGATTGCTGTGACTTTGGTCCTGATCTGAACAGGCACCTTCCAGAGCTGTGACTGTGTGCCTTGGCACAAGATGAAGGCTGCACCAGGTGAAGGCTATGCCAGCTGCTCTGCATGACACACTTCAATAAAATTTCTCTGCTGTCAGGTAGGAAAGTATTATTTACTGTAATAACTAAAAGTATGCCCCATTTTGCTTCTCAGGCAATTTTTCTCAGGAAAAACTGGTTTTTGTGCAATTGCATTGGGTGAATACCAGTGAGTTCCATGCTGTACATGCAGTCCCAAATACAGTGTGCTCTTACATGCTATTTTGTGATGTAATGACAGCTGAGGTGATGACATGCTCTGTAAGGGAGTTCTTGCCTTCAAGATCTACTTAAAGAAAGGGAATTTAAGAATGAATTTTTTATAAAGTACTACTACGTTCAAAAGCCTAGAACCTCGAAAGGCTCGTGTGTGTAACACAGAACAAATCCTCCATACGGGCCTTTTCTGTCTGTGAAAATGAGAGGTGTTTCTTTTGTGTTTAATTTGTCTTTGCTTATACCCCTAGGCCGGGAAGATCTACTCCATGATGTACTTTAGGTAACTGCATTTGTTAAACATGCCTCAAGTGTTCTCTTCCTTTCTTTACCACTAAAAGAAATGTGGAGATGTGGGTATCTGTGTCCTGTTGATCACCAGGTTAATGGTGCACCTTTGAGGGGAAAAAGAAAAAAGACTTCTCTTCCAAGGGGGAAAACACGGGGCAGCAATTAGGGTCAGGAGTGTGGGAATGTATAGCCCATACCTGAAATGGCTGTAGTGCACTGGGGAGGCTGGTCATTTGGGAGAAGAAATTCTGTAATCAAGGTCAGAGGGAATGTGGGTCAGATGGCTTAAATGGCTGCCAGCCCAGGAGGGAGATAACACGACTGGAAATAGCAAGTGTAGCATGTCATCCATGAAAGAAGGGAGAAAACAGTGACCAAAACAGTGCAGGTATGTTGTAGTGTGCAAGGTGTCAGAAAAAAATTTGAGACAAGAATTATGAACATATGGAGGTTGATAAAACAGAAAGTTGGGTGCAGGTGGGATGTGTTAACCCACAAATGTTTTGAATAAAAACATATGTTTTCTCGTCCTGCTGAATTTCTTATCTGTGTTCCTGTGAAACTGTGAATATATTCTCAGAAAAAAGCAATACCTAAATCTGGAGAAGTATTAGTGTGAGAAGTGTGATGCTGGTCAAGAGGTATCTGACAGACATGTATCAGTCACTTGGTATTGGTCCAGAGTATCATACCAAAAAAACACATGAGGACTGCAATTCCAAAAATCAGTCTAAATATACATACAAAATGAGTGGATGGCAACAATATTGGCAGTCAATTATTGTTTGCTTTAGCCAGAGAAAGGAGAGTAGTTTAAGAGGGGAGTAGTAGGGAGGGTAGAAGGGAGAGTAGTTTATCTAGCCATTTCTGGGCTCCCTGCCTTCTGTAGTGTGGAAGGAGTCATCTTCCAGGGCTAGAAACTCTATTGTAGCTCTAATGCTACATTTTAACTCCTTGTATCTCAGGCCAAGGCTAAAATTCTTTTAGTGAAGCTTATTCTGCTTGATGGAGTTAATATTGTGGCAGAAATGGCTTTAGCATCCAGACTGTTCTAATTTAGAACAGAAAAAATAAAGATAAGATAGAGGTTATCTTGCAAAACCCATCTTGCAATTCCTGCAAACCAAAGCCCACAAAAAACCCTGTGCATTTTCTTATCTGTGAAGAATTCACTGTATCACCAGGATCTGTGGACTAGACTAAGCATGTGCAAGTTACACCCTGAACCTTCAGGCCTGTGAGCTTTCATTCCTATTGGCAAGTTGTAAACCCTTTGAGGAGGATGAGATCTGCACATCTCATCCTGTTCATTCGATCTGGTGCACGTTTCTGTGTGGCAACAGATCACAGTACCGCTGGATTTGCTGGTGGCTGGGGGTGAGGACCAGCTCCTACACTAACAGCAGAGAGCACCTTGGCCTCCTTCCCCTCCATCCTGTCCTTGCAGACCACAGCCTCTCTGTCAGATGTGCAGTTATGGGGCTTAGTGCCCCTGCTGTGCCATTCCCTGGCCCTGCCAGCTCCTCCTCTCCACCGAGCTGTGAACCCCAATTTGTTCCCAGAGGATGGTGTCCCTTGGCGAGTTCTGGCACATTGTGCTGGGACAACTGCATGGAGTGAGTGGCACTGGCATGCTGGGCTGTTCCTGCATCCTTCAGAACAGCAGCTGCACCTGGAGCAGTGTGAGTCCTGTGGCTGCTCCCACCCACCATGAATTCCCTTCTCTTGGCAGTGCCAGAGAGCTGTGGCTGCTGTACTCAGGCTGCCCTGGGAGGGGGTGAGGTGTGGGCAGAAGGAGAAAGGGGTTCGGTGGAGGAGTTGTCTGCATTGATGGTGCTCTGGGGGGTCCAGTTCAAAGCAAAGCATCCCAGCAAGGCGTGTGGCTAGAGCAGGAAGGTTTCCACCATTTCCCTGAAGCTTGTGTAAGCCCAAATATTGTTTCAAATCGTGGCAGCAGGAGCTGGGGTGCTGCGGGCAGCCTAACCTGGAGACCAAGGGGCCACTGGGAGTTAGAGGAAGCTGCTCCGCTGTGGGAGACAATATGATGCCATCACCTGACTGAAAGGTGGCACATTTTGAAGAATCCAGCAGGAAGTTTGTCAGCCATTTCAAACCAGCCACCCCAATGTTCCTGTGCCTACTGGCCTGGATCAAACTGCTACTAAATCATTTCTTTTAAGAAAGTGTTTCAAGGACAGAAAATTCCCAGAAATGGGCATCTCCCTGTCCTCCCTTTCAAAGAACAATTTTAAGCTCAGGACCACCTGAAACAGGACAGCTTAAAACAAAGATTGCAGAGATGTGTCAGCATCTCATGGAAGGTATGACACCTGTCCCAGGCTACATTACCTTGTCCTTCACAAGAAATTGTTCTTAACCATTTATAGCTATCTTAATCTTACATCTTCAACATGCGTCTTACATCTTCAAGAGATCGATTCCCTTTAATGTGAAATGCACTATGCAAACGTCAGATATTATTATCAGGCATAATTAGCCTTATGTATTTTGTTTACAGATAACACTAAAGGTGCTGGAAACTGTTCTAAATGCCTTCTGAACAGATCATGCTGGCTTTGCATTAATGCCACTTTATGGCCTGCTTTAATTTTCAAAGTGCAAGACCAGTAGCTGAATCTGCCACATAGTAAATACACCACCTTTCAGAAAGGGTGGGACTAAGAAACAGTCAGTGACTTTCAGAGGAAACTGATACAGAGGAAGTATCAGTAAGTCAGTAAAAGAGAAACAGTAGCATGCTTGGTACTACAAATAAATGGTTTGTAAAAGCTATTTGTCTTTCTTCATGATACACTTTGGTGTGATGGTTTGCTGTCTTCATCTCTGTAATATCCACCTACATAAGAGCTCTTGCAGCTTTGCAGGCAAGTGCATGATGTATCACACACGTGAAAGACACATTGCAACTGGTACCAACATTTATGTGGACTACTTCTGTGTGTAAAAAGGAGAGTTGGATCGAGCCTTGTGCACTAGTTTGGTGTGTGCAATCATACTGTAAACTCTACTGGAAACCTTGGCAGTTTGCTGTGTTCCCATTTTTCCATTTTCCAGGGCTTGTGCTTCATGACGCTATTTACTGACTCCTGAGAAATAGCCATGTGTTTCCCAAGGCACCACATCTAGAAACTGATGCTCAGTTGATGCCAGGGCCCTGTTGTGTACCTGCTGGAGTGTGCATTTATCATCCTTGCAGGAGCAGGGACATGTCCAGGTCCCTGAGTGCAGGTGGGCAGATCTGTCCCATCCACATCCCCACCACTGCTTGTCTCAGCAGGCTGTGGTTCACAGTGGGTGCCTCAGACAGGCTTTCATCCCATGCACAGTGTTCCCTGCTGCCCTTAATGCACCTGGGCTGAAAAAGAATCCTGTTTGTTATTCCTGATGCTAAGTTTCAGTGAAAAGAACAGCCGCAAGCATGGAACAATTAAATCTGATCAAGGGCTGTGGAAAAGTCATACATAATAATTATTCTGAAATGTCTGCTTTGACTGTCTCTGAATATCACAAGCTCTATACTTCATTCTTTTTTATTTTATTCAACAGTATATTTCAAATAAAGAACCAAACTCACCCAATAAGGAAACAATGTGCTCTATGGCACATGACATGTGCAAACCCTTGCTGTGACTGACAGGGGAGAAGGCTGGTAAGTCAATCTTATATCCTGGAACCACGAGCAGTTTACGAGGCCTGTGGAGACAGAGCTGATAAAAAATAGCAGACCAATCCAAGCATGGTGTGAGGATCAAGGACAGCACATACCATATTGTAAATGGACTATACATTATTTATATAAATTAGCATAAAGTTACAGTTTTACAACTCTGAAAGTCTTGAGTTACACATCAGCTGTAACAGAAGCACCTCTTTAAATCTTAATATATGCAAAATGACACTTGTTACCTTCAGGTTTAAAAAAAAAGTTCTTCCAGTACAATTAAGAAGCAATTCTTGTCTTCTCGCTGGGCTAATTTATGCTTGTTACTTAAACAAAGAAACACCTTATTTTAAAGTAATAGAAGTCATAGGTTTGCAATAATATAATTTTTACTGAAAGTGCAGAAACTTCAATGAAAATGCATTAACTGATTATTAAGACTGTGTTTCTGCAAACTGATAGAGATACTTTGCAAGACTTAAAAGCAAGAGGTTAATTATGTCACATTATGCCAGAAAATTCCAGCTTAACAATAAGCGTAATATTTGGGCCTAAGTTTAAAGAGGCTTTAAAGAGCAGCCAAACTATATATCCAGTGGTTTATTGATTAATTTTTTAGAGAGATAAAATTATATTTTTCTGTGCAGAGGAATTGTTCCTAATGCTTTTAAAAGCTAACACGATCCACTCTTTAAGAAGATGGTCTTTCCTGTAGTATTTCCTCTTTGGACTTGAGCAACTAGCCAAAGTTTAGACCTGTTTCCTTTAGGAAAGATAGCTAATGATGTATTCAGATATCCTTGAAGTATCTCTCTGTATTTCCAAGAAATATTCAAATTCCTGTTGCATGAATTCAGCTTAAGAACAGGACAGAGAGTATTTTGTCGTGAATTTTGGCTGGCATTTTTCTGCTATCACTGAGCCCGAAGGTTTGGATATTTATTTAATGCCTTTGAGTTCTACTTTGTGTACTCAGTAAGAAAAGCTGTTATAGATTCCAGTACCTTAAGGGGCCTTATAAAGGGGAGGGAGAGGGATTTTTTGTAAGCGCAGAGGGGCAATGGTTTTAAACTGAAACAGGGCAGGTCTACACTAAATGTTAGGAAGAAATTCTTTCCCGTGGGGCTGGTGAAGCACTGGAACAGGTTGTCCAGAAAAACTATGGATGCCTCATCCCTGGAGGTGTTCAAGGTCTGTTTGGATGGGGCTTTGAGAAACCTGGTCTGATGAAAGGTGTCCCGGCCCATGGCAGAGAGGCGGGAACTAGGCAATCTTTAAGGTCCCTTCCAAATCAAGCCATTCTATGATTCTATGATTTTCCATATAAAGAGACACAACTGCCATAAAAGCACATCACTTTCTGTTCTTTAAGGGAAACAAATAGCAAAAAGGAAGAGGAAATGCTTTCTCTCTTGGGTTTCTTTTCAGGTTTGCCTTGTGTCTATTACAGCCTTCCTTTGTTAAAGCAAGTATTGGTCTTGTTACTCCCTTAATTACCCCTTATAAAGCTAAAAATATTTGTGTAAAAGGATGAACCGTAAACAATCAAAAAGCAGCTACTGCCTGCATGCCTTGGTCAATATAACGCCTTACACATACATTTACAGTTCTGAGTTAATAGGAACTGTAATTGTGTTTTAATAGCAGATTTCATCCTTCAAAAGTTTACAAGAAGCTATGTCTTCTTATTCTAGTGAAGTCACTCATTGCATGCATCTTGAAGATGGTCACTTGAAGTCTATAGAAAGTCCTGAGGATAGCATTTAAGGAAAAAAAGCCTTGCATTTCTTCATGTGTGACTTAAGGCTGAGGACTTATATCCAATTTATACTGCAAGGAGAGTGGGAATGGTTCTTGCACCGTGTAAAATGTCGTGTTTCCAAGAATAAAGTCCTCCAAAAGAATCCACAGTTTTAACGGGTGACAGCAGGACTGGATCAAAACTGCTTATGTGTCACAGGCATCACTGAGAGAAGTTGCTGTAAAAGAAGGAGACAATTTTTCTGATGTTTGGCACACTCCTAATTGCAAGATCTCACAACTATGCAGCAAGACTAGTTTGCCTAATGCAGTAAGAAAATTAATGCTGTTCTCACAAGGGAGAGGGCTGTCCTCACACCTGCCTTGGGTTCTTTCCTGATTATCCTGGCAGGAATGGAATGGAGCAGAATGAATAGAATAGAATAGACTCAGTTGGAAGAGACTTACAATGATCATCTAGTTCAACTGCCTGACCAATTCAGGGCTGACCAGAAGTTAAAGCATGTTGTTAAGGGCATTGCCCACGTGTCTCTTAAACACTGACATGCCTGGAGCACTGACCACCTCTCTAGGAAGTCTCATCTGGGGTTTAACCATCTTTTGGTAAAGAAATGCCTCCAAATGTCTGGTCTAAACCTTTCCTGGTGCAGCTTTGAACTATTCCCATGTGTCCTATCCCTGGGTCCCAAGGAGAAGGGATCAGCTCTCTCTCTCTCTCTCTCTCTCTCTCTCTCTTACTGTTAAATAAAACCCATATTACTGTCTTTGGCATATGACCTTGTTTGCACCTTAATTTTNCTCTGTCTCTCTCTCTGTCTCTCTCTCTCTCTCTCTCTCTCTACTTCCCCTCCTCAGGAAGCTGCAAAGAACAATGAAGTCACTCCTCAGCCTCCTTTTCTCCTAACTGGACAAACCCAGAGTCCTCAGCAGCTCCTTACAGGACATTCCTTCTAGCCTTCCACCATCTTTGTTGCCCTTCCTCAGACACATTCAAAGACCTTTGTATTAGATGATAATCATGGGTAATTACTTATGAACTATACATTAAAGAAAGTTACTGTATTTGATATTTATTAAATACCAGTTGGTTTGATTTTGCTGATAATTTTGCAGATCTAGTTTAATGATCTGTACAGAATTAGGGAGTTGGACAATTAATTGTATGAAAAGTAAGTTCAAAGAAAAGAAATTTATTCTCTCACCTTATGCCAACAGATTGCCTTTAGGTAATTCACCTAGAGTTGTCCAAAAGCAGTTTCATGCATGAAGGCTCAGAAAGGGGATACTGTCAAGCATTTTGCAACAATAAGTACAGAACAGTGTCATTGATGAAATAATTTGTAATTTTTCACCTGGAGTTTGGGGTGTTTAATACTTTATTTGGAATGTATATTTTTTGTACAGAATTAGTGCATATGGCCTTTGAATGAGTGGTGTGTTCTTGGGAGACTATTTATTTTGTCAAAAATCCTCATTTTATGTCACCCTCAAATCTGCCTTTTTGGCAGAACTAATTTTAGGAGAAGATAACTAAGCATGGCTGTGGAACCTGAGCAGCTGCTCTGTAGGCAGCATGTGGAGGCCAGCAGGCTGCACTACACAGACACAGAAGGAGTGCACAGGTGGGAAAGGTGAGATGAAGCTTCTTGTCTCTGCAAACATGCTCAGCTGGCTGCCAGTAATTATACTTGCTTGTCCTGCTACCAGCAACACCATGCCTAGTGTCAGCCAAGAGATAACAAATAATGTAGGAAGAAAACAATGGATTTCTTAAAATTAAACATATCTTTAAACTGTCTGTGAATAATAAAGGAGCCAACACCAGCTACTTTCCCAAAGTACTTGAATCTGTAAATTAAGGTTTGCCTAAGAGTGTGAATATTATTATTTATTTAAAAGTGCTCACATTTCCCTTCACTTCTTCTCTTCCTCTTCCCCATTACTTGTTTGTTGGGAAGATGCTGCTTGCATTCATGGATATGTGTCCAAAGTGGGAGGCAACCAGAGGCTGTGGAATATTAGATTGGTTGACAGGGTGAACAGGAGTGGGGAAAGAGGGGTGTGGTGTCGGGGCAAGGTAAGGGGAGAGACTATAAAAAGTGTAAGGAAAGGTTACCAGGAGGGGAATAATCTTGGATTTCTTTCGTGATTAAAAATTTCTGACCTCAAAACATCACCATGTCTTTGTTTTGGAGATTGTTTTTTAATGAATTATCTTAACCTTTAGTTAAACCTTTTAGTTATACACTCCAGACAAGAAGTAAAAGTTTAGAATAGCTATGATAAGCAAAGTCTTAAAAATTTATCTGGCATGTAGTGGTCAAAGCAAATGATATGATCCACATTTTTAGCATTCTTGCTGAAATCAAATGCAGGCTACTGTTGGTGCTATTTTTTCACGTGCCCTGTTTTAGCCTGTGCCTCGTTGCCTCTGGCCATGCCTCCCCTGGGAGAGGGTCAGAAGCTGTGGTGCCTGATTGCTGCAGGGCTGAGCAGAGCTGCTCTGAACCCCTCACCCCAATGCCTGGACTGTAGGCTCCAGATGAGCAGTCCCTTACACATCAGCAAATGTTGAGAATGGTGCATCTTAGTAGCAAAACATCAACTAAATATGACATTAAAATAAGATACTTCAGGAACAATAAAAACAGTTGTAATAAGTGACTTTAATGGAAAACAAAGCTATCATGGAAAATGTGAACAAAATTACCCCCTTAACTCATGTCCCAAGGATGCCTTTGTACTGACAAAAAAATTTGAGACAGGGTGGTAATGAGAATAAACTCATTCTATACTAAAGGAGCTGCTCAGTTATTATAAGACGAAAAGAGTGTTCCTTTTTCCTTTTAAACATTTCTATTTGTCTAAAATTGTTTGCCATATTACTGCTTTATAAAACCTGTTTCTCCTGTGTTGAAATATTTATTTTCCTTTGTATGTCTGAAAGCCCTTCCTGTAGTTTTTCTCTTTGTGACTCTTTCACTTCATGTTTTATTTCTCCCTTCCATTCCTGGCATTAGTTCTGTTGAATGCTGTCTCTTTATGACTTTATTCATTACTCAGTTCTGGAAGTATGTTAACTAGTGTAACTCCATTAATTTTTTTTTGCATATCATTCATGTAAGATGAAATGTACAGTATTGTAATACAGAACCTTGTGATAGGATCTGATTTCTTTGTACATTAAATTAGGTGTTTTCTTATTCCTGTCAAAGTACATTTAGGAGTTATTCTTTACTCTTCCCCACTATAGCAGAAATATTGGAAAAAAAGTTCTGAAAATGAATTGCAGTAATAGCTACCTAAAGCAGAAGAGTATAGGGTAGCTAAAAGCCAATGATTTCCTTCAAAGACAAATTTACACCTCTTAAGGGAAAATAAACTAATTAGTGAACAGCAAAGTTGTAGCACTTACCCTCTGTTCCAAAACCAAAGCATCCTGTATAATGCCATGGTCAAAGTCTGCTACAAATACTGTTTCCAAATAAATACCTGGCTGTGTACTAATATGGAAGTTCACACTCACAAAACACATCTGGCTGGGTGTTGTCATTAATAAACTTCACTGCTAAAATGTTTACAGACAGAATACTTTTCAGAAAATAAAAAAAAAAAAAAAAGATAAAGCCAGGACTTAAATTTTTCCAGGTAACTGCACAAAGACGGAAAATGTTCTTCAGCTGAATGGCTGTAAGTCCTTAACCAAATAACTCTTCTGTCTATAATTCCTATTGAAATCAGCACTGGCCTCTCTCTTTAATGATCAGGGCTTTGTGTTTTACATATCTGTAAGAAGGAAGGCTGACTTACACTCATATTGTTCCCAAATGTAGACAGCTAGATTTGCTCAAGGTTTCTGAACAAGATAAAATAGACACTGTTGTTTCCAAATGATGGAAACAATACATGTTCTCTTCAGTAAAGAGCCATAAAACTGTTTTCTAGATTCCCACCCTTTTGAATGTAGATTGTTTAGGTGTGCATTCTTTGGATTTGTGAAATACTGAAAATTAAATTAAAATGTAAGGGAGAGAGAGAGTTTCTTTCCTGATGTTAGCTGAGAGCCATGCTCATGCATGCTGTCTTTTGAAGCTGTGTCTACTAAAAGAGCAAACCTCATCATGTGAATATTATTGTTAGTGAATATGTATCTTGTACAGCACTAACACCTTTGCAGGATAAATGGCCATATCTTTTACTTCCCTTTAATTATTTTTGTTTTAGTTGTGACTTAGGTGCACTCAGTTCACTGTACTAGGGCATGGGTCTTCAAGATGGATGGGGTTGACACTTGCACAGCAGGTATCCCTTTTGTGGGGGAGATCTGTAAGGGAACTTGTAGCACAGATCTCTGTTATGTAGACATGTTTTTTGTCTGTGTCATAACTTCTTGCAACATATAACAGTGATTGGACAGAGTTCACCTCTCACAGAATTTGCACATGCTAGGAATTTTTTCTTATTCTGTGTTTAAGACATTTTCTGTGTTTGCACTTCATGCTAAATGCTAGATTTTCACTGGTATTATTCCAAATAGCTGCAGAGTAATCCAGCATCTTTGTTAGAGGAAACCAGGACTCTTGAAATTTGCTTGCTTGTTTTGCTTTATTAAGTGTTTCCTATCCAAAATATTCTTTTTAAATTAAGTCAGCTGTTTCAAAGTAAACTCCTAAGTGGGAAGATAGAGAATTGCCTTGTACTTCCTGAGCAGCAGCAGCATCTTTTGAGTGTGTGCCAGATGCATGACAAGCACTCTGGACTATCACTCTGACTGCCCTGGTGTTCTGGGAAGAACATCAGCCTCTTCTCCTCTGATTTTAATGAAGGGAAGACTTCTTGGACAAATAACACCCACCTTCAACCCCTTTGACAAGCTTCTTATGGAGGCTCTTCCAGAGTGACTCTACAGAAGATTCACCCTGGACTTCCAAAGACAGACTGTAGATTGTCTGCCTTTGTGTAAGTGACCATTTTTTCTTTCCTAAAGTTTTTTCTTTAGTACAATAGGTCTGATACAGAATTTTTCTCTTTCTAAAATGTTTATTTGTTCAGCACTTAAGATTGTGCTTAGCAATCCAAATGTTGGAATTAAAACGCTGCAGAAGACATCACCACGCTCTGGTTGAGCCATGACAGGGTACTTGAAATGTGCACGTCTCATACCTTCCCACTCAGAAGAGCTGGGTTTCATAAACAGTGACTCAGAAGAGAATAAGCCACAACTCAAAGAAATACAGGTATTCTAAATTAAAAGATTCACCTGATTTCCTATGTGTAGGCCGTCAATTAAAACCTACTATTTTTAGATGTAATGTTTAAGTACACTTTTGTTATGAAAACTGAGCCTGTGAACCACCAAGGTAGACCTTGGGTCCATTTTCCATTACTTCTTTCCACTCTTGGACAGTTCTCCACTACACACAGAAGAAAAATTTGTCTCCTTTCCATCCTTTCCACGTCTGTGCAAACTGCAAGTGGGGAGAGCGAGGCAGGGCTGGTGCTTCCATCCTTGGGCTACACCATCAGCCCTGCCCAGTGTAGTGTGGGCACTGGGGTCGACACCAGCAGAGCCACTGCAGGCAGGGGAGGTGCTTGGTGGTTCTGCTGCCAGGATGTGATGCTGCACACGGGGCTGCGGAGGCTTTCATGGTCACTGCTTATTAAACGTTTCTGATGCCGACTCAGGAGAAGGGGAAGTTGCGACTCACCACTCCAAAGGCTGGGCATCTCCACGCGACTGAAAGGTGAAAAAGCATGAGTTTTACTTTACTAAGTTACTAAGTCACTAAGCTGCTGAGAGATACGACTGCACACAAGCAGACAAAGCAGATCTGCTGGTTAGACGGCAAGTTTACAGCTCATTTTCTCAGTGTAAGTTGCCTATTGAAACAGAAAAAATTCAAAAATAATAAAGCTTCAGTGCCTAATGCAACCCCCCCATCCGGCTCCCTATTAAGATCAGCAGTAGAACAGACAGCAATGCTGGTGGCTGCTTTGTGTAATCTATAGTACCACACTCTTTTATTGAATAATATATCTATTTATCATCTATTTGTCTTCATCTCTAGCGATCCGAATGCGATTATCAAAGGTGTCCTTACACCTTTAAATCTACTTTGGAAGTAGAGCCACAGCCAAAATGCTAATGAGCTTGCCTTAATTGTAAACATTGAGCACTGATAAGAATGAAACTCCATCCTCTGTTCTAAGGAGTTCTTACGTGTTTCCTACTTACACCACTTTTTATCTGATTCTCCTTCACTTCTGTTCTTTGGCAGATTAATAGGCACCTGAAGAGACAAATAACAGTACTACATCTCCTTCACACCCTTTTGACAGACTTTTGAGCCTGCAAAATATTTTTGGAAAATTATTATTGGAAAAAAGATTACTGAATGATCAGGCGGACGGCAATTTTTCAGGCTGGAACAATCCGTTCCCCAGCACTCACATGAACACATTTGTAACTTGTACTTAAATGCTGATGGGACATTTTTTAGAATGTGATAAGTGTGAAATAGCCCGTAGTTTTATCAGTGCTGGTTGCTGCCCACTCCTGCAAAAAAAGTTTTATTGTGATCATTAAGTTGCAGGTAGGCAGTGCCTCTGGACTGTAAAATAGGAATGTTAGTGTGCAGTGATGAAAGCAAACTTTGCTCAACACCTGTCTATATATATTGCAGGTTTCAGTGGCTGCCCAGTTGATCCGTTCACTCTATTGTCTGGGAATTAAGTCGTGGTAAGTAAGAGCAACTAAGACTGAGTTTTCCTTTCTTCTCTTTTGAACTTTTTTAGCTTGCAAATCTAAAACTCTGCTTTTGCAGTTCAAGAAATGGCAACAGAGAGGTAATGTGGGGGACTGGAGTGGCATGTGAAATGTCATCCTCTTGTTAACATTTTCACCTTGTTTTCCTTTAACTACATCTGTATTTTAAGGAAGTGATTTAAAAAACACAGTTCTGAAAACAAACTGTGCTTTTTTTATACAATTAGCTGGGTTTATTTTTATGAAATATGGTAAAGAAATAAAGTATTTTGTTAGCAGCTGCCACCCCCTGCCCCCTCGAAAAAACTGCCTATAGCAAAAGAAAGTATTGGTTTAACAATTATTTGGATTGAAAAGAAGTGAGATTTTAAGTCATAGTAATCAGTGGTATTGGATACTGGAAAATGTCTAGGATATGATTAATGAAACATTGGAAGGAAATACAGTCAGTTCGTGTGTTAGCATAGATCTTGGTAAAGCCTGTGTGCCTCATGATGGCCGTGTCAGGCTAGTCTTGATGGAAACATTTTCTTATGCTAATTTGGTTTGATACACGGAGGTAAAAGGAATACATTAGAGTCTATTGTAGTTTGCTCAACTAATGTGGCAGCAGGCAGAAATCAACTGGTTTCTCAGTAACTTTTATTATCAGCTCTTCCATCAGATCAGTAAGTCTCTGTAATGTCATTATTTTTTCCTCTCTTTATTCTTTACTAAGTGTTTTGTCTTTGGGATGGGGTAGATCTGTTCTATTTCCTTGTTGGTGGGGTTGTTAATTTTCTTGTCATTTTATTCTGAAAAAGTAATTGTTTTATTTAAATACTAGGCATTTCAAGTAGTTCACTGGTATTTCCTGGTTCTGGCTCCTCTGTAGCAGTGTCCAGTGTTTTGCTTGGTTGTGAATTCAAAAATGAATCTTTGGGATTTGTTCTCTCTCTGCACATACCTTGATACTAGTTCTCTCTGCTAGTTCATGTTTTTTTTACTTTTGCTATGTGTTAGATTCAGGCTTGTGAGCAATGAGTCTTATGGATCCATAGGCATAAAAAATGAGCACAGTGCTCTGGTTTTGTAGCTTTCACATATCTCTTTTTGCCTTTACTACTGCATGAGTTGAAAGTTTACATCCTGGCTAAGCCTGCTGACTTATTCAAAGAAAAAGCCCCAAGGAAGCAGCTGGTGCCAGAGCAAAGACAAGACTTGTTCCTAGCAAGGCTGAATCATTGCTGGTGTTTATTTAAGCTGTTACTGATGCTGTTGCACCTGGGGCTTTGTGAACCATGGAAAGGGTTCCAGGGCAAAACTATCAGCTGATGTAAAGCTACTGAATGAATTTGTGCTGGCTGCAGAGCTTTCTTTTCCTGTCTCTATATAATGTGCTTCTATGTTGCAAGTGGTACATTTTGAGGGAAAAAAGACAACGTTTCTTCAAACTGTGTATAAGAAAGGCTGTTATGTTGCTTGGTATTTATTCCTATGAAGTATGTGTGATAAATATTCATATTTATTAAGTCATATATTTGGATATCAGATTAACTGATAAATCCCTTTTTAACATAAAAACTGTAGTGCTGTGGTGAATGATAAGGAAGTGATGTATTTTTGTAGAAAAGCTGAGACAGAAGGAGGGAGAGAGAGAGAGAATGGGGAAAGCCTGGCTGAACACAAAATCTGATATGGAGCTGCTTAAGCAGCCTATAGGTGCATGTATGGTCACGTTGGTGGTTGTTGTAGTTATTATCAGTTAGTTTTGAAAATACTGTTCTTTTCTTCAGTACTTTTTATTTCATCTTGGTTAGACTGGGTCGGTTCCCCAGGAGTGAGATTTCTTTAAGGCTTACTGCTCTGTAGCTCTTATGTCAGGCACAATGTGGCCTTTTGGTGAGCTGTCATGGGTGGAGAGGTACGAACAATACTGACCGGGCACACACAGGTGGTAGTTCATTTTCTCTGTGTTAAGTCCAGAAAAACAAACACACTGACAGCTGTTTCTGATTTAAAACTGCAAAGCACGGAGAGTGCAGCTCTGCAACAGAGTCAAAGTTGTTACAGCCCAGTGAGTCACTGAGGAATGC
The DNA here is from genome assembly GCA_013398115.1 of Falcunculus frontatus. Classification (NCBI taxonomy): domain Eukaryota; kingdom Metazoa; phylum Chordata; class Aves; order Passeriformes; genus Falcunculus; species Falcunculus frontatus. Next base: position 231,056 of record VZRV01008887.1, read on the forward strand.
AATACAGGGCAACTGCATGACACCTCGTGTTGCTCAGATAATTCCCGAGAGACTTTAACTCTTTGAAATGCTGTAGTGAGAGAGTATGGATATAAAAGCCACTGGAGCCCACTTTGGCTCTGAGTTTTTCTCTCTCACATTTCATTTCAGAATTTGAATGCCATTGATTTTTTTTATCTATATCCCTCTTAGAAGGAGGAAGGTTCAGTTTCTTTTGAAGTTAGAAAGGATGTCACACATGGTTAGCATTTTCCAAAGGCAAGGAAAGACTATACTCACAACGATAGAAGCACACACGGTGGTGTGAGAGGATTTGCCATGAGGTTCACCGAAACGGACTGGATTACATCTTGCACGGGCATTAGTTTTCAGACCTTTGCAATATGCATAGCATATTGTGACCTGCCACTTTCAGGAGGAAATGAGCTCCCGTTTCAGCACCGCTCCCAACAGGTGGATATCCAAAGCACCAACGCGTGTCCTGACGTGAGCTCCATGACTTCACCCTGTGTGCAGGCACTCTGGCTGTCCTGCCAGCGAAGGCAGGAACCAGATTCACAGTACTGAGACACCAGGGCTGGCACGGGGGTGGGCAGAGCTCATCACTCCAGCACTTCATCCAGCAATTGTGGCTATCCTGCCTTAGAACCCGGACCGGTGTGTCCAGCTGAACACAGCAAGTTGTTGCAGTGTGCGTTGTCATTGGCCCATTCTCTAATATGTTCCTTTGCATGTAGTTGTCTTTGGTGCTCAAAAGTAAACCACGATTAGGGTTTTCATTGTCATTTATATCTTGCGTCAGCAATGTTGGTCTTTTCTACCACACCTGACGTCAGCCTTTCCAAAGGCACATGTGAGCTGTCAGGGAGCGATTCGGTCACTTTCCCACCCCAGTGCTCTGCTCCTCCACAGCACACAGATTGTCTTCTGAGTATTTTCTCAAGGTATTAATGTCTGTATTTGGGCCAAGGAAGAATTCTTTAAAGAGAAAGCTATAGAATGTAGATTATCTTTGTAGCACAGTGATTAATTAACAGTAAGTAGCTGTGGCTAGGACTCCAGCAAAGAGAGTATCAGGTGTCTCTCCACTATCTTCTCAGCTGTTCCTCTTAACAAGAGCTGGGATCTGTGAAAGCTGACAGCTTTGGTAGCACTTCGAGGATATAGATGATTCTGCTTGCATCAGTCCTTGATACCACTCACACAGCGTGGGCTGTTCTAGTAATACCTCTGCAAACCCAAATGTTCAAGGCAAATGCTGTAAAGGTCTCCAGTATTCGAGTCTACCTTCTCAAATCAGAGGTTAGCTAGGGCTCGTATGAATAACTTTATATACATACCTATAAAAATACTTCCTCCACAGAGGTGATCAACTCTCATTTTATGATGTTTAATCACATAAGGCATAAACAATAATAATACATGACGTACCTGTGGGATCCTGAGCACCTCAGGAACATGGGAGATGCTTGTTATGGAAAAATGCTCTGCCGAATTCTTGAATGGGGACAGTTGATTTAGGAGACATAGAGGCTGTTTGTCTGCTGAAGTTTTCAAGCTCTGGTTTCTTCATTGAATGCATCAGCTCAGTTTCCATACAGTAATCATGCAGGCTGAATCCTTCATTTCCATACTAAGCGTAACAGAAGAGCTGTAGTACTGATGGCATCTCTAGGGATGGTGGTGTCCAGCATATTCCATGTCTCCATGGTTGGAATAAGTTGCAGCTTCACATCTGACTTTCCAGTATATTTTCATGATTGCATTTCACTTAAGAATCACTTGTGCGAAGCAGTTATTTTTTTAATAGCTCTCTAAATGCTGAACATATATAAATGAAACTTGTTCAACAAGATGGAGGTGTTTTTGCCTGGGTGGGGCTGGAGGTTGTTCCGGCATGGATGAAAATGCGAGAATTTGCTTCAAGCAAATGGAAATCCTTGTTGAAACAAGCAAGAGTGACTTTCTTTCATCTGTTCTAAGATCTTTGTGTATCTTGGGAGCTGCTCTGGGTCTTACACCACAGATAAAGAATGTGAAAAGCATAGTTTTTGCTAATGGAATTGTCGAATAACTTTTCCTGGTAAAGTGGAAGGGGAGATACTCTTTTCTTTGTGGAGTGCCAGAAAACAATACCCACCTGTGTTACAGTAAGACACGAGTGATTTTGTCTGTGACTCTTCCTTCCCAGCTAAAGGAGGAGGATGTGTAGCTTACTGATATGGGCAGGGACAGAACATTTTCACCATCAGCTACATAAAGGATTATGATTAAATGAATGATTAATTATACTCCCTTAGAGTGACTGCTAACTGCCGGTGAACCTTGTTTATGGGAGCATGATACCAACTCTGAGTTTTGGAAGTTGGGCACTGGGGCTCTGTTTATGAGGAGCATTGGAGGCAAATATGCTGACCAGCATTTCAGACACATGGGTGCCAGATGTGCAGGTCATGGGGCAGCTCTGACTGCAGTACTGACTGACTTGTGCAGCAGAAAGGGAGGAAGAGACAGACCTGAACGTGAGGCTTTCCTGGACAAGGTTCACTTCTCCCATCCTTTCCACTGAGTTTTCAGATGTGGTCACCAGGTCTGTACAGGCAGAAGTATTGTGCTACATATTTGTCTCATCTTTCCATAGTCACCTTCCCCCTCTTTCATTTCCCTCCCTCTGGCTTCCAATATTGGTGAAATAAACAGGGAGGACTCTTCCAGGCTTGGCCTCCTCTTGTGCCTGGACTAGGTCTGTCACGTGGGCTTGCACCCATGCTGGCAGGATTTGGCCATGCGATGTCTTACTTTTTAAGTTATTATTTATTAATATTACAGTGCATGTCAAATGTGCCCAAAAGGGGCCAGGAAGGAAGAGGTTCAGAGAGAGAGCCTATGTCAGATGGGTGAGCTGGACCTTGCTGCCACCATCTCAGCTTCACTTGCAGCATCAGCTGTGAGTTACAGGCAAATACAGACCAGCAAATGGCCACTGATCACTAGTTGTCTTCTTGTCCAGGCATCCAGCAAGCTCAAAACCCTGGGCTTCCTCCACCTTGTCCAGGATTCTCCTCTTCATGTTTCCATGGGAATGAACCAGTAAAGGCAACAAGGCATTGTGTTTAGCATTCACGACCGAAACTGAGCAGTACTTTAGGGAAGAAATTTTTTGCTAAAAAAATTCTATGTATTGAATTACCAGGTAAAGGACTGTGTATTGAATTGCCTGGCAGTTGCTTAAATCCAGAAGGTGGAAGAAAGTAAAACAGTTCTCTGATTTCTTGCTGAAAGGACTTGAAATTAATTAAATAGAAGAAATGCCTACCTTTTGGAAAGCAGAGGAATCTCAGCTTTCATGACAGTTAAAATTGTATGAAAGTACAGGTGTGAGATGGAAACAATTTTTTAATTGTGTTCACTAATAAATAAAGAGTGATTTTAAAAATAATGGAGAAATCAATTTCCCAAATAGAGGAATAACTCATAAAGATTAGTAAAAATTTGTGTTCAAGGGAAAATTGCTTTTATTTCATTTTCATCTCCTTTGCTCTTAATCCTTATCCTATTTCTCACATACACTCTTGTGAGGTGAATATTTTGACTGCAAGTGCATTTCAACCAATACTACTTTGCTGGTCACAGATCATGGCTCCCTGGCCGGAGGTAGAGAAGCCTGAAACCAATAACTATATTGGGGACTCTTCCAAACAAAACCAGAATATGGCTGGGAAAGAAGGAGAAAATCACAAAGGTAAAGTGCTCACTCCTGAGTTATAGAGGTATATAAGTTTTGGGGATCCTTGGAGAAGATGGAAAGTAATTAAACAATTTTTTTAATGTTCTATTTCATCAGGCAACGTGGCTTCACTTGGAAATAAAGGGGAAATTCAACCTGCATTTTCCACAGTAGCTCTGATAGATGAGACAAGGCCAGAAGAAGAGGACCCATGGGCTCTGCCAGAACTGCAGGACACAGGGGTCAAGTGGTCAGGTAGCCATTTCTCTGTAAATAAGTTACCTACATTGTTTTCCCATCACTTGTCTCACTTCCTCCAAGAGTTAATGGGCATATTATATTTAGTCAGTTAAGAAAAATCCTGAAATCATGCTTCTAACCCTCCTTAAAACACAAGGAGATATATAGAAAACAGTCCAGCACTAATACAGTTTTACATCCAGGCACCTGTTGGTCTTTTTTTACTCAGTAGGATGGCTATAAAACCAAGGGTCAATCTCAGATTTCATAAGGCTTTTGTCACATACCAAAAAGGTTTTTTTGTGGTAAAAGTAGGTAAACAAAATACCTGCTTCTGCAGTTAAAATGTGATTAAGAACATTCTTTTGGGTTTAATCACACACTGGAGCCATGTCACTGTCGTTGTCTCCACTGTCTCTGCTTGTGCACTAGAGTATTCCAGAGAAAAAATCAAGTGATTTTTCATACGTAATGTATTTGTTTTGCAGAACTGGATAGAAAAGGAAAAATCATTCGTGTACTCTACGGGATAGGGAAGTTCATTATGCTACTCGGATTACTCTACATGTTTGTGTGCTCTCTGGATGTACTGAGCTCTGCTTTTCAACTGGTAGGAGGTATGAAAATATCTAAAATATCAAGAATAAATTATGAATAAGGCAGTAAATTTTGTCTGAGACACTTAATTACAGCTATCACTCTTCAAAAACATTCTTCAGATATGTTGAGATATAGATTCAGAAGGAAGTAGCTCTGATTGAACACTGACCTTCATTTGTTTGAAAGGGTCTTTCTGTCTCAAATTGCAAAGAGCTGTTGATGTAGGGGTTATTGGCCCCAATTTCCTAGTAGCTTCCTGTTACTTTAGTGACAGTTTACAAAAATACATCTGTGCATAAATCTATCCCATGTGAAAGACATTTCAACAAGGTGAAATAGGAAAATTGTGCTCTTGATCAAAGCATCTAACACTGAAATGTCCCCCAAATCCTTCAAATATGAAAGCTATTGAAATGTGTTTTTTACATTTACCTTGAAGTGTTGAATTCAAGCAATTGACTCAGGAGTGGTTATCAAAGAAATACATGTGCTTCTGTGGAAGTATTTTGCAAACACAGAAAGGTACAGGAGCAGAATTAATCAGTATTATTAAAAGCATTTTCTTTAAGTCAGTATCCAAACATACCAAGTAATATCATTTAAACCAAGGTATGTGTGATTTTTTTGTCCTACAGTCTTTCCTCTGATGGCTGTGGCTCTTCTCTGCAGAGTTCAGCAGGGCTTAAAGACACTGAAACAAGAGAATATGAAGTATTCTCTAACAACTGAGAAGCTGAGAGTCCAGGACATGAATCTGGGTCCCTGGGCTACGTTGTACTTTTTGGGATAGCAAACATGGTTGTATATGTAGCAATTAAATTAATGAATAAATTAATTAAATTTAATTAAACACTCTGATAATTTCTATGGACTTTACCTTGTACTTCCCTCACTCTGAGAATATTTTTTTTATAGGTAAAGCAGCAGGAGACATATTTAAAGATGATTCAGTGCTCTCAAATCCTGTTGCGGGCTTGGTGATTGGAGTTCTGGTGACTGTTATGGTCCAGAGCTCCAGTACTTCTTCATCCATTGTGGTCAGCATGGTGTCCTCCACATGTAAGTCTGCTCATAGCATCTTCCTAGAGATCACTCATAAACCTTGTCTCGGGTGCAAACATTCCCACTTGAGTTCAAATTGTAGAAGCTTTGGGTATAAGAATAGAGACCGTAGAAAAAGATTTTCACAGCTGTTTCCCTGATATAAAATAAAATTTTTAAAAGTAATAATAACGGTATTAATATTAGTAGTAGCAATAGGAGTAATGGTACCAGTAATAGTAGTAAGACCACAACTGCAATGAAAATCATTGGAAGCCTTGGCACTGAATGACTTAATTTTATAATTATCTGCATACTTTTCTCATGTTAGGCAGTTACTGAACTTCATTGCTTCTGTGGTATCATTTCAAAATTCTTCAGTAAGAAGGCAAATGCCTGGAAAAGAAGAGAGTTTATCTTACTCTGGCTCTCTAACATGGTGAAAACAGATAACCATGGGCCACAGTTTCAGTGGGGATCATGGGACTATGGGAATGCCATGTTCCCAGGGGGCTTGAGTAAAGCAAACATATTTGGATTGGAACAGCTAATCCCACTTACATCAAGGGAAGTCAGGGTTTCACTGATGGTAACAGAAATTTTAATTGAAGCACAGAGCTTGCTGATGATCTGATTTTTTCATTCAGTGTTTCCTTTTCTGCTTTCCAGTGCTGACTGTTAGATCAGCTATTCCTATCATCATGGGAGCAAACATTGGCACCTCAGTTACAAACACGATTGTGGCACTCATGCAAGCTGGGGACAGGAATGAATTTAGAAGGTATTGTACTTAAACTCTAGAGCTGGAAAATTGTTTCTTTCTTTTTTGTAGGTCTTCTTCTATATCCCCTATCACTACTACAGCCATTCAACCTTTCTAGATAGGAAAGTCACAGGCATGGCCATGGCAAAGGTATAGTGCTGCCTACATATATGGCTTCATATGCTTGAAGAAAAACATACCGAGTTCCTTTAAAAGTTTTGTGGATTTGTAAGAATTCACCATTTTTAATGATCTTACGTAAGGAAAAATTTTCAAGTGCTCCCACTATACCACCTACCTTTTATTATATCTTAGTTACGGGAGGGCTGTACAAGAAGTTAATATTACACTAATTTAGTCTGGTTTCCTTAAAAGAGATTTCAATGTTGAAGGCTTCTTAAGTCTAAAGTAAGCAACTGTAGAGAAATGAAGTGTTCTGGCTATCAAACATATACAGTGACAACTTTTAGACTGCCACTTGCCAGTCTTTGGTACCTTGTGATTTATGGCATACTGGGCGTATTGAAATACTCATAGCCAAAGTCTCTGAGAGAAGAGCTGTGACTCCTCAGGCTTTGGAGGAGAAGATGGAACGGAGCTATACACCAACATATTGCAGGAACATGTGGGAGAGCTGCAAAGCCCTCTTGCCCCAGGAGTCAGGGAGAACAGGTCCTGGAGGCAATGACTGGCTGAGGATTAAAAATGTACCAAAAACGGGTGAGAGGCAAAACAAATATAGGCTGTAAAGCCATTTCTTTCTTCAAACAAGTACTCTTGGTAGCCTCATGTTAATGATCACTTTTGTCTTTTCTAGTTTTTCTTGTTTTACTCACCCGTCTGGCTCTTTAATTTGTCAACAGTGTGGAGCCAACTTAGCACTCCATAACAAAGTAGCCATCTCCTTTGACCTCAGAAATTAAATTATTCCCATCTTGAAATAGCCTTCATCCCCGCTTTTATTATTCCATATCTAATTGATGTTGTACACATTTTGTTTAATTAAAAGCAACTCTGTTTTTTAATTTCTTCTTGCAGGGCCTTTGCTGGGGCAACAATCCATGATTTCTTTAACTGGCTTGCCGTGTTTGCGCTGTTGCCCATTGAAGTTATTTCTGGCTATCTCTACCATCTCACCAATGTTATAGTTGAGTCCTTTCATCTTGAAAGCGGTGAGGATGCCCCAGAGCTACTAAAAGTTATCACAGATCCCTTTACAAAGCTCATCATTGAGGTAAGCTCTTTCTCATTTCAAGGAAGCTGCTTACTTGGTTCAGTTACAACTAATCAAAATGCTCTGAAGTATGGGGAGGCTTCCCACTCCTTTCTCTGTGTCCTTGGGGTAAAGTTCATTAGCAGATGAATTCTTCTTTTTATTCACATTTCATAAAGCCCCAGCTCTATATTTCTGATTTCTATTTCCCCCGTATTTCACCTTAGTGATGGCAGACCTAGCTAGAAGGACTGGGAAGGCAGGTGAGGACAAATGCAGCCATGTAGGATGGATAGGAAGGATGCCTGTTGCCTGGACATTGGCAGATAGTACTAGCTGAGACAACCTGCCACAGACAGAGAATCAGCATAGGACCTGATGATGACACTGAAATTATGGGACATAATCACATACACCTAGAGGCCAGGGGGATGCACACAGCTTCTGAAGTGACAGTAAATAGAGTTAGGCAGTTGTGTCAGAGCAGATGAGTAAATAGAAAGGGTGAGATGAGGTAGTGGATGGCGTGGGGACAGTGAGACACAGCGTTTGTGCATGTAGAGTTGGACCCTTTTTCTAGGAGTAACCCCCCTCGTACCTGTTGGGCAGCAGTTGCAGCATTAGAGTCATGCAGATTTTATATGGTTGAGCTTCCAAAGGGGGCTATTCGAGTAGAGCTGAAGAGAAGTCTGTGAAGGAAGCTGGAATAATGTATTTTTAAAATTATTTTTATTCTTCTTTTTAAGCTTGATAAATCGGTAATAAATGCAATTGCTACTAATGATGAATCAGCAAAAAACAAAAGCCTGGTAAAGATCTGGTGTGTCACTGAAACCAATGTGGTGAGTATAATGTTAAATTAACTGTCAGGTGCCTCAGGAAATATATTACTGATCTGTAGCTAATGCTCCTTATCATAGGATTGTGAAATTAGATTTTTTTAACGAGGGTGGGGTTTTTATCAGCAGAAAAAGAATGAAAAAAATTTAATGTAGTTTTTGCTTCACTTAAACCAAGGATGGTCACCAGCGGTGACCTTGACCTGGCTGCTTTCAGTACCGTGCAGACCCTTGCCTATCAGAACTGCTGGATTGGAGCCAAGTCTTTTACTCCTTTCAAACCCAAATGCCTTTAAACTCTTACACTCCTACCAACTCCCTGAAAGTGGAAAAAATCTGCAACATAGGCCAGAGAAAATACTGTTTCAACCACCATTTATCTACTGATGTAATCAGCTTTAGTTTTAGGTGTTTGAGTGATCTGGTGGCAGCTGGCTATTTGCAGCTTTCTTGGAAAACTGCCCTTGGAGAAAGCCTCTGTGGGGCTGTGTCCTGTTGCTCTTCACCCAAGCAGCCCAACAGCTTGGAGGAATCTCTTGCCCAGATCAACACCAATGAGTATTTTGGTAAACTGTGGAGCTGAGTGTTTGGTTTGCATTGTTCAGCTAACTAGCAATTATAGCATTAAATATCCTTTGATTCTCTAATTAGAGTATTCTGCTTCTTGGCATGTATAGAAAAGTAATTCCTGAAGTCCTGAGGCAGAAGATATTTTAGGACACACTATGGAGGTTGAACTTAAGTGCTCAGCTCCTATTGAATGACAGTCTGGATGGCCAGTGAAATGCTACCTATGGAGATAGCGCCGGAGCAGAGCTGTGCTCACCCGAAACCCTGCTCGGGTTACGCCGCTGAGGCTCTGGGTGTTCCACCTTGGGGAGCCCGGGCTGGGGCGGCTGCGCTGCTGCCAGAGCCCGGCCAGAGCCCGGCCCCGTGCCCCTCAGTGCCCCTCAGTGCCCCTCAGTGCCCCTCAGTGCCCCTCAGTGCCCCGGCAGGCACAGCCTAACCCTCAGCTGGAGACGTCCCTGAGTCCTGCACAGACCAGCAACTATGCGGAAAGTGTAGGCCGAGGGACATGTGTATTTCTGGACACACACTTTTTTTCTGTGTTTGTCTGTATTTTGGCTTGTATATCCACTGCCCAAGCTTATAGTCATATTACAAAAGATGTGAAGCCCCCAGAAGTTTGACTTGAACTTGGTGGGGGAAAAGGAAGATAATTTAAATTATTTACAGTTCTAGTGGGTTAAACTAATTTGTAGTAAAAATTATTAAACAGACTTATGGCAGGGATAAATACATGCAGACCCATATGTTTAAAGCAAAAGAAACATTTTGGTCTAATGCAGCTGCTTTGAATCTCAGATGTTTGAAAAAATTTCAGGCAGGTGAGAAACAAGATTGTGTTGTGTTTTTCTAAAAGTTGACAGGATGGGGGGCCTGGAGCCCAGGCGCTCCCTGGAGATGTGGGGGCACTAGATGCACTCCCAGTTTTGCCCACCTGCATCATCTAGAGAGGTGTACAAATGCAGGTGTCAGTAGGCAGTACCCAGCAAAAAAATATCTTTTCTCTTTCCCCACTTCTGCAAAAGAAAATCACCCAAGCATTTTGGAAAGATACCTTGTGTTCAGGAGCATGGTTCAGAGTCCATTTGGCTGTTAGCTGCTCTCGTGTGGAAGTATAGCTCAGTCAGCAAACTCTTTCTTAATCTGCATAAGGACTTATGGACCTGGTGTCAGAATGCAGTATGTCCGGGCTAGGAGGGCATATAAGGAAGGTTTTATTGCGGTATAAACAGAAATTCGGTTATTTAGTATTGCTAATCGTAGTGCTTGTAATTAGCTCTTAGATAGCATTTGGACTTTGAAAATGAAAGTAGTAGCAGCACTTCTGTTTCTACTGGCATGGAAACTGAGTCACAGAAAGTCAGCTCGAACAGCTGGTGCTCATCCATCAAGAGAGACTGCACTAGTCTTGTAGCATTCTGACTCACAGCCCTGTCTGTAGTATCCACCAGACCATGAACTGCATTGACATGTCAGTAAAGAGGTCTTTCTTTGACCAAGGAAGCTGTGGCACTAGCTGGAAAAGGAACGCCACTGTCCCTCAACCAAACGTGAACCTTGCTCCACAAAACGTGTCATCAGTAGTTAAAATCCATAGCTACTAATGGCTTGGTGCTATGGTTATTGCAATGTAGAAGATTTTGGGGATATTTTAATCTTTAGATGTACTGTTTGACTTGGGTAACAGCACAATCATTTATTTTACGATTGCAAAATTTTACCTTGTCACTAATATGGTGCTAGCTTACAATTCTGACTTTTTAGTTGATGAATCTTGGTTGCAGTAAAATTCAAAAACTCTACGTGAGCTCTTAATAAAGGATTGTAGACTACTGAACTATCTGCTTTTCCTGGCAATCTTTAGACACTGCAGAATGTCACAATTCCACCTTCGGAAAACTGCACATCTCCTGAATTTTGCTGGACTGAGGGAAACGTGACATGGACCCTCAAGAATATAACTGAAACAGAGTATATCAGTAAATGTAAGTAGAAGAACTACTTCCCTGCAATATCTCTACAGAAATATATAGCTTTCTAATGGTGCTGACAGACTACTTCAGAGGTGTATCCAGGAGCCCTGACCTGCATATGGACACATGGCACTGCTGCAGGTGCTGCCCGAGGAGCCTGAGCTCTGGTATAGCTGCACAGCTGGAGTTACCAGCATCATCATGGTATCTGGCTGCAGATGGATCTCTTTCCATGCTCCCTGATACCAGTAATTGAGGTCTTCAGTATCATGTCACCCTCGATGTTCAGATGGCTTGGAGCTACAGTTACTTTGCCGTAATGGTTGCTAGGATATCTCCATCCCTGTGCATGGCCTGCAGGACTTTCAACAGCCCTTCTCAGGCATGCGGCCACCTCTGGGAAAAGCTGACCCACCATGCAGCTTGGAGCACCCCAAAATTTTCTCCTGCCTTTGTACTCCTCTCCCTTGCACGTGGTCACCTAGTTCCTGCCTGCCCCGTATGGATGCCTGCTGTGTATTTTATAAGCATGTCCACAGAAGCGCCCCTCCTGCCTCACTCAGACATGGCTTTTGTGGAGGAAGGGAGGTGGTGTTTTTCCTCTTTGCATCAAGCTGTGTGTGCTTTGGTCCCAGTTTCTTAGGGGTGTGAATGAAAACCAGAGCTGGGCTTAGGATCACAAGCAAAAATGTGGGTATATTAATTAATTTTCCTTTTCTTTTTCAGGCCAACACCTCTTTGTAAACTCAGACCTGCCTGATCTTGCCATTGGGCTCATCCTTCTGGCTTTGTCCCTGCTTGTTCTATGCTCCTGTTTGGTAATGATCGTTAAACTATTAAACTCTGTGCTTAAAGGACAAGTGGCAAGTGTTATCAAGAAGACAATCAATACTGGTAACTATCTGCTTTTCCTGAGGATTGTTTTCAGGAATGACAAGGACATTGAGCGTGTTTATTGATGTCTCCTGTTCTGGAAGATATTACAGAATAATTTAAAGAAAATACTATTGAATGAAAATCATGCTCACTGTCCAACATTTTTTCTCCCAAGAATGTTCTTTTCTTCCGTTTAAAAATCTATTAGTGAACAGCTTGGTTGAGAAATGTGACAGATTAACAGCATTAGAGACCAAAGTCCAGGCTCTGTTCCTAGATATATAATCATTAGCTGTTAAAGATGTAGTGTTCCCATCCTCAAAAGATAGCACCAAAGTGCTGAGATTGTGATTGCCTGCTCTGGCACAGGCCCTACATATTCCTTCTAAAATAAGTTGAAAAAAGTTCGTAGTAATTAATGATCTTGTCCTGTTCCACTGCCTCTCTCTTCAGCAGGATAAGGCAGCCTTGAATAGTGGTATTTTTCTGTCTTTCCCTGTGCTGTCCAGGTGTTTTTTTCAGCCTGGATCCACTGAGTGAAAATGTTAGGGGTTTTTTTCACCAGGCTGCTTTTCCTTCATACTCTCTTGAATGGAGAGATTAGAAAGAAAAGCAATAGCAGAGAAAAGCAGTCCTGGCACAGATCTCAGGCTGTGATTGAAGTGAGGGTTCACAGAAATGCAGAAGGCAACAAAGTGGTCCCCAAGCTGTCTTCTCCTGGGCAAAGAACACTGCCCAAATTAAAAACAAGGGGTAGACAGGAAACAGCTGACAGCTACTGCTTATTTAATTTGGGATCTCCTCTGTGTTCCTCTGTGTCTTCCCAACTGATTAAGACCTCATTTCTCAGCTCTCTCCATAAATCTGTGGACTACAGGGGACATTTGTGCCTAGTTTCCCTAATCAGTGTATTAGCTGTTCTTTGCAAGAGTTAACAAGTGAATTTTTAGGAGATAATATGCTTGAAACTAGTTAGAACAAACAACATGGTTTTCTCAGGATGGTCTTCAGAGCTTTCTGAAGATCTGATCCATGCAGTGTGTGCCTGGTTGCTGAAACCAAGGCGCTCAAGACACTCAGAAGGTTTTGTGTTGACCTCTGCAGAAACATTTCTGGTACCTAATTGTATCACAGTGTACGTGCTACCCTGGTCAGGACAAATGTCTACCTAGTCTAGGATCCATCTCAGAGTGTATACGGTGGTGCAAGGCTGTAGAAGGAGCTCAGCAAACAGGATAAGTCAGAGTAGTAGAACTGACCCCAAATCGTCATTTGAGACTCAATATCCAAACAATATATCTACATTTTCAGTGCTTAACAGTCTTCACTGCTGTGTTACAGCAGTAACATAGATCACTCTGTTATACTAACAGCAGTGCTCTCCCTCTAATTTTTAGATTTTCCATTTCCTTTTACTTGGCTTGCTGGATACCTGGCTATGCTTGCAGGGGCTGGTATGACCTTCGTTGTCCAAAGTAGTTCTGTTTTCACATCTGCTATTACACCCCTTGTTGGTAAGTTGTAAATACTGTGTTCTTTATCCCCATGTTTTATCTTTTCCATCATTCTGAAACCAACTCAATCCTGTTTCTTTTCTCGTAGGCATTGGCGTTATAAGCATTGAGCGCTCTTATCCCCTTACCTTAGGAGCCAACATTGGCACAACCACAACAGCTATACTTGCAGCTTTAGCAAGTCCAGGGAGTACATTAAAATATTCATTACAGGTCAGTATAAAACAATGCTTTCTTGACTTCATTTAGAATTTGTAACTTTTCTGAAGAAAGACCTGACAAAAGTAGCTGCGATGCAAATATGTCGCTCATGTTGTGCCTGATTTTGTGTGTGCTGTTAATGACACTGCATTCACTTCAACTGCTAGAGAAAAAGGGTTGCATTAAACATTCTCAGAATGTCAATATATAGTTAATCTTGCTTTCATAAATTGTCTTGATCTGAGTGAATTTATTCACAACTGAGACAGGAGAGGCCACTTGACCCCTAAGTGTGGGGTCTTTGCAGCTTGGAATTCAGTGCCCACACACAGAACCCTCTGAGGGTTACTGATTTCTGTAAGCTCCCTTCTCAGGACCCTAACTCAGTTCCTGCAGTGTACAGGGACTCCTGTAACCTAAGTGAAGGCTGCACAATCCTTAAGCTGGCAAGCTCTCTATCTACCTGATGTTGCAGTGAGATCATGGCATCTATTTTTCTCATTGTAAATGTAATCTGAGTGGGTTTTATTGAATCCCTTTTTGCCTCAAATTATTTGAAAAGTAGGAAGCCTGGCTTTGGCCTCCCATTTTCCACCCAGTAAAGAACCTGGCAGCAGATAACATTTGAATGAATGCTCTACATCAAAGAGTGAAAAGATAATGACGTTTCCTTGGTGAATAGGATGCATGTTTTTACTAGCTAAAATAAATCAAGAAAATTACAGAAGTCATTTTATTGTCCTCAGGCACGATAGAACAGATGTAATCATGAGAAGATGCTATCTTGATAAAGCTCAGATTTCATGATAGCATGCTGGTTTTATAATGCACTTTATAAATAAACCCCTGTACTTTCATATTTACTTTGGTCTGATAACAGTTACAAAATGAAAATAAGATAAAGTGAGCAGGCAATGTACTGTTTTGTTCAATATATTCTTATTCTGTCTAAATCTGTAAGATTTAGTAAGTCTGTGCCTTTTAATGCTAATTTTGTTTTTAAAAAATTAAAGTATGTGAATCAAAGGATTATAAAGACACAAAGTCCCCTTCCAGGAATCTCCTCAGTGCCCTACAAACTTATGACTAGTTCTTGTAAAATCCAAGTTTATACCATTAAAAATTTCTCTGTAGCCTGCGAGCAATAACAAATTTACTTTTCCCATGTTTTCATTGAAAATGTATGGATGCAGAACCCAATAATGAACAATTCTCACATGGTTCCCACACCTTATTGACAACAATACTGTTTCCTGAGAGCTGGAAGTAATTATCATGTGCGTAGGAGCATTTAAAGGCATTTTAGCTAATGAACTTCTCAAATGTTTTTGCTTTCAGATTGCCTTGTGCCACTTTTTCTTCAATGTCTCTGGCATTATTCTGTTTTATCCAATACCTTTTACCCGCCTGCCAATCCGCATGTGCAAGACTTTGGGAAACATAACAGCCCAGTACAGATGGTTTGCTATATTTTATCTTCTTGTCTGTTTCTTTCTTTTGCCTTTGTTTGTGTTTGGTCTGTCACTGGCAGGCTGGGCAGTCCTTTTGGGTGTTTGCCTTCCCCTGTTTGCTCTTTTTATTGCTGTGATTGTAATTAATGTTATGCAGAAAAGGCGGCCACATTCACTGCCTGCGAAGCTCCAAAACTGGGATTTCCTACCTCTCTGGATGCACTCCCTAGAGCCCTGGGACAATGTAATTATGTCTTCAATTGCTTTTTGTGGGAAACACTGCTGTGGCTTCTGCAAGTGTTGCAAAGTCAATGCTGAACAGGAGGGTGCCAAAGACAAGCAGCTAAAAACTATGGAAGTTTATGAAAACACCATGGCAATGGCTGATGAAGAAAGAGGTGGAAGAAGGGCACCAGCTGTAGCTTGTGTTGACAAAACAGGCACGAACAACACAGCCTTATAGTACTGGATCCATGGATATTAGCAGAGATACAGCACAGGAAAGCCAGGCTCATCAAAACCATCTTGGACTTTGCACTGAGGACAGAGTGAACATTTTGTTAGGTTTCTGGAGCCAGTGATACACCACTCATCAAGGAATGGAGTCAAACAAGCTTGACAGAGTCCCTACAAAATCTATGCTCAGTTGCAAAGCTAATGACAGATTTGCTCACAGAGGATCTACTATGTGGTACCTTCCTCCAATGTTTTCAGTTGCAAACAAAAGAAATGCTGATGTAGTCCCATGAAGAGAGGGATGAAAGAAGCGGCAGTCAATTCAGATTTAAAAATCTAATAAACAATGCCCTTGTAGAACAGCCTTTCTGACCTACTGACTCAGCAGAAATTACTTCATAATACCCCAAAAGCCCTGGAAATTAAAAAAAAAAAAAGAAAAGAAAAGGAATCCTAATGTTTTCATTGGCCTGTCTGCAGCAGTCAAAATGGAAAACAGTAGCTTTCCTAGAATAGACAAAATCTATTCCATGTGCGTGAAGGAAAATGAAATGCTAGGACATCCTTCAGAATCTCTGGGAGTCCTACTCTGGCATAAGGGTGCACATAAGCCCATTTGAAGCCCTCTCTGTCTCCTTTAACAGTGGGGGCAGGAGTTACAATCTTTTACTATCTCAGGCTAAAGACCATAAATGTAATTGCTGCTCCCTCTGTCTGCTGAAGGTTAAGCACTCTGTATGGAGGCATCGGCTGGCTACCAAAGGTCTTGACTGACTGAGGACATGATTGTGTGGCCATTCCCCTCTCTAGATGGTCCTCTTCAGTCCTGTTCACCATGTAATCCCACAGCTATGGAATGGTACAGGAAGGAGGACAAGTGGCCAGGGTAGGAGAGGAGAGAACTGTGCCAGCCTGGGCTGATGCCAGGAGATCTGTGTGGAGCCATGGCTCCATTTGCCTGAGCCACAAAAAGAGTTTTCAGAGTAGCAGTAGAGACTGGCTTTAGACCTACAACAGAGGGAGCCTGCAGAGCAGATTGTGGCTAGCACAGAACATCTGGTAACATTTACTGGAGAGAAAGGAGTTTTCACCACCCCTCTGTGCTCCGAATCTGCCCTGCTTGGAAATAATGTGAATTCTACTGGCAATTGTATGTAGCAATCCAAATCCCAAATAAAATCCATAAGGAGTGTAGTCATTATAATGCCTAGCAAATCCATAAGTAGTGCGCTTGGTAGGAAGCTGCTTGTGCTCAAACTTTACCTTTATTTATGTTTTAGTAAATGCTTGTGAGGTTGCTCTGAATCATGGGCTGACAGAAGGCATAATTTCAAAGTCAGAAAAAGATCATTTCAAAGATGCACTCAGTACTTCTGCTGGTCTTCAACAGCCTAGATATTAGTGAGTATGAGATAATATCTGAAGTCCAATCACTAACTTTCCAAAAAAAATTATGTGGCTGATTGTAAACCAAGGGTCACTTAAAGCCCATTTAAGTGGCTGACTTTTAAATTAAATGTGTAATGAAAATGCTGAGAAGACCCTTAGTGTAACATAGCCACTCAGTGCTGCTAGAACACAGTTACTTCTGAATAGTTGTTTTCTGTAGAGCTTGGAATTCAGTAGGTTAAATTCAGCAATGAGGTAAACACATACATTTTAGAAGTGAAAATTGTTTTCATTTACTTTTTAAAACTAACATTAAAACTGGCAAACTGTGTGTTTGCACTCAAATTGCATTCAAACTGAGATTTTGACTGTTCCTGTAATTGTGAGCCAGTGACAAAAGCTTAGAATCAGAGTGAATTTCCAAAGGCATCTAGTTTTGGGATAGTTCTGCTCTTTTGGAGTGTAATAGCAAAGAGCAGAATTATGTCAAATGTTCTTTTTAAAGTTATTTTCCTTATCCTTCATATAGTTGAAACAGAATTTTGTCAGCATCTCCTTTTTAAAATTGAATTTTTATATTTTCAGTAATTCTTCTTTATTTTATTCTCACAGTTCTGGATGCTTTTTGAATCTCTTTCTTTAAATCCCAGTGTGCATTTCTCATGCCCTCTTTCTTTGGGAAAAATATGAGAAAAATATCCAGAATTGTTTTCAAGTTACCTTAAGTTTCCATTGACCACCCATAGAAAGAGGAAACGGTCTACTTTAACTCATTTCTTAAACAACATGCACCTTATTTTGCTTCTTGAAGTAAAGCCATCAAGAACAGTGATAATAACTGTGGGAAAGCAATTCTTACGAAAGAATCAGGGTAATAATTGTCAGACATATCAGTACTTTATGGTTCCTCTTTGTAGTGTCTCTGCTATGATCTCCTCTCCTTGCTCCAGGCCGTACTGTGCCATTGTGTTAAGCAGATTCCAACAAATATTTCTGTTTAATACTTGACAGCACAATATGTCCTGGTACACTCCCCTCACAGTCTTACTAAAAGATATTTACACTTTATTTATAATTGTTTGAGTGTACAGAATTTTTCGTAAGTTATAGAGAAAAAGGCTCGTGATTGTGTTATATATTACGTATTTGAAAACTATGCAATGTTTATCTATAAAAATGTAAAAAGGAACTACTGTATATTTTGTAATATAACTTTTCAGTTGTTTGTAACTGTGTATACCTGTGTATTATGGAGGCTGTTGGCTCCATCAATAGGTTACTTAAAGATTGTTAGTAATGCAGAGACAGATTTCTTAAAGACGAGAAACAACTATAGACTTTCCTAATATGGCTTAATGCACAAGGATATAAAACTCAAGGTTTCTAAAAGATTTGAATTTTCTGTAATAAGAAATTTTGGAAATACAATGTTTCTAAAATACTTTTTTAAACTCTTAAACACTTTATCTTTCAACTGTTTCAAGGACAGTCTATGTCTTTATATTTTGTCATGAATATTCATCTTGTCTGTCCTCATGCATTGAATGTAAAAATAAAGAGAAGTTTAAAAAAAAGATATTTTCATAATATCTATTTAGATACATATCATGGAATCTTGCGGAAAAATAAGTATTCAGACAAGTTCTAACCTGATGCAATGTGCAAGAAATGAGGAGGTTTTTTTAGCACTGAGCACTAAAGAAAAGCCCCTGTGTGTTCAATATTTTCATATGAATGAGAGATTTTCATATGGACAAAAATAAAAAGAATTGCTCAGTGCAATTATGTGGGTCAAGATATTTTCTGGCAGAGTGCTACAGACTGTCCTTAGTGAAGGCAAGCATGGAAGAGCAAAGCCAATGCTACTGTGGCAACAGGATGCACAATGAGTTACCCCAAATTATCTGTATCACTGTACTAGGCTCAGATTCTTCCTGTATTCTCTGGCAAACAGAGTGTCTCCACAATGCTCCTTACACCCCGTCACCTGAGTGATGTCTGGCTTATAACTGGCAAAAATACCCATCTTACTCTTTTTTTTAAAATCACACATGATCTATGGAGTTTAAATTTAACCAGACAGAGAGAAATAAAAAGTGCTCTTTAAATGCTAGTTAAAGATTATTGAAAACGTTATTAGAATTCCTAATTATGAGCTCAACAGTAGCTGAGGAACCAGCCCCAAAAGCGCCTCTCATTCCCAATTACACCATGTTTTATAGAAATGAAGACAGCAGAAGTATTTCTTATACCACCAATATTTATGCACTGAAGTGTAAACTGGCTTCTTCTGAAAATGCAGTAAGCACCCTAGGCCCATGATTTAAAACTTACAGCTTCTTACACCCATGCATAAATACTGTAATTAATCACCTTCCATGACTCGCTGCCTGTTGGGAATCAAAGCACACCCAGGACACATGCACAGGTTGTGCCACCCACCTTTCCGTTTCCAAACTGCTGGGACAAAGTTCAGCAATGCCTATCTCTATTTAACCAATAGCAGTTAAGTCATTGAGCTCTGCGTTCATCAGAAACTTTCAAAATGTGTGAACAATGCTTCAGCTCATTGCCTGTTCCATGTCCTCTTCCCCTCTGCTTGCAACTTAACCATGTTGTCCACAGCTCCCTTTGGTGCTTCTGTGCTTTTTCAGTCTCTGCTGAAGCGCCACATTTGCTTCCTCCAGTTTCAAACTCTTTATAACACTGCATTGCACTACAACAGGTCTACCACTGTGCAGCATTCTGGTTAGTCTGAAATGCTGGTTGAATGCTCCATCATCTCTTTCTTCATCTCACCATGTAGTGGTGAGCACCCAGCCAGGCCCTTTGGACAGCCACTCGCCGTGCCATTGAGAAAGGCTCCTCTCTGATTTGCAGCAAATTATTTGGGGGTGCAGGCTGGTGTGATACCCCTGGCAGCAGCTGAACCAACACACAGTCAATAGCACAGGATCTCATCAGGTCTGTTAAAAATAAATAGTGAGCAGTGTGGAGCAAAAATGCACTGTTTCAAGAGCTGCATAAGGAAGGACACCACTCTCATGCCAGGGAATGCCAGGCCATGATTCTGTTGCATAGTCTCTGGGGGCTGTGCTTCCATGCAAGCACTTTATCTGCATTCAGATGTTTTTTCATATCTAATGGCCACTCCTTGTGTTGCCACATGCCAGAGGCATGACACTGGATATGTAAACCCACTCCTGATATTTTTACAGTGAATAGGCTATAGATCTTATTCCCTTTATGACCATTCTACTACAAAGAAAACACATTATCTGTATGAGAGAACTGAGTGTTCACTTTGCATAGTGGATAGTAATCACACTGATTTCATGGAGCTGTCCCTAAGCAGGTATTCCGAACAACTGAGATCTGAGTTTCAACAAGACAGAGAAGCAGAGCGAAGGCTAGAATTAAACTGTCACAAGCATTGTATCTTACTCAGCACCTGATGAAATTCCCTAATTGCCATTTACACTTTTGGTGTATCAATCTTTTTACGTGGCTCAGCATCTAAGGACACATTACCGTGACATAAACAATCAGAGTAATTACAGGAGCAGATATTTTGCAACCAACACCACAGCTGATAGACTGGGGATTTTTACACAATGCAAAATGCATCAATTACAGGACATGCAAACAATTTGTGGACCAAATGCTGCCCTTGGTGAGGCAATATGTGGCCTTAACAGACATTAGGAAAATTGGTGCTCATGTGAGTGAGGAGAGCATTAAGCCGTATTTTAACTGACTGATGCAATGTCCTCAGGCACTGGATCTCAAATGGTTGCCAGCTCGAAGGCTGGCTCTGGTGTTGCTGTGTAGTACAAACAAATGGTATTGACTCTTGGTTCTTGCTTCCCGCTGTTATACCATCTGAAAATATATTCTTAAAGATATTTATCAGTGCAATTTCCCTGTCTTTCTCAAAGACTGCGCTAGAACAGTCTCAAACACTCCCCAGCAGAGTGGGATGCATATGGCTGCTCCCACCCACAAGGTGCAGAGCATCCTTTGGCCTGTGCTTGAGGACAGGTGTGACACCAGGAGCGTTTCTGAAGAAAATGACAGCACAATGGCTCAGATCACAGGTTTGTATGCTAGAACTTGGAAGCTGAGCCTGAGTATATCCTGGGGAAATCTACTTAGCCTGGTTGCTGCCTTTGGCCAGGTTGAGCATGTCCTCACTGCCCTCAGAGCTGACACCTCTATCCGTGGAAAGGAGAAAGAAGAAATCCCAAGCAGCTCATTGTGTCTCAGGTGGGACCCCATCTCTGCCTTCAGTCCTTTGTGCCTGTGACAGTTCCTCTTCCCTCCCCTCAAACATGACAATGCTGCTAAACCAGGGAATCCCCAAGCTGATGTTCACCCAGCTTGGGAAAAGGGGGGGCAGAGAATGAGCTTTTGTTTTGTCCCCTCCCTCTGTCACATTGCAAGCTTGGGTTGCTGGGGGTTGAGGAATCACAAACAGAGCAGGACTGGGGCTGGAGGAACAGAGCTTCAAAACAGGCCAGGGCTTCCGGGGGTGGGATGAGGAGGAATTGATACTGAGCTGGCTGGACCTGGTGGTTAAGTGACGGCATGTACATGGCAGCAGGCAGAGAGCACTTTGCAATCATCAGCAGCAATTTCAACGCTACCTTGAAACACAGGGAAAAGAATAAGTTTTAGTTCCTTTGGAGTAAAACAGAATACCTGGTGAGCCAAGCAAGGCATCCTAAGCCCAGATACGTGGAGCTAGCAGTACTTCTCTAGGAACCCCATGGTTATGGAGGTGATAGAGCAGCTCCAGTCCACCCGTCCTGGTCAGGTGACCACCAGCCATACATTCACAATCTCAAAAAAGCCCTCAATAAGATGGGCTCAAAGCATTTGCTGAGGCTGCTGTGAGACAGCATCTCAGTGTTCAGGGGCACCCCATCCCAGGGCTTCATCTTGGACACTGCCTGGGGAGGGATGGAGGAGACCTCCCTCCCTCTGCAGGATAGCAGCCAGGCCACCTCACCTTGGGTATGCACACACACGGAGGGGTGCTGATGTGTTGTGTGCAAGCACTTCAGGTGGGTACATTTAGGACAGATGTCTGCAGCTGGAAGAATGACCCGTGTGGGAAAGCAACCAGACACCAGTGGCTATAAAGCTGAGGTATCACAGCTAGGGAAACAACACTGCTGAAACCGGTAACTGAAAGAGAGTCTGGGAGATTAACTGTGTGGGTCATTCAAGGTCATGATTAGTCCCTCCAGAGAATGAGAGGTCTGGTGCTTGGTGAACTTGGAGATTCTGATTAAGTGGTCTTCTACTGCTGCAATGAGCTGTCCTGTGATGGATATGAGTATTGTCTGAGAGGACCACAAATAGTCTTCCTCTATTAGTAAAATTAACTTCTTACCAAGTCATATTCAACTGCCCCTCTTGGATGTGAGTCAGAGGCATAATACCTGAGAGGCAACTTCTAAAGCTGGTAAGATGTCTTGACCATGTGTAACAGGTGATTTGAATAAATTACACTGAGCCACAGCTTAGTGTAAAGCTTTTGGGCTTTCTTACACCATGCGGAGCAGTACCCTGCCAGGGAAGACTTGTCACGCCATACTGGCAGGAATGTTTGAAGCTGCATGTAATCAGCCTTTGTCACTTTTAATTAAAACCCAGCTTCAGCACACCCCATTGGGTAATTTTTGAGCAAGAATAATTAATAAGATGTTCCCTCAATGAAAATGTTTCCACAGCGACACTATAGATGACATCACAGAAGGTGTTTTGGGGGTCAAAAACTCAAGCTGGTAAGAACTGGAAGGACCACTCAGCCAGATCATCCACAAAGGCAAAACATAACCCCTGGGTGCGTCAGAGCATTTGTAGTGCAGTGAAGACCTGGGAGATGCAGCAGGATACAGTAGCCAGGTCTGTTCCTCTGGGGTAGTCCCCATACTCACCCCATCAGTGTGGGGGAGCTGTAGGGTCTTGAGGACACCCTGGTTCCTGGGGAGTTAGACACTAGGGCTTAGGGCTGGCTCAGGCACAGGGCAGAATGTAGAGGGAGATCAGTGGGGGCTCCTTCCTCTTTTGTTCAGTAATAGATATAAGCCAAAATGTCAGACGAGTTTTACAAAATGCTCTGTTCCTCACTAGACGGTGAACACTTATTGCTTTCACATCGAATTTAACATTTAAAAGCCTTAGCAGCCTTTTAAAATCGACAAGGGAGACTGGATAGCAGAATTCCTGTAGCATACATAGAGCATCTTCAACGAAGCAAACTCTGGTTAATGGAGAATATCACGGAGCTGAGAATGGATTTCACATCTGACCAGTAGAAAGGGCCATTTCAGCACCATCTGTTGACATGTCCTGGCAATTCTCCTAGTTGCAAATCCCAGAGGAATTTAAAATATGCTCACTTGGAACAGGTGTCTTGCTCACCTCAGGTGGAGGCATTGACCTCGATCTCTGTAGGGCACAATTTTCAAAGCCTGCCTATGCCTGAATGTGCATGTTATATGATGGGCAGTTCTTAGGCCTGCAAATGACTAGTAGGATAACTGGTGCTGGGTAAGATATCATAAGCAGTCAAAATGTTGTTTATTTTTAAATAATCACATGTATTTCCATACGTGGAAAAAAGAAAATTAAGTAAAAATGAAAAATAATGAAGCAGCTCTCAAAATGTTACTTTATACCTATTGGATTACAAACAAATGCCATTCAAGACGGGCTGGAAAACTTTTCTCCCCGCTAAAAGTTTCAGGCAGCTTTTCAGCTCAAAAAGGATGAGAAAAATTGCCCTAGAGAAATAAAGTATCTGAAATAGCTAAATCAAGGTTCCTGGGGCACAGCTGGGAAGGCTTAAAAGCAAAATAAAGTGATTGAAAACAGCTGAAGAGTGACTGAAGAAAAACAACTCTTGCTAGGGGCGGTCAGCTTCAGGCTTGCTGGTATGAGCTAGAAGCAGCTCTGTATTTGTGTGCCTGATGTCTTTGCTCATGGTAGGATGGGCTACTCCTGGAGACACATAGTCTGAGACTGTGGCTGTGTAATGAGGAGGTAAGTGACTTTTTTATAATTTGGCACCTGTTACTTGATATGAATCCACAGTATTATAGCAGGAAGGAACAAGGTTTCTATTCAGAGTATTGTCTTGAACCAGAGGAGATGGTGGGGAAGGCTTTTGTTTTCTTGGGCATGTCAGCGATGTTCTGAAGGATGTACTCATTGAGGATATTTTTGTTGATTTTTATTGCAGTAGTGATATTCTTTTCTTTCTCTTCTCTAGACATGAGCTAACTTGTGTGGAGGTTTTAAATGCAGTCAAAACTTGCTCTGCTGGCTGTGTGGTGGTCGTGATGGGGAAATACGAGTTGATTATTTATTATGTCTGTAGGAGAGAAAAACATCCAATCTTTCTGCAAAATTATCCCATTTCTATCAGAAATTGTCCTGCTGGTTGTGTACGATATTTCATCTGAAGTCAAATGCTCAAGGGCACAATCTAATTCTTTACTCTTTTTTTAATTGGTGGGACACAAATCTTGAGGATATACAGTTATGTGTGCTTCTAACAAACAGAGGTCTTGAAGGACACTGACAGAGTGATTCTGTGTTCTGAATCTAAGGGAGGTAAAATAAATTTGCCTTGTGATGTAGATTGTGCACCTTGTGATGGATTTACACCACCTGTGCTAATAAATGTATATTGGTGCAGACTAACCTTCAGCGGTTGAGATATATGCTGGGGCTGGTGGCACAAAAACTATGGCAAAAATATGGAAAATTTACAGAGTACAAGCAGCAGACCACAATCCAACCATGTCCTGGACCCGTTATGGATGTTCAAAGTCTGAGATGCTTCCTGTGGCGCTGCCACCCAACATCAGCAATCTAACACGGCTCATGAACTTGAGCTGGGTTCAAGAACTGTCGCAGTCTGGACTTCACCCAGAGCCTGAAAGGGGACAGTTATCTCCTCACTAGAGAGTAGAGGTCAACTTTCTAATAGCATCTGGGATAGTCCATGCAAGGATGAATCATTCTTGAACTACTTTGTCTTGACTTGTGCTACGCATAAGCTTCCAGGAGAATATTCTAAGCCCTTCTGTGCTGTTATAAACAAAATCACTGTAATTATCAGAGAAATGCAATCAAGACCCAGAGTACTGCTCTTTTCTTTCTGTTTAGAAGAGTGATGGAGACTGTAAAAGGCTTTGGAATACACTCAGGGCTCCAGTGACTGTGGAGTTTGGGTTTTTTTGTGTGTCCTTGTTCCTTTTATTGTTCCATTGATTCAGTTTATTCACAGTCAAACAAAAATGGCTTTCTTTTACAGCTAGCCTCCATTTAAAGCACAAAACTCTGGTTTTGTTTGTTGTGCTGGTTTTGGCTGAGTTAATTTTCTTTACAGTACCTGGTATGTTTTGGATTTTTACAGAAAACAGTGTTGATAATGTGGAAATGTTTGCATTATTGCAAAGCAGTGCCTACACAGTGTAAAAGCCTTTTCTGCTCCTTGCCCCATCCCACCAGTGAGGAAGCTGGGGTGCACAATGAGTTGAGAGGTGACACAGCTGGGACAGCTGACCCCAGTTGACCCAAGGGAGATTCCATCCTATTGAGCACATACAGCTGGGGGAAGAAGGAAAGGGAGACATTTGGAGTGATAATGTTTGTCTTCTTGTGTCACTGTTGTGTGATAGAGCCCTACTGTCCTGGGGATGTCTGAACACCTCCCTGCCCATGGGAAGCATGAATGAATTCCTTGTTTTGCTTTGCCTGTATGCATGGCTTTTGCTTTACCTGTTAAACTGTCCTTATCTCAACACACAAGTTTCCTCACTTATATTCTTCCAAATTATCTCCTCCCTTCCTGAAAGAGCGTAAACGAGTGGCTGTGTGGGGCCTAGTCACCTCCTGGGGTTAAACCATGTCATGTGTCAAGGGGATCAAGGGTGAGATAAATATCTAAGATATTTTAGATCAATAATTCTTTAGTGAAATAGCATTAACGTTGTGTATCTTCAAAAACTGCATCTGGAACTTCTTTGTCTTAGGCATGTATTTGTTAACGCTAGTGTAAGCATTTGTTTGAAAGAAAACACTTTCATTGGATTAAGTGAAAGAATCAGTTACAGGTATCTTACATATTTGCAGAAGGGGCCTTCATTAAACCCAGACTCCCATCATCACCTCTTCGAACAGTTCTGGAATTATATGAGGCAGGTATACAAAGCACAGGGTAGATATCTAAATTTCTGCTTTCATCTGCAAGTGGTGGTGGCATAAGTGGGTTCCTGGGAGATTTAAATGTTATGGTTTTTATAGGCAGACTTATGGCCATAAAAATTACTTTGTCTGAAGGAGGGTTTTTTTTTTTATGCACATACCCTTAACAAGCATTTATGGCATCACAGAAGAATCTAAATATTCCTGGCATAATGGGATTGGGGCACAAGGTAAATAGGCAGGGGTTTGCAGGCTAGTCTGGTGTTTTCTGTCTCTTTCTTGCTAACTGAATTATCACATGGGGTAAAAAAACTTTCTTGGAAAAGTGCCTAGGGTATTTTATTGATTAAAATGCTGAACAAGGTGGTTTCTATCTGTCATATCAGCAACAGAGTGTAACCAGCTCTGTAGGGCTGATAGTATCCAAGTGCCGAGGATATCCTGTGCATTGGCACCGGATATTCAAGATACAAAAATTAAGCTTTTTATCTCCTTTTAACATTGCAAAGGCACAGAGTGTGTGTTTGCAGAGTGCACTACTGCAGTGCCATGCAGGATAGAAGAATTTGCCCTAGGAGAGCCTGAAAAACAGGCTGGGCAGCAACACTGCTGCCTGACAGCCTCTGGCCCCTGGCACAAAGAGCTCACACCTGCACTTGCCATGGTTATCGCTGCATGGCTGTCGCTCCTCTGGTGGATTTCGGCCTCTGTAAGGACATACTTTTAATCAGTGTCGATAACCACTTTTAATCTTCTTAATTTGAACTGAGTATCTGAAGAATGTGGCAATTACTCTAGGCTTTGAAATTTTTCGATTAATTTCTCTAATTTATGGCAGCTTTTCAGGTCAGTAAATTAACTCTTAAATATTGGCCTATTAGTGTTTCTGAAGGCTGCTGGTGATTTTATAAAAAACTTATCGATTGGGGTCAGACACAGCTGAGTAGTAAAGACTTAAAAAGATCTAGAGGAAAAATTTCTAATCACAGAATGGGTAAAGTTGGAAGAGACTTAAGTTGGTTGGTTATCTGGTCCAACCTCCCTGCTCAGGCAGGGTCATCCTAGAGCACGTGGCACAGGATTGCATCCAGACAGTTCTTGAATATCTCCAGTTGACAGAGACTTCAAGACCTCTCTGGGCAATCTGTTCCAGTACTCTGTCATTCACAGAGTGAAGAAATTTTTTACTCATGTTCAGGTGGAACTTCCTGGGCATCAGTTTCTACCCATTGCTTCTTGTCTTACTGCTTGGCACTACTGAGCAGAGCCTGGCTCCATCCTCCTGACACCCTCCCTTCTTACTGACATTGATGAGCTCCACTCTCAATTGTGTCTTCTCAAGGCTGAACAGGCCCAGCTCTCTCAGCCTTTCCTCATAGCAGAGGTGCTCCAGTCCCTTCATCATCTTTGTCACCCTCCTCAGGACCTGTTCCAGGAGCTCCATGTCTCTCTTGTATTGAGGAGCCCAGAACTGGACACAGTGCTCCAGATGCACCTCACCTGGCCTGAGTAGAGGGGCAGGATCACCTCCCTCAACCTGTTGGCAATGCTCTACCATTGGTCCTCTTGGCCACAAGGGCACTGCTGGCTCATGGACACTTGGTGTCCACCAGGTCCTTCTTCTCAGAGCTGCTTTCCAGCAGTTTGGCCCCCAGCCTGTGCTGGTGCCTGGGGTTATTCTTCCCCAGGTGCAGGATCCTGTATTTGCCTTTGTTGAATATTAGATTCAGATTTAAATCTAGATTTCGATTTATTTAGGTTCTTCTCTGCCCATCTCGCCAGACCGTCAAGGCGAGAGACAGTGTCGAAAGCCTTGCTGAAGCTAAAGTAAAAAACATTCTCCGCTTTCCCCTTACCCATCCAGGTAGTTGTTTCATCATAGAAGGCAAGCAGCTTGGCCAAGAGTGATTTATCTTTAGTGAGTCCATGCTGACTATTCCTGATCACCTTTGTGTCATCCATGTGGATAAAGATGGCCTTCAGAATGAGGTGCTCCATCATTTCTCCAGGGACTGAGGTGAGGGTGACTGGCTGGCAGTTCCCTGGGTCCTCCTCCTTGCCCTTCTTGAAGACCAGGGTGACATTTGCTTTCTTGCAGTCCTCAGACGCCTCTCCTGATCTCTATGACCTTTCAAACATGACCATAAGCAGCCTCGCTATGGTGTCTGCCAGCTCTCTCAGCACTCCTGGATGTGTTCTGTCAGGGCCCATGGACTTGTCAATGTCAGGTTTACCTGGGTGTTCTTTAACCTAATTCTCCTTGACCAAGGAAAAACTTCTTTCCATCATTCCCTTACCCTGGTCTCCTGGGTCAGAGATTCTTGAGGGCTGGTCTTGTCGGTGAAGGCCGATGAAAAGAAAGTGTTCGGTAACTCTGCCTTCTCTGCATTCTCTATTACCAAAGTTCCCCTCCATTTAGTGACAGACCCACATTATCCTTTGCTTTCCTTTCGTTATTGATGTATTTGAAGAAGCTGTTCTTTTCCTTGACATCCTTGGCCAGATTTAATATCAGATGGGCCTTGGCCTACTGGTCTCAGTATTATTTACTCTGAAAATATCCCTATATTCATTTAGGGTGGCCCAACCCTGCTTCCATCTTGAGTGTGTTTCCTGCTTACACTTGAGTAATGACAGGAGTTCTTTAAACATCCACACAGGTCTCTTCACACCTTTGCCTGACTTCTTGCTCATTGGGATACACAATTCTTGAGTCTGGAGGAAGTGATCCTTGAATATCGACCAGCTCTCTTGAACCTGTTTTCCCTCTAGTGCCTGTTTCCATGGGATTCTTCCAAGAAGATGCCCGAAGAGGCTGAAGTTAGCTCTCTCAAAGTCTGTGGTTGCCATCTTGCTTCCTGCCCTATTTCCTCCTTGTCCAATACTGAACTCCAGATCTCATGGTCACGGCAGCCAAGGCTGCCCCCAGCTTTCACATCTCCAACCTTGGAGGCCTTCCCTGTTTGTTAGCATGAGGTTGAGAAGCACACTATTCCTCGTGGGATGCTCCACTGCCTCTGCCAGGAAGTTGCCATCAGTGCTTTCCAGGAACCTCCTAGATGGACAGTTTGTGCTTTGCTCTGTTGCTTCTCCAGCTGATGGCAGCGTAGTTAAACTCGCTCACAAGAACCAGTGCTTGTGATTTTGAGGCTACTTAGAGCTGCCAGTAGGCGGCCTCACCCACTTCCTTCTGATCAGGCTGCCTGATTCTGTACAACTTCTAACATTTGTTTAATGGACTAGCCTAGAGTTTTCTGCATTAGAGTAGGTGTATCTGGGTTTCCCCTACTGCTATTATAACCAACTGAACTGCAAAGGTTAACTTGTTTTCTGGGACTAGTTCACTGTGTTTAACTCAAAAATTATATTGGAAAGGCTGTCCATGTGCAACTGGAGCTGGCTTGGAAGAGCAATGCTGTGCTGATGAGAGACAGGAGCCTCTAAACCTTGTCACCTGGGTATGACAGAAGACAGAGTTCATATGGGAGAAGGAGGCAGGGACAGGGTTATTGCCACTACAAACTCTGCAGAGCAGAAGGGGAAAACGACAATTTGGTCTTCGTGAACCAAGATAAAACATGAGTGGGGACTTTAATTTCTCATTCCAGTTAGTCAGTACTGGTGTGTTTTGGAAAGGCTGTGTTCTACGAGCACATGCTGAGCACACTTCTCTCAAGAAAGCAAGCCTTCAAAACAGCTCTGAACACAATGGGGCTGCTGGAAGGCTCACACAGATAAATAGGCTGGTGAAATTGGAAGGACTAATCTCAGTCGTTGCTTGGGGGTGCAATGGAGCCTCATGGCCTGTAAGAGAGGCAAACAGTCTTGGTTTGTCTGCACAACTAAACTGAACAAGGTCTGGAGGATATGCTTGGGCACTGGGTCACAATTATCTCAGCTATTTGGGGGTGTGCTGCTTGACCTAGCTCAAGCCCATTTGAGAAGAATCCTCCTAGACAATGGCTGGGCACCATTTGGGTACTTTAGGGACCAAGACTGGTCCCAGGAAGCAGCAGACACGGTAAATGGGTTTGCAGGAAGGGTTTAACTCATCGCAACCAGACAGCAGAGCCTGACCTTGGTTAGTTTATTAATACAAATCTGTCTAGGGAGATTTGATTATAAATTGCACAATTGCTTGCTGTGTAAATCCATTACTCAGGCCATGCTGTAATGAACAAATAGATAATGCCAAGCAGGTATCTCAGTTCCTGCCTTGGCAGACTGTCAAAAAAGGGTGCTAGGTTTGCTAATGGATTTGTGCTTTTCCTGCTCACCTGGCAGAACTGATAAGAGCAAATAGCAATGCTGAGCATTAGGAGCTATCTAGACAGTTCATGAGTGATTAAGGAGAGGTCAGTGTGGACAAACAAAAGAAACAACAGAAATCAGAAAATGCAGACTGGGAAGGGAAGCAAGGTCAAGGAATACGTTAGCAGAAAGATCACTGAACACAGTTATAAACAAACCTATTGCAGACAGTTTTCTTCTAAGGGGTTATTAAGATGCCCAAAGGTGGATGGGTATCTGATAGCACTTGTCAAACAACCCAAGTCCCTTAAGTAAATTGGCACTCAGCATTGTTGGTGCAATTTCAGTTTGGAACATGGGTGCTTCAGAATATCTGATCTGCTGCAAGTGATTTGGTTTCTGCTTGGTTGTGTTTTTTTGGTTTTTTTCTCACTTACTGTAACTGTTATGCAAGCATATATTGCAATAATGCATGTGATCTTTTTCTTTCCATTTTGGTTACTCATTTCTCCTGATCTGGTGTGATTTTGATGCTCACTGATTTGTATGTGGCTGCTTTTACACAGACACCTTCTACTTAGGCAGAGACTCATTGTTACTTTCCTTACTGCAAATATAATTTAGTCTCCTGGCATAGGAATTAGATAAATATCGAGGCTGTGATGCATTTCCAACACACCTACATTCCAGATGCTGGGATTTTTATTTACAATTTTCTGTTTATTATTCAGGAATTGTTCCTGTCACCTACATCTTAGAAGACAGCATAGGAAATTGCTGCATGCTCAGATTCCCTTTAACATTCTTTAGTTTTCTTACCCTTGGGCTTTTTCTTAAAGAATCCATCCTTTTATTTTTGTTTTCCTCCTACATCCTTGTCCTTTATTGCAGTTCACACATTTAGGGCAAGAAGGAGAGGGTGTATGGATGGAATTCCCCTGCCAAAGCGTATTCAACTTGTTTCGTACCTTTGTGTTATCTTTCATCCAGGGTAAGGGTCAACAGCCAGTGTTAAATGTCATAGTCCATTAGTCAATGGGGGCAGCTTACACAGACAAGAATCTGCTATAAATCAATTCTCCTCACAGATAATCCATGTTTCCCATGTGGTTTTTAAAGATCATCTATGCTTTTCCAGTATCTCAAATAGGAATACATACCAGCAAGGGGTATGTTTATAATATGTAATCAGTATACCAGGACTAATTCACAAGTATTGTCCCCTCTATCACTAAGTAACATTTCTATTGCAAGGTCTTAATATGGAACTTTAAATCTATCCTCATGCCTATTTATTGGGATGCAAAGCTCATCACTCTGTGGTCTGGGAAGCAGCACCATGCAGTCAGTGGTCAGCCACCCACATATGGATGCCCCCCACATTCGGTGCTGTCCTGCTTCTACCACACTGTGCAGTTCAGAGCTGAACAAACTTTTCAGCATAGCTGCAAATCTTTCATAACTGGTTTGAATTGTTGCCTTCATAAACCTGTAGTTTTTAAGTACTCAGAACTGTTCAACATAGACTTTTTTTTTTAGCTTGTCTTCGCTTGATTCTCCCATCTTTCCATAGCACTTTGATACATCGCATGTAGCAACTTCTCTCCCTTGTCACTGTCTATGACACAAATCCATTTACTTGGTGTAAACTGCATTCATTTTAGATAATTTGGCACCTATTTTGTAAATAACCCCTCTGAAATTCTTTGTCTGTACTAGAGATGATCCTGAGCTGAACCAAGGGAGAAAGAAAAATGGTCATCACTTACACTGCCTTATGCGTGGCCTGTGTTGTTCAGATGGCTGGACTTCTATCAAGTGTGTATGAACAAAATATATAGAGCATTTCAGCTCTACAACTGTGATTTATTATTTCCTTATTCTCACCTTGAACACTCAGCATGGGCTGCAGAAACAATAAACTTCAGTGATGATGTTTCAATTTAAGAAAAATAATTCTTGATACATCAACTCTTTTTCCCTTCTCTCCCTGCTTTCCTTGTGGATGTAGTGGAACTGTGTAGCTGCTTTGCTGAAATAACAATTCTCTTTCTCTCTGGGAATTGGTTGATTGTCTAGGTTGTCAAGTAATAGCCCCCTGGATCTTATGAGAAGTGAAGGATAATAATGTAACTATTATATTTTAGCCTTCAGAATTGCCAGTTTATTGTGAAGAGTTGCTTATCTTAACATACTTCAGTAGAACTTCTGATGTAATAGGTAACAATAAACAAAGATGGAACTATTAACTGCTGGCGTCATGAAATATATTGCAGCTTCAGCAATTGCGTTCTGAAACATTGATGTGAAATCGCGTTTCTGGCAGAATTCTTCAAATTAGTTAAATTACTAGAGTTCAGAACATGGGCTTTAGAGAGGAAAACAGAGTGAGCCTGAGTGCTAACACTTAACTCTGACCTGTATGTACACAAGGTAAACCACTGCTGCTCTGAGAACTGGATTGCAACACATGGGTTGCAATCACACCACCACTGACAAACTCCCATGGGATTAGTATTTCACCAGGGGCTTCAGTTTTGCTACATGTGACATTTGTAGCAAAATACACCTTTCACGTGTAGCTAGCTATAAGCAAGATTTGTCTTATGCGTGTCCAAATAGTTTTTTGTGAACATCTAACTGTGCATGTCACTTGGTACCTGACCTAACACCGTGCCTATGTTGTGACATTTGTCTACTTGTCTTCAAGGGCTACACTTGACTTTCTGCAATGCTTCTGGGTTTACCACCTAAACCTGCTCCAGTTTTAATACAGATGCACATTTTTCTTTTATTAGGTAACAAAAATACAGTTGAGAGGGCTCTTGAAACAGCCATACCTTTGTGTTAAGGAATTTGATATAATCAAATTTAGCTGCATATGTTTTTGCAACTCAAAATAGACTCAAAAATAATGGAGACCCTTTGCAGTGGACATCAAAACCACATAATCTAACCCCAGTGAGTATGACAGTTTAGTTTGTAAAAGTCAAGCTCCTTTGTAACACATTAAAATACCCACCTATACATAAAACAAAATATGTATCTACAATAGTACTAAGAACAAGAAGTATTCTTCGCACAGTTCTTGATCAAATAAATGAAAAACTCATTAACATGGCACATAACTTACTTTCTCAGTGGGAGGGGGAGGAGCTTCAACATCTTAATTTTTATTCCATGACTTGTCAATGGAACTTCTGCCTCAAAGCATCAACTCTTCTCTCAACACTTGAGTTTTCAGGTTTTTCCAAGTGAAATGTGCCCTGACGATATGTGTGTACAGATATTTCTATATAAATATAAAAATCTCTCTTGAAGGT
This sequence comes from Falcunculus frontatus, assembly GCA_013398115.1. Taxonomy (NCBI): domain Eukaryota; kingdom Metazoa; phylum Chordata; class Aves; order Passeriformes; genus Falcunculus; species Falcunculus frontatus. The sequence goes on from VZRV01008887.1 coordinate 264,705, forward strand.
CAGAGCTTTTTTTCCTTTTAAATGATTCCTTTCTTACTGAAACCTCGTATGTCTTGCTTGAAAAACAACCCAAAAACTACTACAGGTTTGCTCTGTGAGAAGACTGTATTACTCAGTGAAAGTGAAAGCCGATTGTCTTATCTGAAGCTAAGAAAACAGGCATTTTAATAAAGATCTTGAGAGATTGCAACAGCAAGATACTATTTCATCCAAGAGGTGTCTTAAAAGAAATTTCTCCACATACAGGCTGAATTACAAAAATATTTTTATTTATAAGAGTAAATAATGTAGTGCAAGGAGAGTGGATTTAACCCTCGGTAATGCATAGATTGATGCAATTTATAGTCTGTGATCTACATCATTTTGCAGAGGTGCCTGCACACCCGCTGTAAAGGTTAGATCTTCCCTACAGCCACTTTACAGATAGCTTTAAATCAGATAAAAGGTATTTGCACTCAATACATGTTATCCATATGTCCCATCCAACATTTATCAAATAAACTGTCAATTAACTAGGTGTCTTTTAGAGTTACTGTAGAATATGAAATAAATCCTTGCCAGTGTTATCTACCGAAGAATCCAAAACCAAATTTTTATTCATTTTGCATCACCTGATCACACTTAAATATTCTTTTATTTATTCATTAGGGGAGCTCCTTTCTCTAACCAGTGGCTCTTGGCAGGAAGGGAAACATTTTTTTGTGTCCACCAGGGAACTGTGGATGCAGGTAAAACTGACTAAAACTTAGCCAGCAGCACTAATATGTTATGATCATATTGCAAATATTCCTGGCGTGTTTTCTTTCAAAACAAAATGCTTTTTATGTTAAAAAATTAGCATGGAATATAAAATGCCAAAAAATTCATTGTTACCATTGCATGTTCTGAAGTCCTGGTTGGTTTCCATGGAACATGGAAAGTATTGGTGACTGGGTTTCGCTTTTATGTAATTTCCATGATTCAAACTTGGAAAACTTTGGTAATTTCACCAATAAATAAGCTAAAATGCAGCAAAAGCAATTTAATAAAAGATTAGACTTGTAAGTAAAACTTCATTAAAACCTGCGGGATGTTTGCTTATTCGTCAATTAGGCAAAGACTTCGCAGGTTTCCTTCCAGCTCCTTCCGTGACATACAGTATGATCATGTGTTGGGTATAGTGAGAAAATCTGCATTATCTGCTTGGAGCTAAATAAATTATAGGGACGGTTTTCCTCTACAGTGGAGAAGTCAGATCAGTGAACTTCCCTACAACTTCAGCTGTTGAACTGCATTATTAATGCCATGTACAGGGCTGGTTGCCAGTTCTTTGATTCGTAGTTGTTCATATTCTGCCTTCCCAATGGATGTCAAGAAAACTACACTTCAGCTTGTAACAAGAGGATTCTGAGGGTTTGACTCTTGCTGTGATAAATGGTTTGAAAGAGTAGGTTCATCTTGCTGTAGTCTGGTAGCATCCTCGTTGTCATTCCCTAAGGAAGAAGGGATGTCATCGGACAATGGTTCTGATCTTCTTCCAGAAGAATTATGGGCTTCAGAAAAATGTCAAAATAAATTATTTTAAAAACCCCACTGTGTCTAGGAAGTCTATTAATCAATATTTAAATATTATGTGGATGTAAAATTACATATAAAGATAATATTCAAAGGTTTGGAAATACTGAAAGAAGAATATCCATAACTACATACTTTATACATATGTTGCATGCTTCCCAAGTAACATAAATTAATAGCTGGTAAGAAAAGAAATCAAGATTTCAAAATTATTTCCATTTTCAGCATATTATTCACAGTTACCTGTCCTAATTCAAATAATCTTTTCAGACTTAATGGTGTTGGGTTTTTATTTTATTTATTTCCTTATAGGTGTAGGTTGTCAATGTGAAAGTAATTTTTTCGGTATTTTATTACAGAAAGATATCAGAACATTGTTTTCTGACACACACTTAAGCTGCCTACTGGGGTTAAAACACAACATAAGAAAACATATGCAGTAGAAGAAAATCTTTTTATAACTGGTAATATTCACTTCACAGTTTCCTGATCAAGTCTTGTGATCTGAATTGAAACGCTTGATTGAAGCAGGAAATGCTTTTTAAATAACAACTCCTTATTTTTTATCTGATGGTAGGGGTTTTCTCCCCTTTCCCCAGCAATGTAGTTTTGTCTTTGATATCTCTTTGAATGTGGTAGAAAACATGATGGCACTTTCAACAGACTGAAGTCAGGCACTTGATTTTCTATTTGTTAATATTCGTTGTCCCATCAAAAGAGACAACATAGAGCAAAACTTTCTGTTTTAGGACAGGAGGAGTCTGCAACTCCTGACTGAATGCATTTGCTGATTCTGTTACTGGTGTGAAGAGTCTGAACTGACTCTTCCTAAGTTACTCCAATGTAGCAGCTCTTGGAACCTCGCTTTTTCTCCCACCTGGCATCTGAAGTGATCCAGTCATATCAAACAGGCAACACACTTTGATTGCATATTGCAGAAACTACATAGGGAATCAAAGTAATATAATTCCTGTAACAACGCTGCATGTTGAGAGATGGGGAATAATCTCATGCAGTTACTGTTTTTATTAAAAATCTCCTTTATCTAAAGGGAAATTCTTCAGGAACCAACAGGTATGAAGTTATGCCTTTCTTTATCTACCCCTTTTTAATGATAAAAAAATTACTTGTGTGTCGAAGAAGCTACTGCTCAGAGGTACTTCTATCAAATCTTAAATTCTTCTTTCCTTTTTGAAGGTTTTACTGAAATAAAAATATTACTCCTCTTTCTTCAGTTTTACTATGCCACATACTTACCAGATAGAGACTGAAAAGACTGCACTGCAAATGCAACAAGAATCGATAAAACAAAGGTTCCCATGAAGTAGATCTGTGACAGTAATTTTAAAAACAGTTAGAGCAGTGCAAAGCCAAGGTAGTGGTCCAAATGAACTGTGCATGTAATAAAGGAGCAATACATACCAGAGTAGAGTGTAAAACATTGTTCCAGAGAACTCTCATGTAAAAATAAAGCAATGCTAATGAACATGGACTAATTGATTCTTGGTTACTATTATTCCAGCACCTACAACAAGAAGATTAAAACAACTGATTAGTCCTCCTCCACAATTTTGTGGCATCAATCATCTGGGAATCTCAACTGGGTTTGTGGAACCAGTAACCCAGAAAAACAAACTAATATCATCATCACTATCTCAGAGATAGTGAAGCAAAAATTCAGAAAAATACCAGCTTAAACTTATTAAGCACAGAATACCCTATCCTAGAAATGTATTTTTTTTATTTTCTTGCTAGTCAACACTGGGTCTAAGCATCCAGGCTACACTTGCAAAGCAGTCACAGTTCAAGTTCTAACTAATGTGAGCCAACAGCAGAAGGCCTTGATTTAAAATGAGATGTACAAAATTTAGTTGCCTACACAGAAGGCTAGTGCTAAAGCTCCTTTAGAGACAATGGCATATGACAGAATGAAGTCCGAGCCCGAAGAGTGTTCTAGCTGACAGCACCTCCTGTGGGGTGAGCTGAGCGGCTTTCTCAGCTCCATCTACTAGGACTTCACTTACTAGGGGAGTTTAAACAGCTAAATCACAGGCACCGCTTTTAAGCTTCAGTTGATTCTTTTCTACAAAGCTAAGACAGGAGTGGTGGGGTGTATATATCGATATACACATTTTCTATATAAATTTTGTTATAAATATACATATAATTTAGTTATAAAGTCATAGATTGTGTAGATGTATATTTATATACATATATAAATAAAAATACATAAAAGTATGTGCTCTTTTGGACAAAAGTGTATGACAAGGGGAAAACACTTCAGCACTGTCAACTCTGGAATTACTCTCACAGCAAAGCAGGTGGATTCAGCCCAAGTGAAAGCAGAATTCAGACTCAAGCTTACAATCCCAGACAGTCCACAACCCCTATGTATCTGACTGGTAGTTTCATGTGGAGTGGAAGTAATTTAGGGTACAAGTTCAGGCTAATTGCAGTGAAGAACAATTTCAGCAGATTATTTGTGAATAGACAAATGAGGTTTTAATGTTGGTATCATCTCCACTTCTCTGGGGTCACACAACACTTGGTAGCAAAACAGATGACAAACCACTCACTCTTGATTCACAGCCTCATGTATTAAACCATTAGCTCCTCCTTCTTTAAATATTTGAAAGGCAATTCCACAAATTCACCAAATATTGTGCAAGCTTTGCATTCCCACTGTGCTTTCCAACACCTGTTGCTTTGCCCGGGTAAAGGAAACCCAAGTTCTGTAGTGCAACCTGAGCATAGTAGGTGGTTTGTGCACGAGTAGTACTGGCACAGGTCATTCAGGCAGCAGACCTGTAAGCTTCTCAGGTATCTAATATTCTGTGCCACAATATCTGTGCCAGGCTGGAACATATTTGCAGAATCAATAGGAAGGACTGCTATTACCCCATTTTTAAATTCTGTATTCAATTATGCTACATTTATAACTGAAGTATTGGTTTGGACTGCACACAAATCGCCAGTGCCTAACTTAGGAACTTAAATATATTGAACTGGAAAAGACCTCCTGGATTGTTGAATACGGTCCCTGCTATTTCGGGTAACCCCATATCATCAAGTCTCTTTAACAGGCATAAACTGAAATATATTTAGGGAATTTAAGAATTTCAAGTATGTTGACCTTAACCTGCCTTAAATCATAAAAATTAACAAAGTTAATAATTACAGGATTTGCTGCCCTCCAGAGTAAAGGCTACTCATGTGAAAAACCAGAAGATGCTGACTAAGGGTAAAGAAGGCTCACCTGTAATACAGTTCCTGAAGAAGTGATGTATTACTAGAATGCAATGCTTGATCAATTTCCAAGTGATCCAGAATGTAGGAAGGTATGGAGTTGCCCTCTTCTACAACAAGGGCCAAATTAAAGAAACCCTAACAGTAAAAAGAACACGCATGCTTTTTACACATTAAATTTTCGTATCTCTATTTAAGCACCAAGTATATGAATAATTATAACTGTCTTCCCTAAATGTGTTTAGTATAATGTGATATTCACCAAATAATTATGAGAGCCCTTTCTCCTAACCATATACTCAGGTAAATACTGAAAATGCAAAAGAAGCATTCAGATGTTGTGACACTGTTTTCTTAGCTCATATCTTTTTCCAGATTGTTTCTTTCTTATTTTTAGTTGCTCTTTAAGCACAGTCACCATATCAAACTGTTATATTTTATCTCCTAGAAAAATACAGACTGAAAGCAGAAATTGATTTCCGTTCTGTTACTGTTCAATTCCCTTTCACCTAGCTCTACAGTTCAACAGCATCTGAATAGCGAAATTGAGAGCAGAAATTTCCTCCAGACAATTTAAATCCTTGATCTTACGGTTCTGCCTATTCGGACAAGTCTTAGGCAACCCTGTGTCTCTTCAGAGTCACGAAGATGAGCACACGAGACATTTTCCATGATTCCTCATCACTTTGACTTCCATACTTTAAAGTAACTATTCATGCATCCCTTCTTTCCTTTGCTAGTTTAGCAGTAATGTTTTGTCCCAATAACCTCAAAACAGAACCCACCTACACTACCTCTGATAAGTTCACATACAAAACACTGTCTTGGGGATATTGCCATAAGGGACAGGGAAAACAGAATATTGCTCCCAGGACATTTCAGGAAGGCTTGAGAACAACAACTCAGTGGTGAAATACTCCGTATCTTTTGTAATGTGACATGGTGTATTCTTTAATTATAAAGCATTTTAAGATGAAACCTTTGTTAGTGAACAAAATTCACCCTGGGATTCACTTAGTATACCAAGGGAAATGGACCAGTCTTCTTTTTTATATCCTAAAATGGCAGAGGATAGGACTGGAATACAACCCAGCAGTCTATTAATTCTTCCTCTTGCAATAGGAAAAATACCAAAGTCACAACTGAGTCAATTGTGCCAAGGTAAGGTACCACTGAATTAGGCCATTTACCTTTAGCTTACAAAGCAGCCTAATTCTAGGACCATTAATCTATGCTAAGTTTATCTTCTATTATGAAACAGCAACTACTGACTCACAGGGTTTGAGGGTTTGAAATAATTGTTAACTTATTCTAGCAGATTTCTTTGGTGCAGTTGAGGCCAAGCAGAAGAACCAGTCACAACTAAATTCTCAGACTGTTCTACACTCTGATGTTTTGCTGTGACTGCAGACTCACCTGTGAATCTCCCTCCAAGGCAGCCTGTGCATACATCCGCATGGAGAGCTCAAGGTCTTTAGACTGGTTCTGGTAACCATAGTAGTAGAAATCACCCATCTTCAAATAAGCTGTGGAAGAAACCAGCAGAAGATGATTCATACTATTTGTTGCAATAGAATTAACCAACTATTAATGTGATGGAGAAGTTAATAGTAATTCTATTTAAAGCACAACATTAAAAAACCGAACATATTCTTTCTCTCTGGTTGTCTTTGTGGCTACCTTGTATCAGTCTCCCACTGAAAATATTTATCCTGGATGAAATCTCTCATTGTTTCTCTTTAATGAACTTAGTGAATGACATTGCTTTTACAAACACTGTGACTTAAGAGTCTTTATACTGCATTCCTTCCTCACTTGCTGAATCTTTCTTTGGGCAACCTGAAGCCTTATTACTCAGATTAGCCCTTCTAAGTTGATGAGGCTTAAAACCATGCCATCTACTTGTTTGCTCTGTACCTGACACTATGGTGGCTGAACCTTTCTCAAAAGTTAGAGAACATTGCTGCTGATAATTTTATTAGTTTCAAACCCAACTCAGCCCAGGACAATGGTAGGGATATAATTTTCCTGGTCTAGAAGGAAGCAATGCCCAGCAAATATTTTACAAACATCTTTCTGTGACATTGCACAGTAGTGAAATGCATCAGAAGAGAGGGCATTGATCCAGACAGGAGCAAGCATAATGTTGCACTAATCTGTGCTACTGAATTTAAGAACTCCCATGACTGTGTTTACATTTATCCGACCTAAGCTTTTCTCAAATGGTTTGAAACTCTTCTACACTTTGTTTTGTGCATCTACAGCAGCTACCTAGAAATCACGTGGTTTTACAGAGAACTGGAATGGAATGACAGTCCCATCCTATGAGTCTGACTTTCAGAAGTTTTTCTAATGTAAGCCTGTACCCGTGGATCTACCAAAGGGTCAACCAAACTATACCTTGCTAAGGTGTCTACAAACTCCTCAGGAAAGCTAACAGTGTTTGTCAGCTTCTGTTGCTTCAGGCTATATCCATGTGGTATTCAATTTCCACACATTTAAATTTTCCACTCTATTTAAATAAATAGCATGAATTATTTTTACACTCCACTTTTCCACATGCTTGTTACAAATCACTTCAATGCTCTTGTGAGACAATTAGATATTTTCAGATATTCAGTAAAGCTTTCAGAGGCACCAAAATGACTTAGCTACTGAAGTCACAGATGCAGTAAAATTTAAGGCCTGAGGAATGTAACTTATTTGCAAATAGAACTTTTTTTTTAACAGCGAATCCTTTAGTTCTCCAAGGTAAGCTCTACTAGTGTCGATAAACTCTGTACCCTAAGAGAAAAACAAATAACAAATTAGATAAGGAATCCCTTAGCCTTTATTAGTTTCTCATGACTCAATTATGATACGGAAGTATATTTGCTTTTGGATTTTCCCTTTGATAAACCAAACAGCATGAGCTCTTAAAGTCTGCTGCTTTTTTTTTTCTTAAACTTCGAGTCAACTGCTCAGACTCCTAAATATCTAGCCCTTCCTCAGGGCTTAGCTATTTTATTTTATTAATTTTATCCATTTAATGCCATAAAAAGGAAATTTTCAGAAAACCTGTGCTGAAATACAACATTTTAATTACCTTTCCTCCCCTGATACTCCTATCAAAATACGAAAAAGGAAATGTATGATTAGCAGGAATTAATCTTCTCTCGACTTGCTTACTTACACAGAAGTTGAGACAAACACAGTTCTTGAAATAAAAAAAAAAAATTCTGAAAGAACTCCTTATACATACCAAATGATGGAGCATTGACTTGAGAAACAGAGAAATTGTAGTATCTCCAGACACAATCAGTTGCTAGGTATTTTCTTGCTAGGTCCTATAAAGAAAATAATTGATTCATTCATATACCAGGTAAGAGATGAGGATCACACTATCATTAACAAGTGCTCCTTTCAAGATAAAGAGTTGTGAATACATTTACTCACTGGTCTTTCTTCACAGATGTGTGCTAAATTTGACTGTGACACTTCAATCCCAGTTTCAGCTGCTAAAATGTAATGCAGCAGAGCTTCATGCCTAACATTAGATAAAATAAATTAATGAAAAGCCTTACAAAAATAACATGCATTTTAGTTACAGTTTAAAAAAAACCACCAAAAGCACTAAATACATTTACAAAATTGCCTATGAGCAAAATTTTTGCACAAAGTTTAGGAGCAAGAAGCTGGGAAACCCATGCAACAGCGACATATAGAGGCAATGTTTGGTGTAACCAGCCATGCTGGATCTCGAGAATTTGCAGCCTTTTTTCCCTCTTGCATTGAAGCTAGACTGGCTCCAGTGTGCGTTTACTCTAAGTGACAGACTGATGGGAAAGAAGAATTGATACTAAACCAAATTCTCTATTTAAATGTTTCAGATAGAACAGTCTTAAAAGACTCTACTTAAAAAAAAAAAAATATCTAAAATTAACTTAGCTGTGTATATATCTGTCTAACATTCATCTGAGTATTTCTTTGGTATGCTTTACCTTTTATTTATGTGACTTGTTTTTTCTTGTCTTTTTAGTCTGAGCTTTTTGAAACAGGATTTGTCTCTCCTTATACTTGAATGTATGAATAGAACAACAGTCTCTGTCCCTCTAAGGACTCTATGCATCTCACTGACTGTAAAGCAAGTAGTAAAATTTTGTATTGCATTTGCAGTACAGCAATTCAGTATTCTGATACTAGACGAGAGCATCTCTCATGTTCTCTACTCTCTACTCATCTTCATCAACTCTATATTATGAAGACTACGCATTTAAAATTAAGAGGAAGTCTTTAAAATCATGTGTGTAGTTTTAAAATCCCAAGATAATAAAAAAACCCACTTGGCGTGCTTTTTTCCTTCTGAAGTTTCCTATTAAAGAGTAATGCTGCCAATGATTTTCTCCACAACAAAAAGGTAAAACCATGGCAAGTTTCAGGGTTCAATGGCTTGTTGAACTGGAAGCAGATATGGTCAAATATGCATTTGACTTCAAGAGTAGCTGCTTAAGCAAAGCAACTTTAAATCAAATTGTGAAAGCAGTTGTCCTTACAGAACTAGCAGGTGTAACCTCCTGTTATCCAGCTGCTTCTGCATGATTACAAATTATTCCTTGTACATGCCCTGTAAAAACATCTAGTGGAAGAGAGACCTGGGACTACAGAAGGAGTTCAGGGGAAAGCAGGGAAATTGGTTCATCTGATCCTTAAGTCTCAAAGGGCAACTAAGAAAAGAAATTACATTTACAGCCTTTAAATCAGTCTTTGAAGATCAAACTACCATGACAGACAGATGTGTGAAACGTGTCTGCAATGACTGAAGAACAAGTATTACTTGGTCTGACTGGCAGTGCAATAATTTACACCTATGCAATTTACACCCTGGCATCTCAAGCAGGACTCCAGCAGATTTTCCCTCCTAGCTGTTGAGCCCAGACTTTCTGGAATCTTAATGCTCTACCTGTCATGTCCCTGTGGACTGCAAAGTGAGATGGGCAGAGTCACAGGCTTGCACAACAAAACACGCCACAAAAATATCAACAGAGTTTTTCAGTGTTGAAAAGTGAGCTCAAGTCTAAGGAGAAATGTCTGTGATAGACTGAGTAAAAAGACACTTCTTCTAGAAATGCATTACTCCAGAACAGTCCACTGACAGTGTTCTTGTAGATCTCCTGAGCCTGAAGCACTAATTCAGTACTTACAGGGGGAAGATGCAGGACTAAATGAGCCATTGTTTTAATCACATATGACAGTCTGATGTTTGCACACTCAGTATCTGATGCTCATGCCTACAGAGGCTGCAAAGATGGAGCATTAACCTGGACACTATTTTGAAACCTCTTGACTGGGTCATTGGATATTATAGCCTCCTATTATGCTTACACAAAAGATACTATTAACCATACACAGAAAAATGAACAAGTCTAATCCAGCAGCCTGAGTTTTCATGATACAGAATTATACAGAAGAGAGATAGCAAAGTACGAGATTTGTAACAGAGAGAACAGTAAAAGGGAAAGGTGTTCCTCTGGTTAATCCAGTGCACATTACACAAATATTATGTAATTAGGATGAGAACCACGGACAGTTGATACAACTATTTTACACTACGAACACCTTGGTTTTCATTTGATTCTGTCAGAATTGTTGAATTACATTTTGGGTCAACTCCTCCTTCCCTTTATGTCAATGGCTGTTTTGCAACTCATTTCTGTAGTGCTACTACTTTTTTTTTTCTTTGAGGTGATTGCCCATTATTAATTATTTTATCTTACTATAAAGTAAGTGAAAAATAGAAAAGAAAGAGAACAGAAGAAACATACCATGAAAGTTCCAGATAAGCATTGAGAGCTTTTCTGATTACATGACCTAAGTAGCCATTCTTCTCTGCAATGTGTTTTGCCCAGCTGTGGAATAGAACAAACAAAAAATGAATGGTTGTGCTCCAGTAATGTTATCCCAACTCACACAGACTCAAAGAACACAAAGGAATATGGGATCACCCTCTGACTTCTTCTGTAAGACAAATTATGGGATTTAACAGTAGTCACTGCATCAATCTTGTAACAATTGACTGAGAACATGAAGTCCATTCATCTCTATGAGTGTATTAGAAACATCCTATGTTTTTTTCTCAGCAATGTTTTTTTAAGGAAACAAACGTAAGTTAATAGGTGCTATCAATAATTATCTGCCTATTTTTTGATACAAAATGCCAATTCTACCACATCAGGAGACTGATATTTCTTGAAAATCAAAAAAAACAAAGCTTTGTTACATACAACCTTTCAGAGTTGTTTGATACAATCTCTCCGAGTTATTCTGGAAAAGGAAAGTACTAGAAATACTCAATATGTCTCAAAAATCTACTGGTCATCTAAATAATACACATACTCATGCAGATCAACCATTACTGCAGAAGAACCTTTTGCCAAGGAGGTAAGCACCATGAAGTACAAAGTATTTAGACTATGGACTTAAAAATCACCAATGATCAAAATAATCACATCGGAAATATATTCTCCTTTATTAAACGATCTCATTACTTACATTACAGCTTTTTCTGGATCTCTAGGGAAGTCTTCCATATTTCCTGTGACGTAATACAGAGAGCATCGTAAAGTCCCTTCTATATGTCCTCCTTGGGCAGCTTTATAGAAATAGCGTGCAGCAACTGTCTGTGAAGAAACGACACAATTAGCAACTCTGCATTATTAATCTTTATGGAGATTTCCTCAGGACTTACTTCATCAAATGAATTAAAATAGGTAGCTGGCTAATGAGGGCAAGACAGTTTAACTACTTTTGTACTTAGATGAAATGAATTCTTTCTTCTAACTTTTTAATAGTTTAGGCTAAAAGGTTTTGAAAAACGTACATTTGGGTAATATATGAAACATCAAATAGAAAAGTGTCTAAATATTTAACTAACACTCAGCGAACATAAAGGTCTTGCATGCACTGACAGAAGTAAAATTAGTTATTCACTAGTAGGAAGATTATTAAGGCATCCTGGAGAACAGGACTTTTGCACTTGGGATGCCAAATGAAGGCTGTGGAGCAGCAGCAATGCTCAGTATGTTCAGCAGAGCACAACCACAGTGCTCATATCTTTGAAACTGGTCTATAAAAGGTAACACAGATTGAGTAAGCAGGGCCAGAGCTACAGAAGTGGGAAGGCTGTGTGACTCCACATTTTACCCTCAGAAACAGTAATCTGTAAAGTAAACCAAACCAGCATACAACCTGAAATAATTTGTTTCAGGGAATTTTTAACCATCAGTATATGCTTTCCGTTAGTGAGCATGGACTACACAGTATCCATCACAGCCATAACTTCTTGCCCTTGGCTTTGATGAATAAAGAAACCTGGGCACTCTCGGTTACTCTAGGTGTACTCTTACAATCAGTCCACTCTGAAATGTGTATTTTGGTTCCTGAGGAAGGAAAATGTGTTTGCCAGATGCACATGTTGGTGAGCACCGCTGCTGTTGGCAGCAGAAATGCTCTCTGTCTGGAGTATATCCAGATCTCAGAACTCAAAGGCCACACTGGAAACATTTTTAAGCTCTAAGTATGAGGTCTGCCTGAATTTATTACAGTCTACCTCACTAGATTTTTGCTGCTGTTCATACACTACCTAGTTAATGAAAAGAAATATAAAAAAAGTAGACCATTCCTATCAGGGGAAAATTTATTTTGCACATATGTTAATGGGTTCTGTCACAGAAAAACAAAATCAAATACTGCTGTCTACCAGGATTGTATCAAATAGTTACATTTTCAAGCCTGGACTGGAGGCCTCTCACTGCAGTTCTGAGGCTCACAGAAGCTATGTGAACGTAGCATAGCTGTTCTTGAGTTCAGGGACAAGGTCGTGCTGCTTTCATTTATTGTGGAATCCTTTCCCTATAAACTTTCCAATCCAAAACTGAGAACCCAAAAGGTCACACGATATGAGAGCACATACTATCCTTCCTGGCTGCTGTCACTGGAAGGAGGAAAGCAGAGGTGGTCACTGGAAAAAAACCTGCAATTGTTTTGTTTCTAAATTAAAAGAATACAAACCTATGCACATAATTTTGACTGAGATATTTGAACAACATCTCTCTCCCTAAGCAATCTGACTGAATTGCCCAGTAAAACCCTTCTTTATGATAAAAAGTACCAAAATCCAGCTCCAGGTGAACAGAACAATCTCAAGAATGAGGCAAAAACTTCTAAACTGGGCCCTAATGTAAGAAATAGTACCATTAAATATTTACTCACTTGATTTCTGCCAGGTACTCCGGGGTAAATCCCATCTAAATATAGGACACCAAGGTTGTATGATGCATCTGGATTTCCCAATTCTTCAGCAATTAACCAGTGTTTGGCTGCTTTTCTGTAGTCTCTTTTAAAATTGTGGTAATACCATCCTAATCCATTCACTGCTTGGGGCAAGCCCTTAGGGAAGGAGAAGAGCAGCCTCAGGTCACACATTTGATTCTGCTTTATGTTATTTCTGGGACTAAGGGTTATAAAGGTTTGCTGACTTTTTTCCCCACTACTCTTTTTGTGGCCTTGTATTTAGACTGAGGAATAAGACTCCAGCGTCATCGTGTTCTACAGAGTCTCAGCCGTGTGTGCTTTCACTTATTGACAAGAACAAACTGTGACTATTTTTCCCATTTCCTCTTCAAAGCAAAACAGAACACTTATTCTTGTTAACTCCCAGAAACTGGTTAACAGGATTAGCAATCAAAAAACCCACTCCTTTCAGACTAGAACATTTCCTTGAGAATAAATAGAAAGCAATGAACACAGAACTTTGTAATGCTGCTTCTAAATGCATTTCACCAACATCATACAGATCTCCTTAAGATACTGCTACTTGCTATTACCAAGTTGCATCTTTGCATCTTGGCTCAAGAGGAGAAAATCTTGAGACAGTTCTTATTTTTGTTGCAATGAGTCACCACCTCCTTGCATAAACTGGTGGATTATATGGGGCTGTAAGTATGCCAGCAGTGTTATTAACCTGCCCATTAAAATGCAAAAGCCATTAAACTTTTCAATAATTACGATGTTGTTTTTGTATAGAAAATGTACATTGGAGCATAAGAACCCAAGTATCTGAGTTCAAGGAGAGTAATGAAATTGATGTGTCTATGAGTCTTCCAGGAATTTGTTCCTCAGATACTGAACCAAGGGAATTTTGATCACACCATAAAAGCCTCTCAGTTTATTTAAACTCTTCCCAAACAGGCAGTAGAACAGATAATCTCTCCTGTTTCAATGGAATCACAGAAAAGGCACAAATCTTCTCTGATGGTGGTCAGCAGTGAAGTCCTACTGTCATAACCAGAAATTTAACTAATTCTGGTTCTAAGAGCTAGGAATGTAGTCCAGGTCTAGGTACTCTTTCATTTTTATTCTAAGGACCAGATCATGGCCTGGGTTATCTGACTGTACTAGATCACTAAACGGAGTGAGGCTCCTCTGCTCTGTGGTGCCTGTCAATATATCTCCCTACTATGGAAAAAACCCAGCAGGCTTTGGGACATCCAGGTCTTCTCCCTTAATGCTTAGAAACATAAGGCAAAAACATACTCCTGGGTCAAATATTCACCCTGTAAATCACTTAACTAACATCAAGTTCCAAAAGATGTAAGTAGAGAGAATTCTTTTTCTTTCACAGAAATTTTGGCTGATTTTGAGTGGTCTAGTCTCCCAACTTGGGAAAATAAGGCTTTCACCATTCATGGTGAAGACACTGGAAGAAGCAAGTAGTATTGACACAGAATTACGGCAAGAGGCATTTTATATAAATCAGAGTTCATTGTTATTAGCACCTGGTACAGAACTACTACAATAATATATTTATTGCATTTTACCTTGGCTGCTGCTTTCTTCATCAATTCCAATGCAAGTTTTATATTCTTTTTCACACCTTGACCCTAGGAAATGGATATGTGAAACAATCATTGTTTACAAATACAGGCTGATAAAAATTCCCTTATGCACATTGAAAATGCCTTTTGATGTTGATACTATTACTTACTAAGTGTCATTTGGCTTTAAATAGTTACAATAAAACACACAGCTTTGCATTCATCCTTCCTTCACAGCTTTACAAAATCTCAGTGATTCGGTCTAGAAACAATTATCTCACCAGCATATTCAAGTGATTTTTATGGGTAAATAATATCACAGATCTTTAATTTTGAGCAGCTAAGAAAGAACAAATAGCATTCAAAGGGGCACAGGCTGTGTGCAGCTTGGCAGTGAGCAAGAGCTCTCAGCTTTCCTGAAAAAGGATGTTAGAGCGTCTCTAGAGGAAATACACAGATGTCATGCTTATGATGTCCACACAAAATAATTCCAGACATAGGTCAAACAGATTATGTGTGCTTAAAATTAACACAAGCAAAACTTAAGCAAGCATTTTCTAGAGAAAAACCTTCCAATGTCAGAGGAACGAGACAAAGACCTAATAGTTCCTCACTAATATTTCTAACCTTTAGTGCTCTTGAATGGCTTACAGGTGACATCACTTAGTTGATACACTTTATTTGACTCAGGTGGGGTTAAGCTTCAGTTTAGCCTCTTCTGTCTACTGCTTCTAGCAGGGAAAAAGTAACTGCATGCAGAGATAATTTAATTCCAACTAAAAAAAAAATCCCAGAGATCTAATAAAGGGCATTCTAAGAAAGGATCAAACTTTTACCTACATCCCTACACCAAAGCCTATGCCTACTAGCTGGTTGGATTCTTGAGGTGATAAGACATTAGGAAAAATTAGGATCCACAATTTGAGTGGTATATTTGATCCTGAATCTGGCTAGGAATAAAGTAACTACACTGCTTTTAACTTGCTCTTTTTAAAATTTTTGTGCCTTTTTGGTAAAAATCAACATTAGCTTCATAACTATTGATTGATTTTCAGAGTAAATCTAAGTGCACTTGTATACACTCTTACTATGTGTCACTGCAGATAACTTAGAAACATCATGTTATAGAAATGATTATTTTGAAGTGAAAACATGAAATATGACTTACCTTAAATAAAACAATGGCATAATCATATATTAACACTGGATCTTCTGTTTCTATTGCACCCTTTGCATACCATTCTATTGCAGCTTCAGGATTTTTTGCAACTCCTTGTTGACCCCAAAACAGCATCTGAGCCAACCGTTGCTAAAAGAAAACAACATAAGCAGTAATGCTGCAAATGCTAGTATTGAAACTGGAATCGCAGGAGCAAACTTTTGCAGACTCAGATGCATTTCAAATATGTGAAAAAAACTAGTATACATCCTCAACAGTTTGAAAACAATTGGATATCAGGAATATTCAGCGGACTTTGCGGTGGTGGAATGTACTGATACTAACTCTACAGCAGGGTTATTTTTACAGCTGTCAGTATCATAGAAGTCTGGATTGATTTAAGTGCTGAGGTAAGTGATAGACAGATTTGATGCATGTAAATGGCTCAGTATCACCATATATTGCTACTGGTCTCAGATCAGCAGCAGTAACTGCACTGTATCAAATACAAAGCCGGGGAAAAGGATCAGAGAAGGAGGTTGCCAAGGCTTGACAACTCTTCCCTTTTGCCTTGCATCACTGTCAAGGCTTCTGCATGGTTACTGGATATTATTGAAAAGAAACATGGGAAATAGTTCAAGCTCGGAAAAAAGAAGCAATTCTGCGTGGAAGGGGGAAATGTCTGTCCACTCTCCTCTGCAACTTTCCTACGTGGTCTATAGATGTACATTCCTGAGTGTGTCTAAAACCAAGAAAGGGGAAATTTGTTACTTTATACCTGTGCAGCTGCATTTCCTCTTGTTGCTTCATGTTTTAACCACATAAAGACATCACCATTTTCTTTTGTTTGAGCTTTTAGCAGTTCATCATCCATCAGTCTTATAGTTTCAACAAATGCCTGAAGAGTAGGTGAAGAGAAAAAGATTACCTTCCACATGAATTTCACAATGAATTTCTATATATGCTACCAAAATTAAAATGCTGTCCATTTCTTGCTTATCCCTAAAAATTCATGATCAATTCCAGGTTTTAAAATTCTCATCACTCCTCTGCTGGCCAGTGCATTAAGAACTATTCTTACACTCACTGTAAAAAAACATTTACTGCTTTGTTCCAAAACTGTAAATCCACTCTGCACCAGAAAGATACGCCAAGACATCAACAACTGAAAAAAAACCCCAAACCATCTTTTGGTTTTAAATGCACTTAAGAATTACAAAGAAGTGTTTTTAAGCCTTTTAAGGCTTTTTAATTTCTATAGAAATCTCTTTCAAAAGATAAAAAAAATCTGGCAGAAAGCTTGATGAAGACCTGACCCACAGCACTCTTATCTAGGTAAGTCTGGCAACTTTCAGTTCTTCAGCAATTAAAATCTCTCTATTTTTTGTACAACAATCATTCTTTCTGATAAGCCAGGATTCTAGCACTAACCTACCTTGACTATTCTTTACAAATAAAGTTGTGCTACCTCTTGTTTAGCAACTTATTCTAAAATCATTTTATTGTAACTTTATCAGATAACTATTTAACGACCAAGTCATTAAATTTGATAATAGAAAAGGTGTAACTATGGAGAGGAGAATTCACCTTTTGCAGGAACTTCATGATGTCTATCTATTGAAACAGCAGATCAGTTGCTTAATAAACACATCCAATTGTATTAAAAATTGAAAATCTGAGTGAGGATTTAGGGCCCAAGATAAACGCTTGGACTTTAATAAAAGACAGGCTTGTGTACAATTCTGAGGATTTGAGTCTGATTTTGATTCCCCCTTCCTAAGAAACACGGTAATGATACCTACATACAATTTGGGGGATTTTGTAACCATCATCAAAGAATGATTTGAGCTGGAAGGGACTTTTAAAGACCATTTAGTCCAACACCCCTGCCACAGCCAGGGACACGAATCAGATGAGCTAGTATTTGTAAATCAAGACAAAAATCTTCTGGCCATGTAATATGAGTATAAAAAAAACTTGCACAGAAAACAAATTCAGATACATTTATAACTCTTTTACCTGTTCCCCTTTTATATTGTGTTGATCCAGGGATGTCTTTATTGCAATATTACTGTAATAAGCATATGACAGCTCCAAATCAAGTGGATAGTCATTAATGCCTTGGTAATGTTTATAGCCAAGATTCATCACAGAAAGTCTCTCGTTCCCCTGAGCACCAACCAAACTATACAGCAGTCCCTGGCAAAAATCAACAGACATAAACAAGAGTGAATTCACTGCACATCTCACAAGTTAAGCACTTTGCAGGAGATTTACAGGGAACAGAATGTTCATACTGGTAGCTGGTTTACTAGCTATATCATGTAAACACAGTTACAGAAGCAAGCACAGCCCTAAACCAGTTAAAATGTCTTATGTTAGCATAGAAAGACGAAAAAAACCTAGGCTCTAAATACTTTTCAAGTATTGCATTTATTCTGTCACCACTAGGTGTGCAGCAATTTTTTAATGTCATTTTACTACGTTGTTGTTTATACTGTGACACCTTTTATACTCAGCAGTGACTTAACTAGTCCCACTGATGCCAACTGGAATTTTCACACTGAATTCAGTGGAAACATATGGAAGCTAACAAACAGCATTTGAGAATCTTACCCTAGAGATCTGACAGGACTAGTAGGATGGGATCTATGGCTGATAAGGTTTCAGCACAAATCTCCCTTGAAGTACATGTTAATTGGTCTACGCACCACACATTTGCCAAAAAACATTTTCAGCACTACTATTATTTTTCGCCTACACAGTAATAAAACCAGTGGTGTCACATCTGTGCTGGATATTAAATTGTTTCCTACACTATCTGAAGCAGATCCAATGATGAAATGACTTAGCCTCCAGAATTAGCACTAGGTATACTCTATAATAGGGGTATAAAAAACCGCTTCTTTCTAAGGTTTCTTGTTTTTGAAGAATTGCAGGTGAGCTTGGCCTGTCAGGAGCTCTTCTGATTTAGTGTCCTGTAACCACAACAGGCAGATCTTCTATTCTTTATGAGTGTTTTATATTATACTGTTATATCACAACTAAGTATCTACTGGAAATTTTAGTGTTGCCTTCTTCCCATGACATATGAACATCTACCCTTTATTTGACCTCGCAACAGAATCACATTGAAACATTTCAGTTATTTGCAACCTGCCTAAGAGGTCAGGAGTTCTCAGACTCTGCAGTCACTCAGCTGAAGCACAGTCACTTTTTTACAAAAGAAAACTGTTCTACCTTGATTACCCTTGCTCATTTGACCATAATATACTCAGCATCACATTTTTGCACACTCTAAAATCAGATTTCTTTCCTGACTGTACTATGCAACATTTCCACTTTAGATTTGTCTGATCCAAGACTTTTTTCCTACCTGTCTTCAAATGACTGTGGGTGACTCAAGGGCTCTTACTCATCCTAGCTCCACGGTGACTAGGAAAAGCAGTACTCTCTATGCTGTTCACTTTACCACCATTTTTAGGTCTTTACTAAATCACTGATTTCCTTGTTCTGCTGGAGCAGGATAAAGATTCCCACCATTAGGCCTTCATAAAGATATCACTGCCATCAAGGTATTTCTTGGTAGCTTTATTGGCGAATCCCTTAAACCACCACCTGGATCTGAAGGCCATTTCACCTTTTTAAATTCAATTGATCATCCCATTTCTTAAATGCCTTTAAAGGTAATTGATTTCACAGACCTAACAGAACATATTAAATATAATACCTTTATACGATCCACAGGCACACCGAGCCCTGTTTCAAATATAACTGCAAGAAAATAGGAAGCCTTATGGTATCCACAACAACTGGAATCCACCAGGAGAGGGACAGAGGAGCCCAAATTGCTGAGGCCATTGGTGCTGGATAGACCTTTCACAACCTTCTCAAATATCCTCCGGCCAACTTCTACAACTGTATCACTTCCATCTTCTAACACTAAAAATAAAATGTAGGACACACAGTTACTGCAAGACTTAAAATTAGGAACCAATTTCCCCTCCTTATTTCAATGGGACTCAGACGGATTCTGTTATTTCTCATGCTAAATGGTATTCTCGATGTAGACAAAAAAAATTCCTAGAGACACAAGATATTATGGAATATGAAGAGTGAATAAAAATCCAAAAGGCCATCTCAAAGGAACTAACCACTAAAAACATAAGGATATTTCTATGATTCCTTCTACCTACTAAGCCATCCTTTCATCTGCAGCATATTGCAACATAAAAGCCACATAACACTCCTTTCTTAAGTTAGCTGATGTGAAAAAAAATTGTATAACGCATGAACTTAAGTCAAATGATACTAAACTACACAACAAATATTACTGAGTTATTTAAGAACAATAAAAAAAACAGAAACACAATTACCATCTGGACTACTGAAATTCATCTCTTGTAACAGTTTGAACAAAGTCTGGTACTTTTCCCTGAGCTCTTTTCCCCACATGAAAGCATCGCACTTGGATTTTTCTCCATATTTGTGAATCATCTCCAAATAATAGTTTTCATAGTAACCTAGAGAAAACAACATTTTTAAGACATGAAAGCTGACTTTTTGGTCTTGAAAACAGGTTTCTGACAGAAAAAAAGATGTTTCTAGTAAACTAAAACTTCATGGACAGGATGAACACATCCTTAACACAAAGCAGTGCTAAAAGCTCACCCAGTTAGCACAGGCCACTTACAAATACATTTAGATTTCTTCTTCCATACTCTGGTCACAATGCATGTAATCGAATCCTAATTAGAAACATAAGCTAGTTTTCAGCACACATTTAAGCTATGCCATTCTTCTTTCACCAAAGTGGACACTTTGGTAGAAAGCTATTAATTACTGAATGTTAGGCAACTGTGGCAGAAACATTCTAGCAAAACCCAGCCATTTGCCTCTAGGGTCATTTCAAAAATGAAATGGAAGAAAGACAATTGCATAGCATACACAAAAGCTTGAAAGTATTTCTTTGTCCCTTTACGAACCTGTCTTATTAGAGAAGACATATCAAGATGATTTAAGTTTTTATTCCATGACACAAAAGTATTTGCAGGGACAAAACCCCAGTTCTAGCTACCAGTAACAAGACTAAACTCTTCAAATTGCATTTTTTCTTGTTATGGCTGAATTTAAGTTTACTTCTGATGATCAATATCCAGATTACTAAAGGAAGGAAAATAGGTCTCCAAAGATACCAGTTTAAAATTCATGTCATAAATCAACACTTACAACTTCTGTGCATTTTTTCGCCTTGCCTTACAATATATGTGTAGTCATAAACTATTTCTTGAATGTCCATACATCTCTCGTAGTAAAGTTCAATTTGTTCCACTGTGTCTTTGTCATGATGAGGGTTAGAAATCTATAAAAAGGCAAATAATGGATAAATGACATCCCCAGTATCTGTTGTTGTGTATGCTCAGCTAGAAAGATGCATTGTATACAAATAACAAAAGGAAACAGAATTTTCACTACAATCAGCTTGTCTGGCACATCATATTAGTGCGTCAGACAACCTGATGCTGGCCACAGTAGACTATTGTCGATTTAAATGGTCAGCACAATCAAAAAATCACAGATGAATTTCCAAAACTGGCCAAACCCATGTGACTTTTGCCATCAGTTTTATCAAAATCACAGATTAATCAAATGTGTCCAACTCTGTATCATCAGAAACTCTGAGAGCAAAGCAGTACCGAAAATACATCCTTATTAAATATAGATTTGCTGCTTTACACACTCACTTCCCAAAGTATTATCTTTTAGCATTGGAAATGGTAACTAATACTGCTAGATTTCAACAGAAAATTATTGTATATGATATCTGTTCCTAGATATTATTGTGCTTCATTGCTAGTTTATCACTTGATGAGCATTCCATCTGAAAAAATAAAATAGTGTCATAGTTGGCTGCTAATATTTCAACATTTCCAAGTAGTGCTTTTGCTTACCTGTTCTGTTTCCAACACATTGAGACGATAGTATTTCACAGGTCCAAAAAATGCTTCAATACCATTTACATACCCACTGCCTCCAAGAACAAAGTATCCAGCAGTGTCATCATAATAGAAATCTTCCCTAAAACTTGAGAACATGAAAGAGAAGTAAGCTGACTACTTAGAGGTACTGTGAAAGAAGAAAGAGAAATTAGTATTTCTCAGAATTTCTGCAGCTGACAGTCTTAAGCTCACTGCCAGTATCTTTTTCTTTTCTCATTTGTTTATTCTCAAAATCTACTCTGCCATTTACTGTGATAAATCTCGGAGTAAATTTAACAAATCCCTTGTCTACAAACATATTAAACCAGCAGGGTGTTTTATTTTTCTGACCTGTAAGTATCTTGTGATATTTTATGCATCATTACTCAACCTCAATTTTTTCAGTTCTACATTTCCCTTTCACTTTTCTAAAATCAGCATATGAAAATTTAAGTTTTCTGTCTCCTAGAGTTATCATCTGCAACTTATCAATTTCTGTTTTTTAAAGCATAGCAGAGAAGGAACAACTCTGAAGTCTGCCATGCAGTTCACTGTTACATAGTTCCCTTATTAACAGTGGCATTTTTTAGTTATTCACACAAGAAAGAGTCCATCTTAAATTACAGTGAAAGAGAACAACTAAAGATCCATTTAAAAAAATTATTCAATTGCTGAGAATAAAGGACAGAGCAAGAATACCTTTGGTAGCAATTCTGCTCTCTAACTAAGCAAAACAAGTAACAATTTCCCTGGTGAAATACAACCTCTCACAGCAACAGTAAAACTAGACTTCAGTAAGGCCAAAAGTTCATTTGAAGACTGATCTTAATGTCACTGACCTGCCAATCAGTTTTTAGTGAGGGTTATCAAACTCTAGATCATGCACCATGTTAACTCATGGCATTAACAAAAATATTCAGTTTGTGCTTAATGTAAGCACAGTAAAGCAAACTGGTTTTGAAAGCATAGTGTGGAAAAAGACGACACATTTTGCAAATCAACTAGAATCTCCATTACAAATTCGTGCTCTCCTTCTCCCATTCTCTGTATCTCAACATATACACACATATGGCTCCATAAAGGCGAAAATACTGCTTACGTAAAAGATTGATGATGATGTCTTTTCAAATTCTTCCCAACACTGCTTACTTCAATCTAAAAGAGCACAAAATATCAATTACAATAAAAGAAATGTTATAGGGTACATTTATTACAGCATCAAGTTGCTGCAGGGGAGGTTTAGATTGGATGTTAGGAAATATTTCTTCACTGAAAGGGTTGTCAAGCACTGGAACAGGCTGCCCATGTTAGTGATGGAGTCACCATCCCTGGAAGTGTTCAAGAAACAAGTGGATGTGGCACTCAGTGCCATGGTTTTAGTTGACATTGTGTTGTTTGGTCAAAGGTCAAAGACCTAATGATTCAATGATTCTTGTTGACCCACAGCCCGAAGTCCTTCTCCCCATGGCTGTTCTCAGTCTACTCTCTGCCCAGCTCATGTTTGTGTTTGGGAATCCCCTGACCCAGGTGCAACACCTTGCATGTGGACTTGTTGAACATCACAGGGCTCACATGGGCCCACCTCTCAAGCCTGTCCAGGTCCACTGGATGGCATCCCTTCCCTCCAGCATCTCAACTACACGGTACAGCTTGGTGTCATTAGAAAACTTGCTGAGGGTGCACTCAATCCAACTCAATCAAAGTTGATGTCTCAAAGTAGGATGGCCTGAACATCCCCTCACAACTTCCAGTCTTAGATTTTTCATTCTTTTGCTATGTGAGCATGCACAATTTACAGTATTTGTCCCAGCCTCAGCTATTAAGGAGTTTGTCAGAGGTATAAACAAATTATACAAATCTCAGCCTTGATCCCGTAATTCATTAGCAAGCATACCTGTCCACCCTTAAAGGAGAGATCCAGTCGAAACCATTGCTTCAGAGGAAGGCTGAAGCTAGTTTTCACTGCAAGGTCATCCCCTCTCACGAGATGCATCTGAATATGCACATAACCTGACAGCAAGGAAGGAAGAATAAGGAAATAAACACCACAGAAACATTAACAGCAAGAATGGGTTTACTAACGCATTCTTCACAGTGATTCTGTCCTCTTCATCCTCTTCATCACCAACAACAGAAATGTGGGCGCTCACCAAGCCATACATCAGCTCTCAGAGAGTCCCACAGACAGTGCTCCACAGTATTTCATTTACACATCTCAGATGCTGATGCTCAGGCTCCCACATGGAATCGCAGACTGAAAACCAACTGAATGTTAAACAGACTAAACCTAAGGCAAACAGGGAGGCTGCCACAGTTGACCTCAAACATCAAAAAGCAGCTGTGACTTGCAGTAAACAGCACGAGGGACCAGTAAACAACGGCATCCACTCAGCGCTCAACTGGTGACACGTGACTGAAACAATCAAGTACAAGACTACTCTACCCTCCATTTCTTGGACCTGCAGAAGCTACACTCATGGTCTGAGCTTTTAAGATCAGTACAGGCTATTATGATAATCTAGTCTAACACTGAGAATAAAACTGGCCCTAAAACCTCACCAAGTAAATCTCATATCAGGCAGATAACTTCCATTTTTTTTGTTTTTCAAAGAAAAGCATCCAGTTTATAATGGATAGATTAATTATCGAAATTGGCTACATGACAGAGAAAACAAAAATGACAAAAATAACAGAGAGGAAGAGGTCAGTCGTCAAACTTGAAAGAAGGACAAAAAAAAATATGATGAGAAAGCCAGGTGTGCACTTTTAAAACTCTGCATGCTTATTTCCTCTGTGAGCCTGGCAGCCAGCTCCCAGCTGTCTTCTGACAAGAACAGACCCCTACTGCAAGTGCTGCGAGACTAAGACAGTGCTACCTCTTAACTTTCTTCTGGATCTGGGAAACAGTCAGACTGATTACTGAACATTGCAATGTAGGCAAGACCTTGAATGATTTTGACTTTTTCTGAGGCTACTCCAAATTATCAAAAATTTTTATGTTGTACATATATAGGAATTAAGATCAATTTAAAATAACACTTCAATAATAAGAAGAAAGCTTGTTCATTGAGGTAAGACTGTTTAATCTCAGTTTATGTTCCTGGCTGTAAGATTCAGGCTATTCTCCTGACAAAGCAGACATTTTCTGAAGTTAGCCAAGACTAGACACTATGCAACTACTTCTCAGTTTTCTCCTGTTAATTTAGTAGCTACTTTCCTACTGAGACATTATAGTCAAAAAGAAGCATTTTGCAAGGGATCAATTTCACAAAATAGGTCTGATAATATATTTTTATAAATGTTATTCCTAGGCACAGATCTATAAAGACTGTATTAGACCTCTTCTGAAAGCCATTAATAATATGCCTTACCTTCCTCATTTAGAAATACAGCAGGAGTACCATACATTTCTTTTGAATCAATAAAATAGAGTATACCACACAGATCCTTTTCACAGTGATGGAGTAGATACAGCCAGATTGAAACAGTGAACCTGCATGAGCAAAAACAAACAAAAAATCCACTCCTGATGAGAAATCTCCCTATATAATTTGAAAAGCAGCATTTCACTTTAATTTAGCAAATCTGTTTCACACATGTAATCATCAGAATAGAACACATCCTCTGCAGTGAAAACCTTCAGAACAACCACACTTAAGACTCTTGGATCTTTGATCTCTAACGGCAGACTTTTGTGGTAACAACAGGAGAAGAGAGTAAGGAAGCGTTATCTGAATCAATTCCAGAATGCTGGGTCAGAGCTACTTCCAGATCCCACATCAACAAGGAACTGAAAACACAGCCAAGACAAATTGGAGCCAACCTCCCACATACAGACTACAGAACCAAATCCCCAGATGCATGGTCTTGTCATCTCGATTGTCAAAGCCAGTAAAAACTATAAGCTGCGTCTTCTATACTAAAAGTGAACTGTGAAAATGTGCTTGGGAGAAGCAGTTAAAAATGAATCCAATCTCTGGACAGTGCAGATAGGTACGAACAGGTGTCACAGAAGTATCACAGGATAAATAAAGGTGGAGCCTCTGCAAACTATGAAGCAGTGCAAAATAAAAAAACACCAACAGCACTATGTACTCAGAAATTTCTGTTCAAAGCTGGTTGAGGCACTAAAAGCAGAATTTATACCACAATATCTAATTTTAAGGAGTTCCTCTGTGCCAGACTACATCTGCTTCCATGCTCTTAACAGAAATTTGATCACTTATTCCTGTAACATTGCCACAGCAGTTAGGTCAAAGCTGAATGACTTTGAAAATTGTACCTCCAATGTACAATTCAGCAAAGCATTATAATTATTATCATATCTGATGAAATAGTTCACTTTTTTTGGTGACATTCAGAAAGAGATATTCAGCTTTTGCATTTCTATAATTAATAAAAACGGTCAATATTTGTTTATAGTACTTTAGAATTGGGCCAGCTTGCCTTGCTTCTCTCTCAAGAAATTGCTTAACATGCGTACCTTGTTATCTTTTCATAAACTAAACCACTGTGGTCTGAAAGCCCAACACCTGCTCTCCTGCTTTAAAAAAAAATGCAAGGGTGATTAAGTTTTCCCTAATGGAAACTATGCTTCAAATAGCTAATTACACCGTTTTCTCCAGAGACGGTACATGGATGAGGTAGAAAGGTTTGTAAATGACAACCACTTGTATATTGAATGTTAGGACCTACAGGCAAACACTGTGCTTTCAGAAATACTGCTCATTTATTCATGCTTATATATTGCTCTTTTCATCTTTCATCTCTGCCAATACAGCAAACTCAAATGCCTCAGTCTCCATTTAATCCTTGACTTCCAGTCTGAGACCATATTCGTTCTAGACACATTTTTTGGGACAGAGTTTGGGACAATGCTGACTCATTTCATATCCCCATTGCTGCAGAATGCCAAACAGCCTGAGTAGTCCCTTACAGTCCCAGCCTGTCCTTGATGGAGGCTCTCCACTGGTAGCCACCTCAAATGACAGTTACCTATCTCGGGCTCTTTCGTTACAAATCCCTGACTGAGCCAAACAAGTAACCTCAGTTAGATCCATCTGCTTCTGCTGACCTTTTGTACAGTGGGGAACCACTGTTCTGTCACACAGCCATGACACACGCTGAAGACATCACCTGAAGGCAAGAACTATGTGGAGTGGGCACAAAGCTGCATAAATTCATGCCATGTACTCTAAACCAGAGCTTGAGTGCCTCAGTGCCAGAAGCAGAATGCAACTGAGTTGGTGAGCAAAGGACAGCAGGCTGTCACCCATCCTGAAGAGACCAGGAGCTAAAAATTGCTCTGTACTTATGGCTTCAGTTATGGTTTGAGAGCTAGTATTTTGCATGCAACCTGTGCTCTCTGGCAAGTCTTCTTTGGCACTCTTCTTGTGGCCACAGGCCAAATGCAAACCAGCAGGCAAGTTGCAGTTCCTGCAATCATTTCTTACTTCTGTAATAATGTTGCCAGGGTGAGAGCATCTGATGGAAGGGAGGTATATTTATATACCTCTTTTCCCCTGAAGTTGCAAAATATGACTGAAGAGTTGTGACAGTTTTGGGAAGGGGGACCAGAACAGAGCAAGATGAACTTACAAGAGTGATTTCTCTGTAACTGAAAAGTGTGCAGGGGTTAAGCAGTTGTACTCCTATCTAAACAGGAGAGTTTACACAGCAATGGTAGAAGGAAATGGAGCGAGCTCAAGCTGGAAGACTTACTAGGTAGAGGATTCTATCACTAAGGGCTTGTCAATTGCAAAATAAACTAGAGCATTAATTTATAGGGATAAAGCTGCTTCATGCTGCTTGCCCTTGCAAGAAATCCTACTCTGCTCTTGGTCTGCAAACAATGTTAGAAATGCAGATCTGTCTGTAATGCAGAAAACCCTCATCAGTCATGAGACAGCAGTCTGATCATGACAGCAGGTAACAGCTAACTCACCCTCTTAATTGTACCTAACCCATTCAGTTACACCTACCAGTGGCACCTCTTACACAGCACTGCACTAACACATACTCTAAGTATCTTCTTGATGTTCGGCTTAAGCCTGTCCAAAACTGAAATCAAAAGGGACTGCTAACTAGGTTCCTTTTGCACCCCTTCCTTAATTACTAGGCAGTATCCCTTTAATTTGTGGTATAGCCCAAGAGTTTAAGTACATTCTATAGCCTTCAAAACCCAAATTCAGCCCCATTCAATTACTTGCCTATACTTACATGGGATAATCAATCTGATGTAGTCTGACTGTCTCAAGTTCTCTGTTTTCAAACTGTTCAAATTTCTTCACAATTCCTGTTTTTTCCCCACTGGAAGCATATATAAAATCGAGAATCTGGACACCATCTGCAAAATACAGTCTTTCTTAATCTGACAGACAGAAAGCATTGATAACTAATTAATAAGCTCAAATTCTTACAGTGAAACATTTAAATTACACAACAGATTAAAAGTTTACACAGACTCTCAGTAAATCCTTAAACACAAGTTCCCTTGCTGCTATTAAATACATCACAGACCAAATAACCCACAAAAAGTAAAACTGAACCTGTTTCCAGATGGAATCAGAAGCAGGGAAAGAACAGACTCATTTAAATATAAGATACCTAAAGAAACAGTAAACAAGAAGTCTTAATTTATGTTACTCACTTAAATCTCATCCTATCTTTGGTCTTGCCTAAGTGACATTACTCCACATCTCTTGGACTTGCTCTCCGTTTGCACCTCTCTCTTATATGTATGCACAGATACCAATTATGTTCTTAACTGATATGGATCCTGATAATAATCCTGTAATAAAACTGATAAAGCTGCCCCTCCTCAGAAACAGGAGAAAAATCTTCAAGGCCATGATACATCATCAGCTTGCCTAGAGAAACCCAAAAACCAAACAAAAAACCACCAAGACAACAACAAAATAAACCAAACCCTGAGCAATTTGTTACAATCTTATTTTAAGAAACAAAAATTGAATATTATTTCCTCCTATTGTCTATTATACTGATTTAAGAAATAGATAACACAGACAATAAGATGTTTCACAGTGTTGTCAGATAGCACATGCTGTCTCCAACAAGTATTTTAGAAAGCCCCTTAAGGAAGCGAGATGTTCCCTGTTCCTCTTCAGAGTATTTGTATGCCAATGTAGTGAAAATAAACAACACAAACATCATTACGGGATTTTCTAGGAGACAACAATTTAGAAATAAATGGGCTTTTTCCTTTTAGGTTCTGCTTTGAGTATGCATTGAGGGCAAAAAGAATTATCAGCAGGTGTAAAGCTAGAGATAGGCAGGCAGAAAAAAAGAACTCAAAGAGTCTAGAAAGCAAAGTTGTTTCAGTAATCTATACAGTTGGCAAGACATAATTTTTTATTTAAAACTACTATTTTTTTCCCTAAAATGATTGTTCATAATGGTTCTAGGGGAAAAAAAAGCAGTGCTATAAAGTTTAGTTCACTACAAAGACTTGAAAATGTTTCTGAGCGTGAAGCCATCACCTTAAGCAGAAGGAGACTACTTGTGTGAGAATTATGTGTGCATGAACTGCAGAACTGAGTCTGAAATAATGCAGTAAGGGACTGAACAACTCTCTCTGAAGATAAAGGAATGATGTCCACTGACACTGGTGGGTTTTGACTAAAGTTGTTTGAATATGCTTAGAAAATAGAGGGCCAGGCGGCTACCAACCTCCAGGCTGGCTGTGAAGAAAAAATCTGAAGAGCAGGATGGCTTCAGCAGCTTGCAACTCTGACCTCACAGTTATGGAGATTACGTGTTCAACAATGTTTTCCAAGTAAACCACTGTATGTAACATTTACTATTTACTACCAGTAGGCACTTTTTAACAGCTTACCAGAGATGTTATTTGTTTCCTTGGGGGAAAAAAGTGACATTGCACCTACCACTTTCATGAGGGCACTGA
Organism: Falcunculus frontatus; assembly: GCA_013398115.1. NCBI lineage: Eukaryota > Metazoa > Chordata > Aves > Passeriformes > Falcunculus > Falcunculus frontatus. Next base: position 294,417 of record VZRV01008887.1, read on the forward strand.
GGTATCCTATTTGCCTGGAGCATCCACAAATAGTCAGCACCCCACTGAAGACAAACTTTGTGGTCCTTGTATGGCCGTTCAAAAGGTGGAACTGCCTCTAAAAATGTGTAATTCTTGGCAATTGCAGCCTGGTAGTCTTCACTCTCCTCATCATCATAGCTGCTAGCTGATCTGTGACTAATCCACGCGTACAATATCACACTGTGCACTATTATTGAGTTTCTGATGATATAATCATCTCTGTAAACCATGATGCTTGGAAATTTCAAGTGTACTTGTCGAGTTCTGCTAACATAAAGGTTCTCCTCATCCTTCCATCTCCTTCTATAAACCGGTACACCAGTCCTGAACTCAGAGGAAGCTACTGCTTCCAAACTGACAATACAAGGCTTAGAGCATAAATACTGAACTGAAACCTCAGAATTGTTACGAACTTTCTTTTCTAAAATGTTTAAATGGATAAAGTCCACATAATCCATATTTTTCTGAAACTGTGGAGTAACTGCCGTGGTCTGTAATGTCTCCTTTCCAAAGGACAGCACAAAGTTCTGCAAGAAAACCCAAACGCAAACATGTTAACCAAAGAATCTAAGTTTCCGTGATTACTCATACATTCACAGTAATAACAGAACACTGCACAAGCACATTTGTATACCATACTTTAACTTGAAAATATGAGGTTTCTTTTACACAGCAAGTAGACATGGATAACTGGAGAGCCACCACCAACATTTTAAAGCTACCAACTTCCCTACATCAAGTTCTCAAAGTTACACATGCTTCTACAAACAAATTGTATTTACAGGGTGTATCCTTCAGCCCTTACGCAAGCGGAATCCGGTCTAAGATAGCGACTTACACGTCATGCTATTTACACATGCTCCTAGGATCAGGCCTAAGGAGTGTACACGAAAATGTACTGGCATATATTCATCATATCGTTTCGTAGGATTGCCACGGCCTGATGTTTCTGTATCTTCTTAAAAAGTTAGCTAATTTTTTTACCTGTCATGTAGGTCCCTGAAGGACAAAACAACAACAAAGGTTTCCTGAGAATGAATTAATATTCATGAAGTGTTTCATTTTTGACATGTTCCTATCCTGAAGATGGACTTGGAAATCTGAGCAGCAAGACCAGCAGGCTGAATTTGCTCAGCTTTTGCTCTCCACAGCTATGTACGCTATATATAGTTTGAGAGTGAGTGCCTGGACATACAGCAGGATTATCCTCTATGCTAAAGTTCTTGTCTCTAAGGCTTCAAACAGCTTCTTTTCTTTCTGCCCTGCAGCCAGCATCCAGCTTGATGCACTGCCAAGGATACTGGGGATTATTCAGCTCTGAGGGCCAGCCACCAGCACAGCAGCTCCGCCAGGTCCCCTGCTCTGTCTAAAGTATTCAGAATTGTCACTTAGGATTACCAGGGAAGATGGTCACTAAGATTGCTCAAAATGAGATCTGTCTTGGGTAACTTTTAAGTTAACTGCTAAGCTTAAACAGATTAAAATAAAATTTATCTTGGATACCTATCTTGGATTGATGGCTTTTTCACTGTGATTTTCAAAATATTTAAAAGCTTTAACCTAGTCATTAATACATTTCTAATCATATGATTATGATTCAACTAATCATAGAAATTATGTGCTGTGCACCTGGATGACTCGCCCACAGTCCAATATGGTGATCAATAGAAGTCCCTAATGATAAACTATTTTTATTTTTATTTCTTAAGACTATGCTGACACTACTTGAGAGCTACACTGAAAAAACATCAAGCCAGTAAGACCTGTGAAGGTGTAAATATTAGGAAGAGTCAGAACTAAGTCCTATACTACTCCCTTGTTCCTACAGATAAGGATTTTGGATTTAACTGTGTGATCAAATGTTATTTTTCCCCCAGTTCCCTGCCTCCTCAGAGGTGCAAAAGAGCTTAAGGGTTCTTAGTGGAACACAACTATGCATAGAGGGGTTATTTACTTCATGACCTTGACTTTATTAAGGGCAGACATTGGAAGATGTAACTGAATGAGGGAACTTTTAGATGAAAAAGCTAGATATCATTGCTAGCAGATGGGTAGCTCTAGATCACTAGGTTTATTCAGTGTTCCTAGGTCTTTCTGAACTTGTCAGTTAAACCACTTTCCCTAAGTGACAAGTACTCTTTATCTTCTTGAATCTGACAAGAGACACTGCAAGCGAGATGTGCAGTGATGGTGAACACTGATAAACACATGTAAGCACCAAGATATACACCTTGAACAAATAAAACACTAAAAAATGCTAAACACAATACACTATGCAACTCAGTACTCTGGCTTTCTACAACAGGCAGTCTCAGAGTGACAGCCTTCCTCTCTGCCTTATTTCCCACTCTACAAAATGGATATTGGTTAGAGCATAGTGCTAATAATGCCAAGGTTGTGGGTTTGACCCCTTTATGGGCAGTTCACTTAAGAGTTGGACTCGATGATCCTTGTGGATCCCTTCCAACTCAAAATAATTCTGTGATTTTGAGATATTGTAAAAACTATGCCAACTGAAGGGGCTAAAAAAGAAATAGCAATAGGAGGTTGGTGTCCATTGGAACACATGGTATGGTGTTTACAATATGATGGAATAACACACATACACAAATACTGAGATAAAAGTTGATGAGAGAGCCTTGATTTTAATACTAATTTGAGTAACTTTCAGAGCTTGACTTGATAAAAGGTACTATTCTTTTACATTTCCAACATAAATCTTCTTTAGTTTAAATACTTCCAAAAGCATTAAAAGCCCATAGCAGCAGCAACAAATCATTCTAAACCTCTCGTACTTGATGGTTATCATTCATATTTCTTGATCTTACAATAAAGAGTACTTGTAAGTAGCTTAATCTTCGTGATACGGGGGCTGTGTCATGAGGAAGATGGTAATATACTATGAACACAACGCCATGTGGTTATCACAAGATGTAAAAATCTACCAGGTAGATACTACAAAGCATAGAAGAAGGGGTACTACTGTGTGCTTACCACACACACGCACTTACTGTCAAAGCACACACAGTCAGCTCTCAATTTTCTCAGTGGTTATCCAATACAGAGAGATGGGAACTAGCCTCCAGCAAAGACAGCTTGGGTCTGGCACAGTTTATTAACAAAGATGCAGCAGTGTATGAATACGTTCATCTGATTTCCAGTGAATAGCAGAAATTCTGCCATTTGGTGGGGATCCCAAAGCAGTAAGCTCTGAAACCCAAAGCCAGTTCTTTGTAGAACAATTTCTATGATGTTCCTAGAGCACTTAAGCACAACGCACCACGAGTGCTGATGCGTAAGTTTAGCTTCAGCTCTGCTGATCTAGTGCCTTTCCTGTAGTGCCTGATCTGCTAAATGGCTCCCCACAGGAGATTTTACTTTGTATTCATTGGCCTCTGGGTATTACTTGAGGCATGTGCTGTCAAAATGCAAGAATTATATTTGAGTCTGCTGTTCCATCCCACCTAACAAACCCTTCAGGAGGTTCATCCAGTAAAGAGCGTGGAGCAAAGAACCCTGAGCAACCCCACAGTGATGGAGGCCGGGCAGAGACTGCAGACCATAAACTTTCAGACCACAACTGAGTCTCTGTTACCACTTGGTTGCCTCTACACAGTGCATGGAGTGTCTGTCACCTAAATGTTCCTACTTAGTGAGGAACCCTCTTCCCTTCCTGTTATATCAGACAAGGCAGAGTTAAATGTGCATCACCTCTGACATAGAGTAAGGATGAAAAGATCACACATTGAATGTGATTATGAGACTTAAATACAAAAGTTTCCCAGCACAGTAAAGAGAGAATTCAAAATATTACCATGAACTAGGCAAAGTTCAACAAGACAGACATAAAGGCTTTGTTGTGTGGGGCAACTTAGCCACTAAAGCTGTAAAAGTTTTTTTTCTTAAATCCTGCTGAATCTGAATGAATCAGCCCAAGTCATCCCATCAGATCTTGGTATAAAAATCAATTTGGGAGGCAAACACAGCAAGTGTTAGGAAACTGAACATTTTCAGTAGTGTAACAATACAGAAATGATTGAGCAGGTATTCTTTCACTTGTTGGAGATTTCAACGGGACCCTCCACGAGTTCCACACAACCCTGTGAAACCTGCACCTGTTCGCACAAAACTTGAAGATAACCACAGTCCTTCACCTGCAAATGCCCAACATGTCATGCTACATTTTAAGAAGTGTGAAAAGAAGAGATGACAAAAAGGGGTATTAATTTGCTGCTCTCCATCAGCACCAACATAGTACAGGCATACAAAGACTTTGACCAGAGCTTATGCTTAGCAGTATAAAAGATGAAAAAGTAGTTTAGTAGATGCCGCTAAAACGCGGTTGTTTCCATAAGCCAGTGCAGCACTATGCTCAGTCGTGCATCTGTAAGCAGATGTCAAAGGCCTCCCCATTCTTTCCACTCCAGAAATTTATCATCACCCAGGGCAGAAGGCTTAACACTTGGATGTGACGACTCGGCGTCCCCCAGCTCGATGAGGCAGCGTGACCCTGGGGGCTGGGAGGGGGCGCGGAGCCAGGCCGGACAGCCGGGGGCTGACTCCGAGAGGCGGCCCCAGCACCGAGCCCCCCGCGCACCGCCGGACGCAGGCTCCGGCTCCCTCCGCCCTGCGCGCACGACCCGCGGCCCCGCACGGACCGGCCCCTGCCGCGACTCCCCGGCTGGGCCGGGGCGCGGGGGCAGGTGCGGGGCCGGCGGCACTCACCGAGAGGAGGACGAGGAGCAGCGGAGGGGGGCGGCGGGGCTCGGCCGGGGGCCGCATGCTGCTGCTGCGGCGGTGCCCAGCGCGCCCGGGACTGCGCGGCCGGCCCGGAGACAAGGATGCGGCAGATCCGGCTTCCTGGAGGAGGGGCCGCCGCCCGGGTAGGGCAGGGCCGGGCAGGGCCCCGCTCCGCCGCCGCAGGTGCNAGGGCGGGTGGACGGACGGAGGGACGGATGGATGCCCTTCGCGGGGGGCGGCCCCTCTCCCCTCCTTCCCGCCGCTCCCGCCGGGCCGGGCCGGGCCGGGCCGGGCCGCCCCACGGCGCTCCCGCGTGTACCGGAAGGCCCCCGCAGGCCCCGCGCCCTGTCCGCTGGGGCGATGGCGGGGCTCTCCCGCACGCTCGGCATCTTCGGCGCCTTCGTGGCCATGGTGGGAGCCGCCTTTTACCCCATTTACTTCCGGCCGCTGCTGCTGCCGGAGGAGTACAGTGAGTCCCTGCGCGGGGGGAGCTGGCTGGGTCCGGCCATGGCGCGGTCTGTGCCCGGGCTTGGGGGAATGCTGCGGCTGCTGCTTGTGAGTGACTCCCGAGGGGCTTTCTGCTCGCCCAGGAGATACCTGAAAACCGAAATAATACAACTCGCAGTACCTTTATTTCGAGTTATTGGCCAGCACGTGATTTAGAACACCCTTCAGCTGCTCCTTAGAGGATTGAGATGCAGTTGAAGAAATTGAGATCAGAGAGCTGGAGCATCTCTCCTATGCAGAAAGGCTGAGAGAGTTGGGATTCTTCAGCCTGGAGAAGAGAAGCCTTCGAGAAAACCTTGTAAAACACTTGAAAAGAGCTTGTAAGAAAGCTGGGGCAGACTTTTTAGTAGGCCCTGTTGCAATATGACTAGGGGTAATGGTTTTAAACTAAAATAGGGTAAGTTAAGAGTAGATAGAAGGAATAAATTTTTTTATGATGATGGTGGTGAACCACTGGAACAGGTTGTCCAGAGTAGTGGTGGGTGTCCCATCCCTGGAAGGGATCAAGATCAGGTTGGACAGGGCTCTGAGCAACTTGATCTAGCTGAAGAAATCCCTGCTCAGTGCAGGAGAGGTGGACTAGAGGGTCTTTAAAGGTCCATTCCAACCCAGACTATTCAATGGTTCTATNGTGCTGCGCAGCTCCTTGGAGGCTCCTCGCAGCTCCTTACAGCAGGCGCGCCCGGGAGGGATCCCCGCGCAGGGCCGCGCCCGCCCGCTTCCCTGGCGGCTCCCGCCCTCCCGCCTCGGCGCTGCGCTACCAGCGCAGTCCCGGCCCGGGCCAGCACCCACTCCCGCTGTCGGGCGAGGCGCTTTAGGGCGGGGCGGCGGGACTGGGGCGCATCATCTCGGGCTGCCCTGGCCGGGCTGACAGCGCGGTGGCACTGGCCCCGTGCCCGCACTGCGCACCGCCGGCCGCGCGGGGGCGCTGCTCCCCCCGGGCCNGAACCACTGGAACAGGTTGTCCAGAGTAGTGGTGGGTGTCCCATCCCTGGAAGGGATCAAGATCAGGTTGGACAGGGCTCTGAGCAACTTGATCTAGCTGAAGAAATCCCTGCTCAGTGCAGGAGAGGTGGACTAGAGGGTCTTTAAAGGTCCATTCCAACCCAGACTATTCAATGGTTCTATCAGCTGTTCGAGTTTTGTTTTCCCACTGCAATTAAAAATGTGATTTAAAACTTGGCAACCAGTTGTGATGATTTGCTAGAGCTGTTCTTAGTCTGCAGAGTCTCTGAAAGTGACTCCTGAGGAAAACCCCGCTTTCCTGCCCGGAAAACCTGCAAAAGCCCACAGCTGACTCAATCCAGGAAGCCCTAGAGGGCACCTGCAGGTCCAGGGGCGAAGCCTCAGTGGCTCCAGGCGTTCCATAGGGGGAGCACCCATTACTCCTCAACTTCTGTGAAATACTGGTAAAGGAAATGAAGGGAAAAGTTCTGGTGCAACCAGCTTGTCCCGCTCACTTTGATTTTTATGAAACTAAGCAAGCTGATCACATGAAGATATATATGGTTAATCTGCCAAGACAGCTGAAGATTTCTAGGAAGGAAGAAGAAAAAAGGGTAACTAACTTACTGATCTTATTGGAGGGGCTTTGGCCTTGCATCAAAGCTGAAGTAAAATTTAACTTACAAGCAAGTTTTTATTGAAGGATGCTATGTTTGTGAAACTTTGAGACCTTCAGCACAGACCTTTTCCACGTGGATTTATTAAAACAGAGGTTTGACTGCTGCTGTTTTTGACATTTTCACAGATTTCCTGATTTTCTGAATTGTGAGACTCAGCTCCTTCCCCCTCCTCTGAGGTGGCTCTCCTCTCACCAAGACTCAGTCTTCCTTGTTGTCCTTTTCTTGGCTTACCTGTCTTCCAAGTTGTTTGCAGGCCCCACATCAGTCTCCCTATTGACTGTTCCTTGTCCTCTCTGTATATTTATCATCTCTTACTTCTTTGCACTGGTTTCTCTCCTGACCAGTTAACAGCTCCTGCTGCTCAACCCAAGTGTGTCCCCAGAACTCTCAGATTGGTTCCTGTTTTGGTCCCTGCCTCTCTTCTCATCTAAGTTTCCACTTAAGACTAAATATCTTTCTCCTTCATGTCCTACAGGAACTTTCATTCCTTGCCCTAATCTATTCTGTTGTCCCCTTCTGAATTTTGTACCTTTTCCTTTGAAATTAGACAGTTCCCTGAGATTTTGTCTGCTAAAAAAGATGAAATGGAATTACCATGCTCAGTGAACAGGAGAAGCTGGATCTGCCTCTAATGCCTGTCCCCTTGCAAGGAGAGTCAATTACTGTGATATTCCTGCGAGTCTTCAGTAGCATTAGGCTTGTACCTAGACAGCCTGATAACATGTAGTGCCAGTGCATTCCCAGTGGGATACGATAATGAAAAATCTCAGTTTTAAAGTGAGCTTAGTTCTGAGCTTCCCATGAGAATGTGCACCCTGCAGGTTCTTAAAGGCCTCAAAAGTTCAGTGGTGTGGGCAAAAGGTTAATTCACCTGAGCTTTGACTTCCTGCTTCAAAGTACCACTGTGGAGGTGAAGTATGTAACTGGAAGTGTAAGAAAAGAAGGGGCATTTAGTAAGGGAAAATAGTATCATTTTCTTCATTTCTCTTCTCAGAAGTGGTTGAATCTTTCAAAGAAAAGAGAAAAGCCTGAGACAGGCCCAGTGTATGGAGAAATATCCCTCAGCTACTGAATTTCACAAAGTTTGCAAGCAATAATTTTGTAGGTGCTGTCATGAAATCTGTTTGCAAGATCTTTCAGGGCCTGAAAATAGGAATCACCCAAAAGAAAGGAAACTTTTGACTATTTTTTTGTTGAGCATATGAATCATAGCTTCTAGAAGTACTAGTCATTCCTTAAGTGTTGGGATCATGGCAGGTGTTTTGGCATCTTTTGTTAAACAGTAGGCATTGCTTTAAGATGATTATCTTATTGTTTGTAGTCTCTCAAAACAGACTGTCTATTAGTTTCTCAGTGAAGTAGGAATACTACATTTGCATTGTGTAGGTAGATTCTCAACAGAATTTTACTGTGTAGCATCTAGAATTAATAAAATTTTTAAGATTATTTTATTGGGTGCAATCAAGAGATCTGCTATTTTCTTTGTTTTAGTAGTGTCCTTTCTGTTGTGTTTTCCAGAGAAAGAACAGTCAATAAACCGAGCTGGTATTGTTCAAGAGGATATTCAGCCTGCAGGTACACTTGATTTATGTGTTTGCATTGATTGTTTTACAGACTTTCTTGAAGTAATGCCTGAATTTTTATATGGATTTAAATAATACAGTGAAGAATACATTCAGAGAAAACATATTTAATAAACTTGCTATGAAATTTTTTTCAGGCTAATTCCTCAGTTAAAAATTATGGTTTTAATGAAACTCAAATTGACTTAACTGGCCAAATAAGTTGCAGAGTTTCTGTTGTCTTCACACTTTCTTAAATAGATGGCAGTTTCTCCTTCTGAACCAGCTCAAAGCAAACAAGAATCATGGATAGGCTGAGCTGTAGCTGTAAAGAACAGTGTTGCACCCTCGTTTTGTGGAATACTGAATTCTGCTGAAACACAGTTCATCAGCACCTTGGCAGTGCCCTCCAGCCTCATGGATGGATGGGCCATGCAGAAATCCACTACACATCAAGGAAAATTCGGAATGCAGTGCTAATAGCTTTTTGATCCTTGGTGTTGCCAGTGGAAGGATTAGAAAAGCGTACAAGGGAAGTAAAATTCAAGTATAGCAGGCTATCCTTGATCTTAATGGTAAATGGAATGGCTGTTCATTTTGCAAGGTTGGCACTTCTTGATTAAAGATGTGAGAGTCCCTGTCATGATGAAACAGGTAATACCTGAATATGTTAAAGAGTAATGTATTTTTGTGTTTGAAAAAGCCTTAACATCAGCAGCAAGGGAAAATCAAATATTATTAAAACCATGATCTTATTACATATATTGGTTAGATCATTAGTGCAGGACTTGCTTTCTAGGGAAGTGAAAAAATGCTGAACAGAACTAGGAAGGGTATTGTGGAAGAGAGGTCTGGTAACCCTGTCTCTTTTACTAAACATTCAGGAGGACTGGACTGGCTCATTTATCCAAGATGCAGGTACTTGATGACCAGTTCTCTTCAGTATAACTTTTTCATCTGAATTTAGCTGCTGATAAGTTACGAGATCCATTAGTTGAAAATGAAATCTAGACAAATTTAAGTGCAAGGTGCAGTTCTAAATGATTGATCCAACAATATTAGAACACCTTACCTATGACTGTGAGAGATTTTTCCATTATCTGAAGCTTAAGATCAAGATGAGGTTGTCTTTCTGTAAATTTCTCCAAGTTTAAGCAGAGTTGTGAATTCAGAGCAGAAATTGTTGGCTACTTTCATTGTTTAATACACAAAGCTAGAGTAGCAGACCTATTTTTTTTTTTTTCTCCAACGGTCTAATTATCAACTGCTGGTATTCTCATATTTGATTTGTAGGGTTAAAAGTGTGGTCGGATCCATTTGGAAGAAAGTAATGTTGGCGGCTGGGTGTATTGCAAAACTGAAGATGGACATCTTCAGCTGCTTCTTCTTTCACTGAAGTGTGTCTTCCGGTGTTGCTGGAGGAGAATACTGAATATGCTGTGTGGGCACATGAGGAGCAGCAAAGGCTACTGGTTGGAATCCCAAGAGATAAAAACATGCAAGTTTTGAGAGAGAATGCTGGTACATAGCTCACAGACTGTTAGAGAGCTGAATGATTCTTGAGTGTAGAAATGAAATATTTTCTTGAGAAAAGGAGAAAGGATTTTCTTCTAATCTGTAGACACTTGTAAATTATGAGTAGAATAAATCATGCAGACTGCTGCAATTTCCACCCTAGTTTGAAAGTTACAACATGGTGAGTGTAAATTTGTACATTAAAATTTTTAAACCATTGTGTACTTTTTTTCATTGTTTTGCAACTGGGTGTCGAAGGTACTTTGGCCACCTACCAAGTGTCCCCCCTGGCCATTCTTCTTACTCCTGCTCCTCCACAGGACAGGGGGAGTAAATTGACAAAGCCCATCAGTCTGGATAAACACAAGGAGGTTGCTTAACAGTTACTTTTGCAGGCAAAACAAACTCGGGAAAATTAATGTAGTTAAGTAAGTAGCATTACAATATACAACATTTTAAAGACCACTGCAGGATCCTGTATGTTTTGAAAAATGTATGTACAGAGAGCGTTATTCCTAATGTTAGCAGATGTTTGTTATTTTTTTGGACATCACACAGTTTTATTGGGACAACAGATGAAAGACTCCATGTTTACAGTGTTATTTTCCAAACTGCCGTTCTGCTACTTGCTATTCCATTTCTACCTGTCTTTGTCATTACTCTCCCACTCAGACACACCTTTCCTCCTCTGAGTTAGTTTTTATTTAGTCTTCTATTACCACTCTAAGCATTAGAATATTTTCTGTTTGCTTTCTGGGAAAATTGTGGCTATGTTCGAATCCTTTGAGTTCTCAGGTCATTTTGCATGATGGTTGGAGCCAGAGTGAGTGTATTCATTCCGTGTAGGGATCACAGATTGGTTTGGGTTGGAAGGCGCCTTAAAGATGATTTAATTCTAACCCTGCTGCCATGAGTTGGGACATCTTCCACTAGACCAGGCTGTTCAGGGCCCTATCCAGTTTGGCTTAGAACACTTCCAGGGATGGGGGATCCACAGCTTCTTGGCACTATCTATTCTAGTGCTTCATCACCCTCACAGTGAAGAATTTCTTCCTCATAGCTCATCTAAACCTACCCTCTTTCAGTTTGAAGTTTCACTACATCGAACGGAGCAACATTGTCACGAAGCTAATTCAGTGTTTGCTGCAGAAAGAAGAATAGAGCTGAAAAATGAAGAGGTTTTTATCATTTAAACCTTTCTTCAGTGAGACTGAAAAAATGAGGGAGCCTTGAGCAAAATGTATTCATGCATCAGACCGTTTCAGCAAAGTTTTTTCATCTAAAATACCTCCTCAGTGAAAATAAAGCATTGCTGAAATGGAGATACTCCATCTGTAACTGACAAGCTGCAAAACAAAGACTTCTAGGAGAATGTGGGAATTGCTCAGTTATGCAGCTTCTGTCACTTAGTGACACAAATGGTTTAAAAACATATATCATGATTGTGTGGAACCATCAGGATAAATGATGTGACAGAGAATGTGAAATTACTTAGTTTGGGGTTAAGAGATAAGACAATCTCTGCTACTCGTTTACTTTGTGAAGTTGAGCAATTTGCTGGGTCTGGATCTTGCCTAGAAAAATGTTAGATGGCTTCTGAACAGTGGCTGCTGGTGGCAGGTGCTGAGCCTTTTGCCTTCATGTTACTTAAGTGTTGCAAAACATTTAAGTGCCTGAGATCAGTTATTTAGCATTTATAGAACTATACATATCTGTTGGTTGTGATCACTAATTCCTTCTGGTGCAGAAAAGCTTGGTAAGTTTTGTAATTGCCAATTTGTACAGAATTTACAGCAGTTCATATCAGTTGAGTACTGCTGAAGTGAATCTAAACTCTAAAAATGGTGTACATTGGCATTAATGAGCATAATTTCCCACTCATGTTCCACCTAATAAAGTGGGTTGGTGGATCATGTCTTTCAAGCATTAGGATAGTGAATGTCTTTTTCAAACTTTTGCTATTCTGTGTGGATAAAACTGTAAAGTCAATAAGGAATGTACTGCAATAATTATCCAGAATGTACACTGAAATTTTCTGATTGCTCTGGCAGGCACCAGTTGCCTGGAGACTTGCCTGATTGTCATGTGGTAAGTCCTAGTCCTGCAGCTGGCTTTGAGACAATGCTTTGTTCTGCTCGTGGATGCTTGACGTAAGCCTCTTCTTCCAGCTACCCAGTGACAGATGAAGTTCAGTGAAGTGAATTGTGCTCTCCAGAACTCTTATGTTGCTCTGGAAGTAAGAGCTCTTTGCTACTTTCATAACCTCCAACTACTATTAATTTGGTGATTGGGAGGGACTAGGCCTGCATTCTGCAGAGCAACTAAATTTACTAGTTTTGGTCAAGTTGTTCTGATTGTTTTGATTAAAATGCCTTCTTAGAATATTTTTAAAGCAGTTACATCTGTTCTATGAATGCATTTTGATTATTTACTATAGCTGGACTGTGAACAGCAAATATACCTTCAGCCCTTGAAGGACTGAAGAAAAGTTTTCAAACAGTGGTTTGAGATCTCAACAGAAACTGGTTGTACTAAGTTTAGGCCTGTTGCATGCTGATGTTTTGAAATTATTAAAACTTGTTCCAAAAAGAGCAAATCTGGCATTTTGGTCTAAACACAGCTTAGTTTTGAAGCATTGCAGACTGTTGATGATGCAATGAAACCCTCAAGTATAAACACTTGAGAAGGAGTAAATATGGCAAAAGATATGGGGAAATTGCCAGATCATACACATGCGTGAGAAGGAACAATCTCAAAAAATGAGTATAATATTCAGCAAAGAAATCCCACGGGATTTTGAAAAATCAAGTGGGATTTTTCTTGCTGAATATTATACTTATTTACTCAGATTATTCCAAATAATGAGAGGGGATTTTTTTATCTGTGGTACTCAAAGCACATCAAATAGTCTCCAGTTATCATGAATTTTATTTTATATATGCCCTCCTACAAAAAAACAGTCCAAAAGAAGAAGTTCTCATGATTTGCTCTTTTCTAAACCAAAATAAAGCATGTATTTTCCCTTCTTGCAGTCTAGCAATAATTAACTTACTCATTTTCTCTGTACTATGTACACTCCTACTGACCTTCATGTTAACATGCAGACACAGCAGTAAATGAAAAGCTGTATTGGCTTTTTCTGTTGTGCCACACAACCCAAAAAGTATGTTTGCTAGTGGAAGGAAATTATTCTCCAGCTTCTGAGAAAGTGCTGTGGAATATACACTGTTTCTAGGTGGACAGTGTACAACAGGTGAGAGCAAAACACAAAGTTCAGATCAAAGCTTAGCGCCCTGTGATCCAGGTCTCTTTCTCCATAGTGCAGACTGTGGGCCTTGCAAGAAAAATGGTGCAGTGTTTAAGACACTGTCTTGGAAAATAGGACTGTTGTAGTCAGTTCCATATTCCACCACGCTTTTGTCTGGCAGCAGGTAAGTAATTCAGCCTTTGAGCTTCAGTTCCATCTGTAAAATAGCCATAAGTAGTGCTCCCCTTCTTTGCAACTGAATATAAATACAGGAGTGTGGGGTTTTTTGATGCTCTAGACAACATTTTTTTCCTTGTCTCAGAAGTTTTCCTCAATCTTAGGAAAAATTGGTCTGAATTTGTGTGAGAATCAGGTATTTTGGTTCCAAGAATTTAAAATGTTTTGAAGAATCTTTTCCAAAAGAAAATAACAATGAAATTTCCCAGATCTTTTTGCTGCTGAAATACTATGTTCTGAGAATGGAAATTTTATATTTTGGGAGGCAAACAGAAAACTCATCTGTTTTTTCACAATATGAATATTTTTTAGAAGATCTGCAAATTTGAGTAAGTTGAAACTCAACCCAACGTGAATGTTTTGTACAGCTGTACAAAAAAGCAGAAAACTGATCAGCTTTTGTTGATGGCGCAGGTGCCTCAGCAATTTTGTGAGACTCAGCAATTTTCAATATTTTGAGTAGCTATTTCCCTTATTTTCTGTAACAATGGGTCCTCTCTTCTGACCTTGGCATGCCAAAAAAGTAACTAAAAGCCTTCTAAGAGAGCTACAGGCACTGAGCAGAGGAGGCTGGGGCATAGTGAAAGGAGGCGAGATAGAACTTGAGATACTGCTGGGAAGAGTGTTGCTCCTGTAGCCCTGGAGGAACACTTGGAAGTGGAGTGCTGGATATGAAGAGGAGACAGCAGACTGGTCAGTTGAATGGGAGCATGAGGGACATAGGACGTAAATCCATTGGAATACAGCCTTTATAGGCTTTGCAGCTCGCGGAGCAAAATGGGATACCTCTTGACCTCTTTTCTGTTTCCTCCCCAGCAGATTGGAAGCAAACCTTTCTAAAGAAAGTTCCTAGGCAAGTCAAAGGTTATCATGAGAAGAGAGTGTCTAAGGAGGAATTACATAGCTGTCCTTTGCTCTAGCCTACCTTAAGAGGCCAAACATCACAGAATAATTTGTGCTGGAAAGGACCTCATGCTGAAAAGTGTCTTTCAGGCCCCAGGTCACAGGGAAAGGTGCCTCCTATCAGCTTCTTCCCATAATTCAGAAAGGTGAGTATCAGCAATGCCAGTCAAGGTAGGGGAGGAAGGTGTTCCCATTGCTTCAGAAATTCCTGTAGGAGGAATTCTCAGCGACCCACAAGTGGATGGCTAGGGCACAGTTTAGGAATGTATTCTTCCACTCTGAATGAAGAGAAACCACTATGGATATTAATCAGAAGTATTTGCTCCCTTACCTATTATATATGAATTTTCAGGTGCCAGTGATTGTGGCAGGCCAGCTCTAGATCTGTAACTCCTCACATCTACAGATATGAGTAAGGTTCATACAAGAACTGTAATTTGTGCCATTTCTGGCTGAGCAGCACCATTAGGAGTCCTCTGAAGCCTGGAAAGCAGCTAATCTTGGAATCTTCGTTGTATGCTTCTGTCTTCCTCTGGTTCTTAGAGTTATCCTGGGAGTGGCTAACATGGGCTTGCTGGATGTTCCATATAACAAAGAATTTCTTATACTTCAATCCAAAATGCCATGTCCCACATAAGAACCTTTGGGGCATATCTACTCCTTGCATTTTCTGTATGTTTTTAACATGGATTGTGTGATTTTGTGGCCTCTGCTGCCTGCCTGCCTACCTCTCTGTGCTTTTGATCAAAGCAACAATGCCAGCAGCACCACTAAATGTAGGAGCCTGTAAGGAACTGTGAGGATCTGAGGGACACATTCCCATACATAAAGTCTGGCAATCCTACCAATATGTCTCAGAATTCCTCCTGGTTGCTTTCAGTTGACAAGCTTTTGGTTCATTGCAAAAACTTGTTATTCCGTATTGCACTTAGCAGTTAAATTTTGTCCCATAGCTACCATTCCAGCTATTCTTTTTCTCTGACATTGCCTCTCAAGTTGTTTAATCAGAAAAGTTCATTAGTATACTTTGATTTTTGTGCCAAACAATTATGTTAAATTTGTCCTGGAACAGTCTTTTGAGGAATGCCACCAGTAAAATCCATCCAGGCCAATGACTTCCCATTTGTCATTTCTGCTTTTAGTACTTTCATGCTTGGCTTACGGTTCTTGTAGCTACTAATTGTTTCTCATGTGACCTCATTCCAAATGCTTTGCTAATGTCCAAAGGGAATATATCCCCATAATTTCTGTCAGGTTGATAAGCTGGTTGTCTGACCAGGTAGTACAATTAATACTCTGACATATTCTGTTTTGCGACTTTTCACTGTCCCCACTTTTCTTTATGTCACAGTTTGCTATGATTCTTGTATGCTTTTCTGGAAAGAGGAACAGGTAGACAGATATTTTCCAAAGAAGTACCTGGACATTCTGTCTGGATGCATCATGATGCACATAAAATTAACCATTTCTGTTAGAAGTACCTAAACATTGGAGAGTGACCTGCCTCTCCGGTCCAGGCAGGAAGGAGAAATGTTTGCTGCTATCAGTTTATTTCAAAAGCTCAGAAGTTTATAATCATCCTGTCTTTTGTCGCTGATTATTGACTCATGAGAACCAGGCTTGGCTAATAGAAAATTGCTGTTAACAGTACCAGAACAGAAGGATGGATTTATTTAGTCAGAAAAACCATCACTCATCAGACTTAGAGAAGAGGAAAGGCCGTGAGCAAGCCCAGTTGACAAAACGTGATTAAGTGAATTGTCATATCTGCATTCATTAGAAAAATTATTTATGAGGGTGCAAAAGGGTTCACACCCAGTTCTGGTTTCCACAGGTCATTGGGTACCTATTGCTTAGAAAGGCTCCTGACAAGGCAGGCATGACAAACAGATAATGACTACTTTGAAGAACATAAGAAGTTTCCCTTTGCTTCAATCCTTTGGAATCACAGAAGAGATACAAATAAAGGTAAAAATACAATTTTTCAATTGTGTCACCAGCTTTAGTTGAATGACGCTGATAGTAGTTTTTGATTCATTTGTGAACTGTCGCATCCTTTGGGAATTGGATTATGATCTGTGTGCCCTGTTGGATCCTAGAAACTCTGAAGATGCCTTACTTTATCCCATTTCATGCCCTATTTACCGTCAGTCACTTTACCCACCCTTTCTCAGGAATCTTCCTATGATGGCATAGTCTAGCTAAAGTGCTGATCATCTCTAAGTCTCAGAAGAGCAAAAGGTATTTTGTTCCTGTTATTTTCTGTCTTCCAAGACAAAATAAGTTTGCATGCAACTCTCTGTTGAAACTATCATGGATCTTCACAACCAGGGTCTAATTCTAGCCCGAAATCTATGGAAAGTTTCTCATCTTCTAGATTATTTTTCCTACCTATGTTTGCAGGCAGATGGTTCCAGTACCAGAAGTGTCCATGTTAAGTGTTCTGCTGGTAGTACAGAAATGCATAACTACAAAAACAGTTTCATTCCAAAGAGACATTTAGGACTGCCTTGCTTAGAACCATGGCTCTTGGGGCAGATATCTACAACAGAGAGGAGGCTTCAACCACTTAATTCTTTAAGAATTCTGCAATTCTGTCTCCTCTGCAATTTTTGAGATAAATCAAAGGAAAAATTATAGTTCCTACTTGTAGTATAGCAATCTTCTTCACTCTGTCCTGAAATGATCCCAAGCAAGGCTTTCAGGTCCCAACTATCTGAAAATAACTTATGACATTTTCAAGACTGTGTTCTGGGTGAATAGCCTCCTTTGTGTATGAAAAGCTCATGAAATTGTACCTCTACTGTATACAAGAGGTATGGTAATATTTATGTCTGCTTTGCTAATTTTACCCAGAGGGACATAGGACTTGTACCCTCTGTTCTCTAGTATTAGTTAATGTGTTGACTATCCTGTTACCATTCAACTTCTCTTCCTGAAACACAGCAGGGGACAGCCCTTAAAATGATCTGCATATTCTAAGTGCTTATTCTTTATGGACAGCTTCTTATGAATATTTCTGTGTTGAATGCTAGCTGTTACGTTAAAAGTCTTCCTCATCATTCTAATGGCTTTACCATCTTGTATCATTGTGGAAAACATCACAGTGATGCTTCATATAAAATAAGGAATATATACACTTATATTTGCAGATTCTGGGCATCTGGGGAAATACTATGTTTAGTACAATGTTGCTCTGTATATTTGCTGTTGTAGGAAGTGACAGGGAGTTTCTGAAGAGGAATTATGCACAGGAAAGGATATCCTTGCCTCAAGCGAAGTGAAAGCATAATCCCACAAGTCTGCTCTGAATGTTAGGCATCCGTCCAGTGGTTTTCCACTTTGTTTGCATTTCATTGATCACCAGGGCTATCAAGAGTCTTTGCCAGGATTATGTTAATTCTAATTGAACCCCCAATCTCAAATCTGAGGTCTTTCCATTGTTTCTTCACAGATGAGCTGTCTTAAAAGCAGTGGTATCAGGAAATCACAGACTATAAACTGTAAATGGCACTTGGAGGTTATCTAATCCAATTTCCTGCTCAAAGCAGGGCTAACTCTGGAGTCAGATCAAGGTGCTAAGGATTATATGGTGTGGGGGTGTCTCAGGATTATGTGCTGTCTTGTACCTAGTTCCTCAAGTTTAGGTAAGTCAGTACACAAGATCATCAGCTCTGGGAGCGCTGCACAATCAGTACCTACTTGTCTGAAGTGTAGGCGGTAGTATCATCGTGTGTGTTGGTGCAAAGCTCGTTAGATTATACCAGGGACTATGGTATTGATATCTCTGGACTTAACACGCCTGCCCTGGAGAAAAAACATCCTTACAGGGATTCAAGGGTTCACCTTTGTCTCTTTGCTGTGTGTTACTTAGATGACATAATAAATGAGTTCTAGAATAAGTCTCTATTCTCTCTTGAGGGCACTGACACTGAGATCTACATGCCAGTGACTGGATTCATCTGTCTTGCCAGGAAGCTCTATTCAGCCTGTAGTATTTTTAAGGAAGTGGAAGGTCATGGTGAAGTCTCAGTCTTTACCTTAGCAGGGCCTATTCAATGAACACTCTCATTCAAAGCCAAGAAAATCTAGAGAGCTCTATTTGCTTTTCCCACCACAGATGAAGGAGTGGTCTCCTGAGAGTATGGATGGGACAGGCTTTTGAAGAGGTGTTTGAAGAGGGGGGGTGAGGAGCTATTTCTGGGTGAACTGGTCAGCCATATTCCCTTTTGAAGCCTCACTAACAGAAGGGCTTTAGCAGCGGAAGGCAGCCATGCAGCGGGGCATGAGTGGTAGTCACATCTCTCTCCATCCAGCAAAGCAAGAGCCACAGTCATGTTTGTGCAAACTCACCGGCTAAGGAATGGGGGCTGCTCAGCCTGGCCCAGCTCAGTCCACAACAAGGAGAGAATCATCCCTCCAGTACACCTCAAACGGTCCACACCATTGTCCTCAGCCTAGTCAGTATTTCTATTTCTCTAAAGGAGGGCTACTAACATTTGGAAAGTCTCTACACACAAGGTTTTTCCAAATACTCCTCTCTCATTTTCCTTGGGCTGGAAATAATTTTAGATGTGCCAGCTGGGACTCAGCCCCTGGGCTGATTCCAGCACCTATGCCTAGTTTTATGTCAGAGTGAGCTGGCTGATCCTGTGGGACATTACAGTGTACCTTGATGCAGGTGGTGCTTGGAAAGGTGCTGCCAGACTTCTGCAAGGAGGTCAAAAGTAAGTGTCAGAGCTGAGTGGTGGCAAAGCAGTGGTTTCCAGTTCCTTCTGATGTTTATTTCCTGGTGAGTGAGTGGCACGTTTAAGAATATTTTTAATGCTTGTGGTAGTAGCCAGAAGTGATATACTAGTTGCTTTGCTTATTTCTTTTATCTTGAATTTTAGTATGTCTGTGGCTAAAGATATAGTTACCCCTGCACTCCAAAAGAACCCCCAAAACAGGGACTAGTCAGCTGAATAATTTTCTACTCCTAAGTGTCTAGATGTAGAGTGAAACTTCTCATTTAGCATTTTCTCTGCTGCTTATTTTCCAGTGAAACAAATTTTCTTTTGATATAAAATATGTGGCTCAGTCTCTAGAGAACCCTGTCTTTGTATTCTTCTTGTGCGTTATTCTTATTACTAAACAAAAAAAATGAAACAAAACTCCCAAAACAAAGCAGTAACCTAAGTTCACAGCTGAAGAATGCAGACTTTCTTCCCAGGAAAAAGTTAAAAGGGAAGACAAACGATGTTTAGTTCTGTTACGTAACCAAGAAAATTCTTTCAGAGAACAGTGCTACATTTTCCCCCTCAAAGGTACTGTATGTAACTAACATAATTAATTATAGAATTATTCACAACCAGGAACAAGGATGTTTCAATCACCTTGTTTTACAAACAGGAAAAAAAAGGGTCCTCAATCTGTCAAGTGCAGTGCAAATAACAACTGAGGATTGTTTCTGAACGATAAAGGGGCAGAGATTGGGAAGTTGTGGGATAAGGATTATCTCCTGTACCTTGATGACAACAGTAAAAGAAAGAATAAATGGTTTATTTGCAGTCATGGTTGTAGCTTTCAATTAGAGCCTGGTTTATATTCAAAGCTCTCACCAAACATTTGCTTTTGCCAGTTTTGGGATTACTTATCAGCTTGGATTGACATAATAAGCTTTGGGCCCATGATGTCAGTCAGATGTCTAAATCTGGTTTGGATAGGGAACAGAGTGGGTTTTACTAGCCTAATAAGCCAGAACTTGGTCTGTCAAAGGTGTCTGCCATGAGGGACTAGAGAATTAATGAAGTCTGACTCTTGTCTGTGGAGGCTGCTTTTGAGAGCAGTAATACTCTGTGACTATTAAAAATGAGCTAGCATCCTCTCAGTGTCTTTCTTCAGCAGGGTTGCCTCTTTCACAGCTGTCTGTTATGGCTCCTGTTACTGCAGCTTCCACATGACTGGCTGCTCTCAGGGGGTCCTCCCAGCACAACAGGGTTGAAGCTCGGGGAGCTAAATGTTGTGCATCCTCTGAGGAGAGAGGAACCCTGAGCTGTTGGGAGTTATATTTCTCTGGGCGGGCCTTCGTGCATGGAGAGTTGTGCATGAATTCACAAGCCCAGGCAGAGTTGGCACCTGTTTTCTCAGGTGTAAATACTGGCCTTTCTTCCATTACTCAGTGTTTCATCGGCTGAAGACATGAAGTACTTTTAATCTCTACTGTGCTACTTGTCCCACGCAGATGAGAAATTACTGAGGAAGTCAGGTGAACTTAAGATACAGGACTCCTGAAACACCTGCTCTTGAGGAAACCAACTTGCACTGCAAGCAGTTCTGGGCACTGCCTGTAGTCCCCATTTCTGTGCACTGTCCCAAGTGACACCTTAGCTGTCAGCTGTTGGCTTCCCCTGATGTCTAGTGCAAGTATGCCAAGTGGTTGTGTGCCTGTGGGGAATCTCTCAGCAGGCTCGTGATGCTCAGAGAACTCGGAGAGCTCAGGACCTGCCTTCAGTGGGCTTTCCTTGCAGACACTTTTGGACACTGACAGTATTTCTTTTACCTCAGTCCCTAGATGACTGAGGTGTTAGATGTTACATGCTTCAGCTGAAAATTCTCTTGGCCATTTTTGTCACCTCTAGGGATGTCATCTAGAAATACTGGATCCCAGCTTACAATGTAATTGTGAGGCTGTGCAAGCATTTGCACCAAGGCACTGTTGTCCATTATTTTCTACATTAGTTTGGACTCCAGCAATTTCTGAAACATTTGACCATACCCTTAAGGCAAATAACTCATCCTAAAATATAGTTCTGGGAGGAGGCTAAGCAAACCTTTTGTGATGATCTTCAGAGTAGTGCATGTAATTTATGAAATTTCACGTACAACCCATCACTTGGCTTACCAGCAGGTCTAGATCTACTGCCAATGATTTCTTTCCCTCTCTGCTATAGAAATGATATATTTAAATGCAGTTATCAGCTGAGTTGAATGAGCCTCAGTGGGGATACTGTTCCCTCTCCTCCTTTACAGTCCAGTCCCTGCTGTGTCCAGTTTATTCTCACAGAATTTCCTGGGTAACTAGGGTCATAGCTCCTCAAAACAGACGGTTGCACTTTTACTTCCTGAAGACAATGTTGAGCTCTGCTTGCTGAAGAAGATGGTTCATCATTCTCTGTTGTGGTATGACAATAACTCCTCTCTGAACTTTCATGCCTGAGCCTAGATAGACATGCTGATAGTCCTGTTTTAACGCAGTGCGTGGGGTCAATGGACTGGTGCCGCGCTTCTCCCGCAGAGTCCCTTGCAGAGAGGCTGTGGCGGCGCTCTGTTAGCACCTATGCGAGCACACAGCCTCACCCTTGCTGGTGGATGCAGCACACACAGTTCTGCGCGTTACGGAGATGAAGAGGCAAGAGGGATTCTTTGTGTGCAATTCCGAGGCCGTTTATTGGAGTCCACATGGACCGCAGACAAACCGCTCCAAAGGGGAGGCAGAGACAAAGAGCCTCGAACAAACCCATGTGCGTCAGTTTTTACCCCAAGGGGTCCCAGGGGCAGGCAGAACATCAGTAACCAGTAATCTGAGGGCTAGGTGGGGAGGAAAGGTTGAATGGGATAACAGGGGCCAATGGAAGAGGGGAGGGGAGGCAGGGAGAGGACCAGGGACTGAGGGGAAAGAACTTTCTGACACAGTGGTGTGGGGAGAGGTCACTTTGAAACAACATGGGGGGTGTAGCATGGACTTAACCACCGCAACACTATTTCTGCTTAGAATCTACAAGACCTAGAAGTCCTTTGAACAGGAGGCTTGTGTGCCTTGCAGGAAATACAGTTGCATACTGAGCATCTGCCTAAGCAAACTGTCAGAGGCTTGCTGGGGTCACATGGAGAGAGGATGGCTGTGTGTAAGATCTCATGGTGAGTCAGATGGCAGGTATGTTGGGTTACCTGGTGAGAAGCTTGCTGCCAGGGTATCTGATGGGCTTTCCCTTGGCTGCAGCTTTTCTCAAGGCACGTCTGATTGAACCTGCAACCAGCATGGGAGGTCATGGAGCGACGGATGCTACAGTACTAGCGCAGGCACTGCCCTTGAACAACATGATGAAAGTGAGGCATGTGCTAAAAGAGAGAAATTCAGCAAGTCTTCCTCCTGGGGTAGTGTAAAAGGTCTCATCGAGTCAACCCAAACTTTATGTTTTCCCTTTAGACATCAGCCTGTTCCTCAAAGGAATAGACCTTCTTCAGAAGGATGGATGCACTGCATACAGAGAAAAAAAAGATAAGGTCAACAGGCCTTTAGGGAACCTAACTTGCTATCTAACTATTTATTAAACAAATACTTATTTAAAAAATCCCCAAGATGGCATGGTAACCTTGTGATGACCTTATCTAACTGCAGTATACATGGCTCCTTTGTGACAAGGGTTTTGCAGGCTGCTGTCTTATAGCATTAATTTACCTTGGCCCACTTCAGAACAAAAGAAGGCGTATTTATTTAATTTATCAAGGTTAACAAGCTAGTGTTACTGAACAGACTGCCTAAGTATTTCCTTCGAAAATAATACATTTTTCTCTTTGTAATTTCTGTTTCTCATGTGCTAAATAATTGGCTTCAGGAGAGCTCAAGAGCACTTAATGTGCTTACTACCCTCAGTAGCACTTCCACATGTGTTTAAATTTAGAATTGATAACCTGAGAATTGACTGAATTGTGGCCTCGGTGGTAATGCTTTTATTGCAGTGTAAATCCAGTCTTCCTAATGACCAGTAGATGGGGCAAGTAGGCCTCCTTATAGTTATGGTCAAATTTTTTTGGGGTTTTTTTTTTGAATGCAAGGTTAAAATGTAGCTGTCGTTGGCTCTTAGTTCAACAGTCTAGTTTGAAGGCTCTTTACCTTTGTACTGTAAGGGTAAATTATGAACTTTGACGTAACTGCACTATTTTCTTTACAAACATGTGTCGTAAACAATCGTTCTGTTCCTTGAAATTCTGAGATTTAAAATTATGTTCCTTTCTTTACACAAGGATGAAAACAAATCTTTTGAAAGTTTTGTTGTGCAAAGATATGGAAATGTGTGTTCCCTCCCACAAACTAGTCAATAGTTAGGTATTTAGAACACTCATGGGGATGCAAAGGATCCAAGTTTTAGTCCCTGGTAGTCTTCCATGTGCCTGTAGAGCGTACCAATGACAAGATCACCTTACTTGCCTTTGGGTGATCTTCTCCAATTCTCTCCTGCAAAAGCTGTTGTCACTTTTATATATTTATTGATGCCCCAGACTTGTACAGACTACATGAGTGGCCATGGTTGCCGGACATATTTGCTCTCTGCCTATGCCTCTTGCTTCCTGTTAACACTTCATGTGATATACTTATCTAAAGAAAGCATGATCCTCAAGTCAGTCACTGAATACTGCCTGTTAAAAGGAGTAAGAGCTTTTTCTTGAACACATAGGTACACATAGGAATATAAAGTCCTCAGTTTCTCTTTAGCCACAATCACACTTCTGTATGTTGTTCATCACATCAGCTCCTTAAGTGTGCTCTGTTTGTCCCCACTTCTTGGAGCTCAGCTTGGTAGTGTGAGTCCTGGAGCAGGCTGTGTTCTTACAGGCAGTGTGGTGCAGGTGCAAGAACTGTTTTCTGCTGTACAGCGAGGCAAACAACTCCTCGGGTGCAGAGCCTAGGGACGATGGGGAGCTTCTGCTTGTCACACAGACCAGATATGGTTTGTCTAGTTGAGTGTATCTTGCCCTTGTGGCAGCAGCTCCCACTGTTCAGCCTTGAATAAAAGGTAGTGATATTTCTATTCTGTCTTATTTTAGACTGGGGCAAGCTTCCAGAGATAGTTGGGTGGGGAGAGTGAAGAAACCTGTATCTATATTAAACTGGCCAGGCAAATACAGCATATTAATGTGAAAGAAAACAGCTTGGCTAAAGATTAAAAAACCAAACAATCATCAACCCCCAGCTCTTTCTCCTCAAACTTCTGAAAGCTGAAATGGAAGAATAGATGTGAGCCTACCTTCTCAGATATATATAGAGAGCCTCACCTGCTGGGCTTTAGTTTAGCAGAGGGGTCTGTGTGTGCTGCCATCTGTCATTATCTGTTTGTGATACCCAAAATTTCTCTGAGTGGGAGGAAGCACAGAGGAATTCCTGGCTGGATTGGCATGACTTTCTGCTCTTTCTTGAAGCTGTTACATGGTTAAAACTAAGATGGGTAATACTGAGTGCAGAGGTGGGTACAAGGCTTAAGCTGGTGTAAACTGAGAGCAGCTCTTTTGCAGACAATGAAAATAACCAGACTCTACAGATGTCTAAACCAGAAAGAGTCTGGCTCACCTTCTCCAAAAGTACATTATACAGAATCCAGGCATTACCATAACCTATTCCATATTTTGGAGGAGCAATGTGTATTGTCTATTTCAAAGGTTGTCCCAGCTTCTCTCTCTTTTGTAGCTTCATGATGCCCTCAAACCCCATCTCTAACACTGCCTCCTATGTGGTGAGCAGTGTGATTCAGACCAGAGTTCTTGCAGTCACATCCTTACAGCCTGTGACAGTCCTGCTTTCTTTACCTTCTATTCAGTCCACTGTCAGTCCTACAGCAAAAATTCCTTTGGCTCCTGCCATATCTACCTTTGCCTTTGAATATTTTTATTGGTTTACTGTGTTTTGAATGAAATGTAAATTCCTCAGTGCTTTTCCAGCCAGTGTTTGCATTTTGTTCATTGTGTATGTCTTGACTGTCCAGCACACTTTGACTTCACCCCTATCCTTGTGGTCTTCCTCTATTTATAATTTTCTTCAAAGCTTTCCCTGTTCCTAAAGAAATGTTCTCCTCATAAGACGAGCAGTATTATGAACTCTCAAAGCCTCTGCTTCCACCCTACTTTGGGCCTTCCCTGAAGAGCTGGACATTTTTCTCTACATTTTCTGTTTTGTGATATGGAAAGAACTTTAAAATAAACTTTTTGCTCCTGGGGTAGGTATAAACATGGCTCAAACTGCACAGGCTCCTCAGGAACAAAGGTTTTGACACAAATACCTCATGAGACAGCTGGAAACACCTACAGCATGCAGTGTTGTAGAGTAAACCAACTGTTCAGTGACACGCTGGCCTCTGAGGAAAGCTGTGCATGCTGTTAGCCAGAGGTATCTCAGGAGGACTGAGAGTCCGTCTGCTATTTGGCTCCTTGCAGACAGCAGCTGTTCCTCAAGAAGGTGAAACATGCAATAAATGACTGCATTTACTTGAAGCAAATCAGAGCTCAAGCAAAGGCAGGGGTCCAGCCAAATATGTTTAGTGCTCTGGGAATGCTTTTGTGCTGATGCAGCATCTTTCACCCAAAATCTCTGAACATTTTGAAAACATTAAGAAAGATAGGCTAATGCCTGTGTTTGCACATGCATTTGAGCCAGGTTTTGGATGCTGCCATCCACATAGCCTACACTGAGTTTGGTACTGCTGTGGCTGCTTGGCCAACCATTTCCTTAACTGCATAGATGGTTTCTGCTGCTGGTGCCAAGCTCATGCTGATGCAGTTATATTGGTAATGGGACCTGAGCAGGCCACTGCATGGCTAGCTCAGGTAGGTACACATGAGCTGTGGTCACTTGAGTATAAAAATACACTTGTCCTATTTTTAGGAGGCAAGAAGATCTGTGACCTGGACTGAAGACAAAAGATCAGTCCCAGAGGTACATTTCTCTTTTCTACCGCTGCTTTTGAGGGGAGAGAAATGGGAAAAGTGAAATATTGTGTAAATTGTCACTAGTGAGAATAGGCTCAGGCTAGGTTGTACCATGTCCAACTGCTGAGTGAATGTTCAGGTAATGTCTAATACAGGGAAATCCAGTGACCCAGAAGAGAGAGAAGTAGTCTCTTCATGTGCATATTTTCCTCATGGACCAGCAGATACATGGATGCTTCTTTTGAGATGCAGAGGTCACTTGTTAGTCTGCAATGGTATACAGAAAAGGGCTGTATCTTTAGCCAACAAGAGGGTGTTAATGCAAGGATTTCATATTGTTTTTCTAGAAAAGAACATGCTGCCAAATGAATATCACCTGGTTCTGAGTATATGCCAGGGGTTTGGTGATGAGTTAAGAGCCAGAAGAACTGCACTGCTTTGAACAGTTTCCAGCAGAGCCCTGGAGGCTGATAGCTCCAGAAAGATAGGAGGATGGCTCTTCCTTGCCAAACTATCCCCAGACAATTGGGGTGGGTGGCTCCTCCCCGATGGTCTGGTGGTCCTCTACTCATTTTTCCTCAACATACAAAAGGGAAATTCTTGGAACAGACAACCAGTTTCTTCCAACTTGCACACAGAAACTCTCGCTTGTTCCCTTCTCCTTTGCTCAGATTACTCCTGGTGGTTTTCTGCGGACATTTTCCCCAGATGACCTTGCTAGAACCACAGTGAAACAGAAGGCACTACCCGTGTTGTACTCTGAGTCCCTTAACTACAAAATGTTTTCAGTCTGTGGAGAGGGTTTTTTCCTCTCTCTTTCATTCTCTCTGCTCCTTGGCTTCCCACAGTGACAGCCGTATCTGTTTGATTTGAGGGAAGCTTTGCATGTGCTATGAGTGGCTCCTTCTGCTAACAATTTGTTCTCTGGAGCCTGTTGCTGCACAGTATAAATAAATTTCACTGTTTAGTACTTTCCCGTTTTGTTCCTCTGCTGCTGGCAGTGAGCTGACCTACCCTGTTTTGTTTCTCAATTTTATCTTTCTTTGCCCTTCTCATATGAGACAAAGTCACAAGATTAAATTAACAAGGATGCATTATTGATGCATACTTTTTTTTGTTGTCTTGTGCTGCACAGAAAGTTCCCAAAAAATGGGAATTAAAATGCAGATTACATTCTGGAATAGTATTCAGTTTGGTCTTAGGACGAGGAATAAGACTTTATCCCACTTCAAAAAGTCTAATGGTGTGTGCCGAATAGATACAGTCTCCATATAAAAAGCATTTTTCAGTCATCCTGCCACATAAACTCAGTGTTTTTATAAACAGTCTTCATTTGGCCCATTCCATGTATGTATGCTGCTAGAATGACCAGGATGTTTAGCACATCAGACCTTGCTTTGCAGTGGTGAATGTAGGTACTGGAAGTTCTCCAACTGTGGTACGATGCATGCTCCTGCAACCTCCAGCTCAGAATACAGTAAATATTTAGAGTGGCTGAGCCCAATTTGGGTTCTGTGCTGTTTTAACTAGATTGTTCCTGCCTGCTTTAAAGCTGGCTTAGGCATTCATCCACTACACCAGAATCACTGCGGAGTACACGTACCCCTAATTGGGTATGGTGAAGGCCACAGTCATGTTTTCCATGGTTCCAAGCCTGAAGCTTAGAGTGCTTGAGGTTGTTTTTACTGTGTGAATGTGACAGCATGTGGATTTTAATACAGAGAAAAACATACTGTGACCAGCTAATGAAGTCAGTAGAGTGGTTACATTTGCCTACTTTCTTGGAAATTATCTTCATTCCTGTCTTCCTTGGGAAGAATAAAAGAAATCTATCAATCTAGACAATATTATTTCTGTGTATTTTTGTATCTTATTATAGCATAAATAGGTTTTGAATATAAATCAAGTGGTTTTTGTTTTCTCTTCCACTGACGACTTCTAAGTGAAGAAGGACATCTCCATGCACAGGGTAAAAAGGGCAAAGAGAAACTAACCCATTACCATTGCATTTTACAAACGAGATCTTGAAAAAAAAAATACTTGAAGGAGGGGAAATTTGTCACCTTAACATTGCAAATTATGTGAAACCAGTACTTCCTCCCACCATAGCATATGTTTGTGGTGGGTAGGCGGGGGAGATGCAGGGAAGAGGTGATGGTATAAAAATACCTTGTAAAAACAAATGTTTGGCTAAGGGAGAGAGTTTGTCACTTCAGCGAGACTAGAGGGGGAAACCAGACAGACAGGGGGCGGATGGGGGCGTGGGGGGAGGAACTTAAGTCATTTCAGCGAGGTAAATAACTTGACAGTGTCTCAGAAATAGCAGTCAACTAATTAGCTGGAAAAGATCAGATATTAAGTAAGTAGCCTAGAAAGTTAAAGGGTAAAAGCTATTTAAACAAAAAATTAAGACCTTAGGAGAGTTAAGCATGTGACAAATACCAAGCAGACGGGTGACAGGTAGAAACCCCAAGATAAAGTGCATAGTCTTGCTAGCAGCCATTCTTCCTGCACTTCCATGAACTGACAAATATGTTTTTTCTCATTTATTCTTCTAATAGACATGCTAAGACAAATACAGACCAGGGACTCTATATGATAACATAAATGCAACTTTGTAATGCACTGCTAGCATGGCTCTCTCCCTCCACATGCAATATGGAACAATTTGTATACTCCACAGCATCCAGAACCATGCAAATGCAAGCAGACACCAACATGACCACCTACAGTGGCAGCCAGGGTGGAAAACGACAGTTTGCCTTGTCATGCTCGTGGGCAGTTTGTATGCTGTGGTGGGAGACTGATATCCCCACATCCTCAGACCTGGAGGATGCAGGAGCCGGCAGGAGAGAGGGCCAAGAGGGCCAGCACTCAGTGCCCCAGTGCAGTTCTGGATGGAAGTAGTAGCTTCTGCATCTCCTTCCTATGTGTGATAAATATACTTTTATTTGGTTTTAATTGACTTTTCTCAGTGGACAAGCAGGTGCCCAGCCCAAGGAAGAGTGGGTGAGTGTGTGAGAAAAAGAGAGAGGTGGGGAGGGAGCAGGCTGGTGAGGTGCCCTTTACATCCGCTAATCTGTTATCCACACATATCCTGTTTTATGGACAACTTCAGATGCTGCTTTCCTTTCTACTTCTCATTCCCTGTTGCTTTAATCTAGGGAAAACTGAAAGTTATTTGAATGAACATCTCCATGAAGAGAAGGTGTTTTGCTAAATCAGGCAAAACCTGCTCACCTGCTTCCTCTCCTTTCACTAGGAAGTATGCCTTTTTCCTGCCTCAGTGGTGACTTTTGGGGATAGGTAAATCTCCTCCCCCATGGTGTGGGACCTGCAGGATATTTTAGCTGAGTAAGCAAGGCTCTGTTGCTGTGTGCAGTGGGGCTGCCCCTCTTTTGAGGGCTTATGCCAACCAACTCTGTGCTGACAGAGTGGCCAGTGGGGCTTCCGAGTGACAGCCATGGGACTGTTACAAGTGCAGGCCAGGTTTCAAGGGTGGCATATGCTGTGGAAGCTCCTTGGTTCTCAATCTGCAGTCCAGGACAGAAGATTCAGCTCTCTTCTCCTCCTCTGACCAAGAGCATATTGCCAAGGTCTGTTGCACAGGGTGAAACTTTCCACTGGTAGGTGTTCACACAAATTTGGCTATATCTGGATATCTTCATATGTTAGTATACAGTCATTTCATACTTACATTCCGCTGAAAAACAATGTGTATTTTCTCCCTTCAACAAATTTCAAAGAAAATACGCCAACAAAACATTGTTAGAGAAGTTTTGCATACTTCAGTCAGGAAACTGAAACCTAGAATACCTTCTGAGCCCCCGTCTGTGCAGCTGTGTTGTTGCTTTGTCCTTCAGGGCTGACTTAGAGTAGCTGGGGGGATTAGTAGTCTGAGTTCCCTGACTTACATGCATGTAATATTAATGAAATATTTTGGTGGAAATCTAGCTTTTACATTTCAGATTTGTTTCGTTGTACCAGTTGGTGGATTGAAACTGCCATCACAGCAGCTGCCTGAATATCATGTAACACAACATGCCTTGATGCCTTGTCATATTTCAATGTTTGCTCACAGCACGAACAGTCCCAAGCATTGTGTTGGTTTTTTTATGAAGGTCCAGAGTTAGTGAAACAGAGAGGATCTTTTTCCTTCACTTTCTCACAA
The DNA here is from genome assembly GCA_013398115.1 of Falcunculus frontatus. NCBI lineage: Eukaryota > Metazoa > Chordata > Aves > Passeriformes > Falcunculus > Falcunculus frontatus. The sequence continues at coordinate 324,624 of VZRV01008887.1, forward strand.
ACCCCCAAGTTCTCATGCCTTTCTACTATCTCTCTCATTGATTTAGAGATCCACGCTTTACTGTGCAAGGGCTTGGGGGCGCTTGCACCATGATAAGCAATGCAGTACAGAAGGCCTTTGCAGATGCTCCTGCATGTGTCTTCCTGAATATACTGAGGTCTTCCTGCATATAGTGAGCATGTAACACTTTCATAACTGAAGAGTGGATGGTATAACAGTCAAAGCCAAGAAGTTTACAATTAGTCAAGAACATTTTTTGCTGGGGATCTTAATACTAAACCCTAAAACTTTTCATGGAAATTCGGTACTTGTGATGTAACTCTTTGGGGATTTTCTTACAGGTAGAGTGCAATTTCTGATAAAAAAGAGAGAAAAAGAAGTATATTGTAGGGTGTTCAATAACCTGATCATTAGGTGATCACTGAGATGTACAAGACCAAGTTGTAAGTTCTCTGGATGAATTAGAAGAAATAGAAATATGAATTAATCTCTCCAGTATTGTAGATAAGTGTCTAAAGTGTCAGGCTTTTGAGAAGGATGCATGAGTTTGATTTCTGTGGCTTCTTTGTGTGAAAACTCTCAGTCTTCATCCACTTCTAAAATTCCTTTTTCTTTTTCACTGGGACTAAAAGTTTATGTATTTGCAAAATGGAAACCTTGTTATCCAGCCAGATAGAATAATAAAAGTTGTAGGTGTCTCGTGAACATGAGGCAAAGAAGAAGAAAATGTGTTAATTTATTGGTTCTGTGTGAGAGGAAAGTCTGGGCTTCATTTAAAAGTCAAATGTAAATATCTTTTTTCTAACTTTGGCTTGTGACAGATCAAGATTTGACATATTCTCATTTTTCCTAGCAAGCTGCTACGGATTCAGACCAACTTGATGGAAATACACCTTTGACAGATGACAGCAGGATTTAATGAGTGATTTCTATCTCAAGGCGACTGCCCCTTCTCCACAGCCAGCAAGTAGCAATAGCATTTTAAAAGAAGGATGTCAGAGACCAGCTTGGTTTTCTCAGTTGTCATCATTATTTGTTTCTCTCCTGGCCAAACCACCAGAAGCAGGTTAAGGATGACACAAACTAGCAACAAATCACAGGGTGGAGGACAGAGCATGTGACAATGCCCTGGCTGTGGTGCAAACATTTGAGCTATGTTTCGAAAGCCTGGATTTGTGTTCAGCAGAGTTCATGGGTGAAAAATAAAAGTCTTTGAGGATAACAATCAACAACCTCAATTTCATTAGTGTCTACCCTTCAGAGAAGAGGCTGGAGTGGATCCCATCAAGCTGTGATCTGGTTCAGTGCACTGGGGAAGGTTCCTAGAAGCATTACCCCAGCTTCTTTACACTGTGCACTGAAGGGAAAAAAACAACATTTGGCAATTTGTTGTCAATATTTGTATAACTCCTGATGCCACTAAAACTGCATATGTAGGCTTTAAACTAACAAAAACAAAGCCATGGCCAAGCTGGAGAGCTGGATTTGTTTCCATGCACAATTAGGTTTATTTGTTTAGGTCTCATTTTATTTGCTTTCAGATGACTCAGATAGGAGTATTGCAATCCTTTCAAAGTGAAGTAGTGTTCTGTGTATTTTGGGCTTTGGGCTTAGCCAAATGTGGAAAGAATTGGCTGCTCAATAGTATTTTCCTATCCAGAGGTTTTTTCAAACTTTTGAGAGGAACTGAAGGAATGTCCCTTCCATGCCAGGCTTTCCCCCCCTTTCCCCTTCACAGCGTCTCTCCACATTATTGTTAAAGAGCACAGGAATTTTAAAACACTACTCTGTTGTGCAACTGTGAGCAACTGCTCTTATTAATTGCTTTAGCATTATGCTGCATATTTAAATTCTCGCTGGTGTCATCCATAACATGCTGCTGTGGGTGTCTTTTAAAACATTCCAGTAGAATATATGAATGGTGCCCTGCTCAGAATCTCCCATCCTGCTAGGCCAGCTCTGGGTTTGCTGAAAATGATTTCCTGCATACATAAAGGGATATGTACATTTTGGCAAGTAGCCAAGTTTTCTGTTGGGAATTAGTCACTAAGGGCAGATTATTTTCCAGTGGACATGCTGGCACGCTATCGGTGTTAAGAGAATTGTCTTAAATCTCAGTACTGGTTGTTGTTTTTATCCCTCAGTCTCCCCAAAAACTAAAGAAAACAAAAATGCAGGGGGGTTTTCATCTCTTCTGTCATATATGTGTAGGAGGCAATGGCTTTTAATTAGTGCTTTAGGCACCACTGTATTTTGGGGGGATTTTTTTTCCTTTGCTTTCTTCTGATAATTTTGCTTCTGGAAATGCTGCCTCGGATGATGTTTAAAATGTAGACAATATGAATAGATCTGCATTTATTTCTATTTCTATTTCTATGAAACATAAAGGTTAAAGGATTTCCTGCACTCACCAGAAGCATGCATTTGATTTATAGCCTTCCTTAATGCTCTTCCCACTCACACTCATAAAAGAAATATAGTAACAAAGGCTAATAGACAATCTATTTTAAAGTTTGCCCTGATAAAAGCTAACTGGAACTTTATTCAGTCTTAAATGTCAGTTCTAAGATTTGGGATGTTTTTCTAATCAAGAACAATAAACGTGGAAAGTGTCTCCGTGGAATGGAGCTGCGGCTCAGCACGCTGCTGGCCCAGTGCTGCACACACACTTTGGGGGCAGATGGGGTCTGCATATCACGTAGTCCTCCCCGTGCAATAGCCTGCTCTGCGAGACTGCTTGACCCTGGGAGGGACTGAACAATGCTTACAATATGGGATTTGTTGTTTTATTTTGCTTTTTAGAGGATAGGAACCCAAAATATATATGTAACAAATGACTGCATTGAGGAGGAATGCAAGTCTTCAGCTACGATAAAGAAGAAAGAAATTATATAAATTTCCAAGCCTGTGTTAAAAAAACAAAAAACAGAAGAAATAATAAAGTGGGCAAACTGGATGGTGCCTAGAGATGTTCCATATGACACTTTGTTTGCCTCCCTCTAGCTGGGGAGAACTGAGCCTGTCAGAATAGATCAAACCCATTTAGTGGCATTACTTAACATGGTATCACTTTGTAACACCTTCAGGGCATTTCAGCATCGTGCCTGGAAAGCTCTCAGACAACACAGTCCGGAGCAGCTCTTCTGCCCTCTCCCTACATACACCATTTTGCTGTTCTTCAAGTCTAATCCAAGACTGAATGAGACTCTGGATTTCATGGGAAGCTGAGAGAGGAGGCTGGCTCAGGAGCTGTCAGAGCTTATATTCTATGGGCTAGTGTTAAACATGTAATTTGATTATCAAAGTATGGTTTTGATGCAGGATACTGAATTAGTTTTACTTCTATTGACTAGTAAATATACAATTAGTTTTTATACACTGAAAATGTGTAACCATTCTAGATGCATATCCTTCGAGTGCATAGGAAAATATAAAGACAGTACACTGTGTTATAGGTCCCTCATCACATAAGAGACTTCCTATATTAAACTGATTTTTACTGTGTTTGGGCTCCCTTAGTTGCCATGTACAATTAAGTGGTAAGACAGAGACATTTTTTGGCAAGTTATATGTACCTCTTGCATTTTTACTTACAACACACTGTGAGCTACAGCCGGGCAGGTTGTGATTTCAGTCTAAGGTGGGTTTACCCCTTCCTTCCTGCAGATGTGTAGTTGTGTGTAGGCAGATACTTGCTGATGCTTGGCTAGTAATTAAAATATTGAGACGTGTGGTCTTACCACCACTTCCTGATGTGCTTTACAGGTAAGCCTGAAAGAGGAAAGAGACTCTGGGGAGGAAAATTAGAAGAAAAGAAGTTAAAGATTTAAAGCATCAGCCTTGAAGCTACAAGGCAGTCAGGACATGGAAGGAATCACAGAAAGCAGACTGCACTTCCTCTTCCGTGTGATGAGGGACCTGAACAGTTTAGGAATAGTAAAAACTTACGGCTGTGCCAAGCGCAAGTCAAATAATGCATGTTAGCCCTCTGTTATTCTATCCCTCTCTTCCCTAAGACAGAATGAAGTAAGTCTGTATCTGAATGCATAGTCCTGTTTGACTTCAGGGTAAAGTAAAATACCTCACCCTGAAACATCTCTGGGGGTGTAAGTAAATCATAGTCTAGACAAGACATACATGTTTTTCATCTGTTGTGAAGTATTACATCTTAGCTGAGGGTGGGAAGGAGGTGGCTATCAGCCATGAAGGAGTATCTTAAGTCACCTGAACGTTAAACATATCTTAATCACTAACGACAGCATCAAATGCTGGGAAGCAAGAGGGGAAAGAAGGGTGGAGTAAGATGAACCACCAATGAAGCTTTGAGATCTGAGCATGGTAGAGTCCAGGAAGGCTCTGAAGGCTCAGAGGATACTTTGCCAGGTATCCTCTGAAACTGGATTTTTTTCTCCATATCTGAGGCTTGGTACACATAGTCTGATTCAATCTAATACAAGACAGGACACACTGCAGTCTGCTTTGATCTACAGGTGCTACTTGTCAAAAAACACTTTTCTCCCCCACTAATGCAGATCAAACTGTCATTGAAAAATCAGTTATTTTGACAACCCAGCTTTTTTGTGATGTTTCACTTTCCACTGATAGTCTTTATTACCCTGTCCTCTTCATTTTAAATTCAGTCTTCTATGATTAATAACCTTATTACAGTGATACATGTTTATTTCCTCATTGCTGGATTTCATAAACTTGAGTTTCCCATCTTTGAACTTCATCAAAGTGAAACATACCAGGTATCTTCATTTCAGCAAATTTTTGTATGTTGCTTTTCTTATTGTTACTCACTTCCTTATACCTGTATCTATAGCTGTGGGGTCACTCACCAGCAGATAGGAGCTTCCTCTGTATGTGCTCTCAGCTGTGCCTGTAATTAGCAGGTTGCAAAGCCCAACTCATAAACTTGCAGCTGTGGCTTAACACTTCTCTAAAATGGCCACGTAGCTTCCAGTTGGCCCTGAGTGCCGAAACATCTGTCTGCAATGGACCTTATAATAAACCCTGTGAGTCAGTGTAGTGACTTCCTAGACAGAGGAGGGCTGGTGTGCAGTTAAGTAGCTTATTTATGCCAAGATGGCACAGGCTTGAGTTAGAAGACCAGTGGAGCAAAATGTCATGTAGGCAGGTCAAGTGAACAAGATCATATATGCAGTGCTGAACAATAAGGCACAAGTGAAGGTAAAACTGCAGGTTGTGAGATCATAGGATTGCAACTTGGGACAAACCTACAGATATGAATGAGGAGAAAATGACACTGTGTAGGAGAGGAAATGCTTTTCTAACTCCTCTGAACTTACATGCAAAGCAGAACTGCTGGAGAAGACTCTGATTAATTGCTGTTTCTTCTCTCCGTGACTCTCTACTATCACTCAGAAAAGCGTGTGTAGGGGACTAAACCACTGTGAAGGTACCCATGGTATTACGGAATCTGCCAGCCACGTGGAGAAAAGCCAGTGTGCCAGAGATCAACACAGAACTGTGGTACAAAACATGCTTGTATGAGTGCCTGAATCCGGGGGATATGAAACTCCATGACAATATTTGACCATGCATGGCCCAGCTCTCGCTTCCACATGAAAGGAGGAAATCTCTGTGTACATCAAGACAAAAATCCATCTTTTCATCCTGCTTTCATTCACCTCTTGTTAAGCTTTATGACTAGGAGTCTGTTCTGTCTCCTCTTTGTCTTGTGTTTTGTTTCTTCTTCCCAAGTACCCCACTGAGGAACCATACAGAGTGTGCACAGTGCTGCCAGAAGCTTTAGTGCTCTTTGGGAGTCGGTGCTGTATCTCTTGTTTGCCTGCTCTGTGCAAATACTGTCTAAGCCCAGTCTTGCACCTGTTTAAATGCCTGTGTGCTTGTTAATGGCCCAGCTTTCCAGAGGACAGCTTTGTGTTGCTCTTGGGAGTCAGACGTTCTCTCACTACATTTCAAGGGGACAGTCATTCCAAGAAGTGTTATTCCCAAATGGACACTTTGCTGCAGGGTTTCCACTGGGATGACATCCGCTGGTTTCATGCAGGGGTGCTGGCCCAGGCACCATGGACCATGACCACTAAAATGGCCATTTCCAGAAAACCCTAGCTGACCAGCCCCTCTGAAATATCCAAGAAGTTTCCAGCTAAAAGCAAAAACTGAGCTGTTTACAATTAAATGTACCCCTTGCATAGTAATGGTTGCATGTAAGGACATTCACAGAAATAAATGAAAGCCGTGCTGGTAGCTGTTAGCACTTTACAGCAGCTCCAAGAGCTCTTTCTGTTTTCTTCAGCTAAAATGGTGCCAGAATGCCTTTGTTGCCTGACGGGCTGCTGGCAAAAGCCTCCCTTTTGGATAGTGCTGATTGTAGTGCTGCTTACTGCTGCCGAGCCTGGCAGGCAGGCTCTGTCCCACCGCCCCTGCCAGGAGCAGGCCGCCTGGGGGGCAGCAGCCCTGGGCACCAGGCACCTTTCCAGGAACAGGCTGAGGCTGGACCAGGACACGGTGCCTGTGGCTGGGCAGGGCAGGGCTTTGGAGAGCTGGAGACTGGTCCTACGGCGGTGCTGCTGGGGCAGGGACTGATGATCCCAGAGGATAATGAAATGGGGTCCTGGACAGGGTGAAATGTGGAAGCCCTGGAGGGTGGCAGTACCCTCAGGGCCACTTGGGCTCTGCAGCACCAGCTACAGCCTGTGCAGGGGCCCCACTGGCAGCTGCTGTCTGACCGTGGGCCTGGGGATGGATGCACCTGCCTGCTCCATGCCGAGGCCTCCCCGAGGGCCTTCTCTGGGTCATAAACCTGGAATTTAATCAAATACCAGACTATAATGCTTCTGCCAGAAGAGGGTGGCTGCTGGAGTCTGGCTGTGTTCCTGGATAGCTAGAGATGCTTCAGGAATGCTGATGTCCCTTGGGTGTAGCCAGACAAAATTATCATCTAGCCAGGCAGCAAACAGAGCCATTTGTTAAAGGTGAGTGCAAACCCTCAGCACCAGCCTGGCCTTCTGGATATATCAAAATGCTTGCGCTTATTTGAATTAAAGTCTCCCTGCAAACCAGAGTGAGTTTGCCCCTCAGCAGAGCACATTTAAATGGAAAACCAAAGAGAATGTCAAGCACTCAGTATCTGAAAAGTCATCTCACAGAGAGCTAAACATCTGTAGACAGGTAAAAGGATCCCGATGCCATGGTTAGATAAGTAGGACCTGAGAATAACCTGATGCTTAACAACTGCTAAGGAAAAGATTGTAGGATGGGAAAGGCCTCAATCTGTTTCAGAGGCCTGACTTGCCTCTGTACTCATGGCAATATTCTTCATTTGTGCAGTATTTTCCACCCAATAAACAATACAGTTAAAGATGAAATGATACCGCTGATGAACTATTTTGTGGTAGCTTTCCAGTCAGAGAAGTGAAAGGGTGATGCATTTGTCATACTGAAATGATGTCACTTTGGGAAGGGAATGGTGTTTTTGTACTATGAGATAATTAATGTCTTCTACCTCTGAGGGTTTGATTAAGCTATCAAGTACCAAGTGACATCTTTGTCATATGACACTTCTTTGGAAACCGTAAGTGCCAGAACAGCATTTCAGTGTATACTTTGGCTAACGTAGAGCCACTGCTCCTCCCCAGGGCTGAATTTGTCATGACTCCTGGGCAGTGAGGAATCTTTGGTCTCTTGAAATAGGTTATTTCCTTTTTTGGAGAGAAATAAGAAGACAAAAGCAAGGGATTAATAAATTTTTAGGTAGAATTCCTGCAGCAAGGAATTGTGATCAATACGAAAAAGCAGTAGTACTGAGACCTTGGGCTATGCTGCTTGGGAGGAATACTTTGCATTTCACAATAGGCACAAAGGAAGATACTATTAATATTATTTTTCTGTAGATGTTTTAAATACAGTTAACTAATGCTGGTACCAGTAAAGTTACTTGTATTGAAGGCATTACACTGATAAAATGCAAGGAATGCCCATCTGAGACCAAAGAGGTTAGGTAAAGAAAAGGAAGAAAAAAGAAGGACATACAGGTGACAGAAATAAGAAATGACACAATTATGAGACAAAGCAATTGTTAGGAAATTAATCTAGGGATTACCCCAATACACTGGAAATCTGTGGGCCCTGGTGGTCTGGTAGATTACACAGTCCAAGCTGCTACCACTTAACTTTTAAAAGGTAAAATCTGTCCTTATCCTCAGATGTCTTCAGCCATTATGTTCAAGTTCTTGCAAGTGCTGTGCAAGAAAAATTCGTGCATACCAGCTCTGACAGAGCAGTGAATACAGCAGGTGAAAAAATAGAAAGCTAATTAAAACTAAATCTTAAAATCCTGTTGCAATTCCATCATGGGGCTTGACATGAAATGAATTTTCATATCAAAATAGGGGGCAAATATTTGGTTTTGTATTTTTATTTCTTTCCTCAAGAAAATGTACCATAGAATTTTATAATGTCCAGTTATCATCACATACAAAGAGCTTACTTCCTGCTCTGTAACTTCATGACTATCAACGGCACCACAGTCACGATGCTTTGTTGCTCCCTACGTTTCCCAACTGGAAGAAAGTTTGTTGACTAAGTTAAACAATAGACACGAAAAAAGGAAGAAACATCCCCATAACTCTACTAAATTTCATAAATTCCATAGCAGGATGAAATGAGTAAAAACCCAAATGAAATTCAACTAGAAATCTTTTTCTGGATTTCGTTTTAAAACTTTCTGTGAAAAGATTCAATAGGTATTTTAATTCAATCCCTAAACTTCTGACGCAGCTGCGCGGTGAGGGTGGAACGGACCGTACGCTGCGTCGTCCCTGAGCGTCTGTGCAGGACCTGGCACTCCTGGAGTCGCCAGCCCTCCATAGAGGATTCTGGGGGGGGCTCGTGAGCCACCTTGCAGCCACCCAGAACCACCTGTGCAATGCAAGCACTCTCTCACGCTCACGCAGCATTTGGACGCGTCAACCGGAGATAAAGGAGGGAGAGGGGCCTTCTACGTGGAGTTCCAAGTGATTGGCTCCTTGAAGGAGTCCGGGGCAGAAGACACAGACAAAGGAGGGTCCCAGGGCTATATAGGGGGTGGTACAATGGGCAGATAGAGCAACATAAACCAATGGGGTGAGGGCCAGGGGGAGGAGAGGGTACTGAGTGGCAACACAACAACCAGTGGGGAAGGAGAGGGGAGGGACAGGAGAACCAGGGACTAATGGGGCTTTGAGGTACAAAGAACATTCTAGAAGGTATACATACACATGCTGCGGTTTACACACCACAGAAACTGAGGATGAACCTCAGTTTTTAAGATCCAGACATTTTACTGGCAGTAATGTTTGGTTGGTGTTTGAAGACTTCAAGCTTGGATTCCTCAGATTATTTCATTCACCTATGTCAGCCAAAATGCCAGAGAAACAATTTGGGCATGCAGGACTGAAATGGGAAGATTTTAAAATGTTGCCCCATCATTCAGAACTGAAGCTAAGGTTACATTTCCTTCTTTTTCACATACAGCAGTAGAAATTGTCTCCAATTTCAGTGATCTTGAATAAAAATTATTTTGCTGTCACAATGTGGAAAGCAGAGAAAATGTGAAACAAAAGGTGTTGAGTCTTAATACAGTTAACTGACCAAGTTACTACAAAACTCTCCCTAATAATCTCAGGTTTATTTAAGTGTTTTATTAAAGAATTATGTAACTTGATGTCTCTTATTTGTTCTAAGGATTTGTGTGTTTCTTAGCTTGCAAGGGCATGGGATTGGAATATCTCATGGTTTCAAGCAAGGAAGTGTTTTCTGGGGTAAATTTCCTTGCTTGATAGAAAATATTGGTATATTCTCTCCTTAAGTGAACTTATTTGTGTTGAAAAAGAAACCTATTAACTATTGTGGCTTTGGCTAGAGATATGAACTCATACTATTAGTACAAGGAACAAGAGCCGTCTTTATTCAGTTGTCCCTGTAATTTATGTCCCTGCCCAAGTCACTTCGTCACTATATTGCATTATTCTCTAGGAACCTGGTTCGTAGTTCTTCAAACAGCTCCCTGAAACTGCAATTTATGGTACGTCCCGAAGACTTCAGATAATCTAAGAACAAAGTCCCACCATTTTCTGGAGGTAGACTAGGGTAAAAATATTTTCCACCAAAGAAAGGCTAAACCTTAAGTTTAGTGTTGACAGAAACTGAATTTCTTGCAAAATAGCTGTGATTGAAGAGAGTTTTTATGCAGTACCTGTAGAGATGCAGCAACACATAGGAGAAAGTGATGATGCCACTTTGGTGGCACTGGTGTCATCATTCTAAGAACAGGAAGGCTCTTGTGCACCTAGGGAAGGAAAAATTAAAGCTCATCTGAGGAACAGCTTTTGACTTTCTCTTATGACTGTCACTAGGTAAGGCTGAATTGCTTTGGGGGTTTGAAAGAGTAACTTGGATGTGAAACATCAAAAAGAATGAGGAGCTGTTTATGTACTTCTGTGGTGAACTAGTCCTGTTATTGCTGTGGGTGAGTTATCTGACTTTTCATAAGGAAAAGAGAGTGATAATTTGGATTTTTTGGAAATTGATTTACTTTTCTATGTTAAAGAGCTAAGAGATGGCAGTTTTCACCTCTAGATATCTTAGCACCTGGAGGAAGATTGTGACAATATGGAAAGTTTTTTAAGAGTCTTCATGATTATCTCTAGGCATCTGTTGGAGAGCAATGAAACATTTTGAATTATCTGAGTTATTGAACTATGAAAGAATTATTTGAAGTGGTGAGATGTCACTTTTGCACTTTTTAGGCTTATCTTAGTAAAGCAGAAGTGAAATGCACATTGCCAGAATTTTTAAGAGCTCTGAACTTTTCAGAATCAGCCAGGTATTTGTTCTCCACATATGGTAGACCTGAGGTGTGTGTGTGTGTCTGCTTTTGCTCTACTGAAAACATTCCCAGACTTCACAGAGACAATCACCTGGTCTATAATATTCTCAGCAGAGGGCAGACAGTGGGATCTGATGCTGCGCAGTCTAGTTGCTACGATCTGTTACTGCTGGCAACTGTGTATGTGGGATTTACACATGAATGTCCTTCTCAGAGCTTTGGGAATTCATTCTTCACATGCTTTTTTAAATAAACTGTCTTTTGCTGAAAAAATTTATAGCACTACGGATTCTTATTGCTGGGGTACTGAAGAGCACCCAGACTTTTGAAAGGACCCACATATTTTATTAAGTGATGAAGAAGAGAGTGTATGGAGAGCTGGAGTGAAAAGTGAGGCTAAAATTATACCACATCTGGATTTTTTTTTCCCTATAAGGCTTCTTCTGCCCTGTGCTGAAACCTTTCCTGCTGGACACTTAAATTGAAGTGTTCTGGCCTAAATGGACCTTGTGTCTGAGTCTGGCAATTCCTATATTAAACCATTTCTAGAATATACAAATAAAAGAGCTGACAGTTTATAGGATTCTATTTAACTTACATCCATTTCTTTCCATAATTCTTTAAATGTGTGGAAATGAGGATGCGGGTATTCAGAGAGTTAATAGTTTATTTCATTCTGATTTGTTATTATATTGGAAAGACAAGTTACTGAGTCGCTGTTCTAATAATTTTTTCCTTAGCTGCTGATAATTTCTTGATCATGTTAGTTTTGGAAATTTTTGTTCTTTGCTTTATTCTCACAATATGGGAGTTCCAAATTTTGGTCTCAGGTCATCTAGTTTCTGTAAAGTGTTGCCTTCCTTTGATTTGTTCCTCGGAATGATAAGTGATGTTGAAGTTCTCGTGGGGCATCTCACCACTGCCCTGGTGTGTCTGTATTCTTGGACCACCACACTGGAATATAAGAAATGGTAGAATTATAAGTGAAACACTTATGTGTTGCTAATTGGAACACGAAATAATATGCTGAAGAAAGAAATTTGTCCCCTTTTTTTAAGATCTGGGATTCTAGCCAGCCATGCCCCACTACCCCTAGAGTTAGGTAGGATCATAAGCTATCACAACACCAGGTTTTTCAGAGGATTGGATGCAGCTCATGTTTGCACTTCATCTCTAAATTGTTTGGTTGAGTCTGTTTTCTTATATTAGTTATGTCGCAACAAAGTACACTAAATGTTCATCACATAGCAACTGGAGGCCCGGACAGAGGGGTCAGGAAGAACAGGTGTGGCTTTGTAGATGCAGGTTAGAAGTTCATTCAAGTGGGAGGGAAAATAGCTATGTGTTTCAATAGGATGCAGGAAAATAGGAAGGGGGCAGCAAGTCATACGTGTCTCCAAAAGGCCTTGCATCTATGGGATGCAGCTCTCTCTAAAGGGTGGCTTTTTTTGCTATTCTGAATCTCCAAAAGACACAGAAAGCATTAATCTGAAACATGAAACCAGGCCCAAGGTCCTAAGCCACACTGAAATAGCAGTGTTGTTTCTTTTTCCAGATGAGTAATTACACTTTGGAGCCAGGGAGGAGGGGCTTGGAATATCGCTTGAAATTACTTCCCCCCACACACACCTCCACATGTTTTTAAAGACTTTCCACGCAATGAAGTCACTGCTTAATTCTGAGGAGCACAGAAATGATTAGTACACAGTGCAGGAGGAGCACCTTTTGAGAACTGCTGGGAGGCTGTTTAAAAGAAAATAGAAGGAAAAGGGGAAAGATCAGTTTGGATTCCAGGTTGTCAAATCATGGAGACACATTCAAGGTCCATTCCAGCCATTCTGTATCACCAGAATGGCACAAAAATGTCCCATTCACTCTGGCCCAGATACACAGGCTGTTGCTCTTCTATTTTTATTCTTAGGATGGTCCGTGTTAAAAGTGATAGGAAACATCCAAGCTTCCTAGTGGAAACATTAAATTTCATTATATCTTCTGCAAAATTGAGCTATATTTAGGACACTCAGCTGAGAAACCCATCTTCATAAGCTTGCGCTTCTGCCTTTCTGTTCTTGACCACCTTCTTTCCACAAGAGTACAAAAAGCTTTGCTTTTCCTTCAGCTTCTCCCATGTTTATTCTGCTCTTCTTGTTAGCATCATTCTTTTGCTTGACTGCCTATATTCCTGTTTTCATTCCTTTTCAATATTGAGCTTGGCTATTTATGGGACAGTATCACTGTCTATTACCATGATGTCAAAAAATTATCAAAGTGCCTAGTAAATTTCATGCTGTTTCTGGTACACTGCCATACTCATTAGAAAACCCAAAGTGCTCAGGGTAGAGTTCTTTGCAGGGCTGAAAATTTGTTTGGGTTTTATTTGAGACAAGATCCATGATGCGGAGGAAGGTTTTGATGCATTGGCCCAGAGGATAAAGCAGCTGCAGAGGCTTGTTGATGAGAATTAATTTTAGTTTCTGGAGTTCAGTCCATCAACTGCTTTAGAAATTAGGAGCACATTTTCAAACCAGCTTCCAGTTTTCAAACCAGCTTGCACAGCTTTTGGAAGGGCATCTTGACACAAGGGTCTGAGTCCATGAGAAAGAGGACAGAGGAAGTGTGTTAGTGCTTAAAAGTTGTATTTGTTTTGCTACAGCAAATGGAGCTGCCTGATTTTTGATCTGACCAAGGTATGGGTTGGTCTTCACTAAGTAGTAAGGAACTACCACAAGTTTTCCAGCAGATCAAAGGAGGGAAGAGATGCTTTCTAGCCATCCACACCTATGAGAGCATCAATCAGTATCCTGTTTTACCATATGGCTGTGATAGCTCTTAAAGTTTCAGGAGTATTTTCAGGCCCTTAAAGCATTTTCCCCAGTCTGGCCAACACTGACTCAGTCTTGTCAGAGTTCAGTTTGAGCCAGTCAGCCATACTTTATCCAAGAGCTGAATTCCTGTTGGTGTTCTGTCTTTTCAATAATAGTAATAGCTGTAACTGTTGAGAATGAGTGTCCTTGCAATGTTATCAGCTATGCCTCTGCCACCTGGGAGTATCCACCAGAGATTAACAAAAACGTTATGTGTGACCCTGCAGGTGAAGGCCTGGACAGAAGATACAATTACACACCATTCTGAGCTCTGCTTCACACAAGACCTTGCAGGTACCACAAGCAGGGTCACCTTTTTCTGAATCCAGCATTTTCATGGCTTATTGCACCCCTACATATGGCTCTATATGGGAGTTTCAGAGTTTTTTCTATATTAGTGGTGGCCAGAGTGGCAATAAAGACAGTTTTCATTCTATGTCCTGATGTGAACCCTGACTGTGAGGCCTCCAGAAAGCTGGCATTTGTATGCTGTTGGCATTTTCTGATTACTGTGTTTTTAATCATTTTGCCCAGAAATGAGATGGCAATTGCAGACATTTCAGGGATAATGTTTCCTTCCTGAGAAGTGGAAAAACTACTTATTTTTCAAGGAGCTTGATAGTGAATCTCTCTGACTGAGGCACTGACTATTTCCATCTTTGGCAGGCAAACTTCTTCTGCATTGTTACCAATACAGAAAGCCACAAAACTGATTCATATTTTTATGGCTCTAATTTTTTAGCACTTTTCATAAGCTTTGCCATATGGATATGGGATGAGATGAAACAGATAATGGTATCTCTTAAAAGATGAAGGAAGCATTTTTTCCCTATATGGATTTACTTGATCTTACCAGTCCTGTATCTTGATGATTCTTCACAAGTTCCAGGACTTCAGTCTAACACTGTAATTAAACTGCCTGGCTTGATGAGCTGTTTTGTGTAGTGAACTACCTATTCTGGCTTTAACTGTGCAACACTTTTTGAAGAGTGATTTCTTTCCATCTGATTCATTGGTGTTGAGCCATCTCTGAACTATGGTGAATTTCCTATCAGTGAATGCAGGTCAGAATTTACGTTTGATGACAATTAACATCAGGTAGTTGGGCTGCTGGTTAAGGTATTTTTCGTACTGTGTTTGTGAGTGAACTTTCCAGCGAGGAGGTTCCTTTCTGAAGCAGACCTGTTTGGTGAGAAAACTCCAAAGCACTGAGAAAGCAGTGGTGAAACTTTGGCTTGATAGCATCCAAATCAAACCAGAAAAGTGGTATGTTGGTTTCACTCCCATCAGCCACTCCAAAGTGCTCAGTCATATGCGTAAGATCTGTAGGGCACGTACCTTGTTCAGCCAGTGTACCTTCTCTGTTTGACCACTTTCAGTGAAAACCTTACAGATATTACTTTCCTATTGGTCTCTGGCCCAGTAGAAGATTCTGGTTTAAAACAGCTATGCAGCCACCCTCTGTTTGTTCATTCTGTGATTTGCTCTCAGAGACAAAGAGTTGTGTAGACTCAAAAATTATCAGAAATTGTGTCCTGGAGAAGCCTGTCTAGTCCTTACTCAACCCTCAAGCTCTCTATATATCTAAGACAACTGTTAGTGTAATAATAAGGAATTAGTTCTTGTGCTTCATATACTACAATTTAGCTTTAGGAATGGGGGAATGGGTTGCTCTATTTGTTGAGTGGGTTTTTTTGTTTTATTTTGGTTTGTTTTGTTTTAAATGAGAACTCTGACTCTATTTCTGGAATGTCTGAAACTCATTTCTCTTTGTCGTCATTCATAATCAATTCCAGACCTATCAAGTATTTTATAAAATGGTAGCTGCAGATTTTTTCCTACATGAGCCACTGGGACTAAAAAATAAATGCACATAATAGGGCCAGAATTTCAAGACATATGTGACACTTTGTTAAGCTTGTGTATATCACAGTTTACAACCTCAGAGAGTTCTTGTTATTTTCTCTGATTATATTCTCAACTACTGTTCCATTCAAGTATAGCCAAAGACACATCATTCTTGTTCTAATTTCTATGAACAAAGCACATAGCTTTTAGTTTTCATTCTTGGCCTCATTAATAATGATAATGCAATATTACAAAACAAATACAAACAGCGAAGAACCTCAAGATGATTGTCAGGTTCCACTTGGGGATACACATTTCAGGAGCCCCATGTATTCAGCTTATCTGACAATTAACCAGTTCTTTCATGACTCATTTCAAACTGCTGGAAAAGGTACAATGAGAAGCATTTCCCAAATGAAGTGAGAAAAATAATGTTTTACCTACCAAAAATCTCCAAACACTTGTTACTCAGTACCCACTTGTAGAGGGACATGGCTGTGCATCTGTCTCAGAAATATGTGTACCTGAGAAAGGAATCCAGTGATACTCTGAGCCAGCAGAGACTACTTATAACTCTATAGGTGCACTTTTTTGACCATTCCAGAAAAAGTTCAAGACACACTAGTTCTGAAGCCTACAGCTTTTTTCCTTTTTCTTATTCCAACACCTTTTTGTGTAAATAAATACAAAATGATGTTAAGTACCGCTTCCAGAGACAGCTCTTAGGTTAGTGAAGGAATGCCCAGTACAAACTAGTTTGCTTACCTCCAGTGTGAGCTTATAGTTGTGGGGAAAAGATATAAATGGAAAATGCCATCCTGACTATTATTGTCTATTTTTATTGTATTTTGGAATATTTGCATATGAGCATTTAAACATAATTCTTGTGAGGAATGGAGCCAGAGAGTTGTTCCTTCTTATGGCATTAATTCTCATTGTCACTACTGTACATATTATCTTCTAAAACTGGACTTAATCTGTGGTTTGGATTTGTGGGAGCTGCTTTTTTTGGCTTTGTTATGTAACCACACTTACAACTGTGCCAAACAGCCTGCTTGTTTCAATAGGATGATAATTTGTTAAAGCAGGAGAGAGAAGAGAGGGACTGAAGTGCCACGTCTGCTTGGTTTTGCAAATATGGCACCTCATACCCACAAAGCATTTGCAAACATATAGCTAGCACTGTAGGCGGAAGCCGTGTAGCATACTTTAGGAATTACCTCTTTTCAAAGTCTCAGAAGTTTTGTGGGCTCAAAATATTCATCAGCATACTGATGTTTAATAAGTTGCCATCTGTCAGCTGAAATGTGGTAAATCCAGTGTGAATACTTTTAGCCCATGGAAAATATAAGGCAATTTGATCTAGCTTTGCCTGCAGGGAAAGATGGCTAAACTAAGCCATACTACCCTGCGTTTGGCCAAACTAAACGTGTGCAGCCAGGTATTTCCAGGGACTCAGCTGATTTACTAATTTGACCCATGATTATGAGTCCTTCTGCACCTCCATCTGCAGCCAGATGATACTCAGAAAGAGATCTGGAGGGATGGCTAAATTTAGTCATTTTTTAATTTAATTCAACTGCTTTGGCACCAGAAAGCCTTTCAGAATTTGCTCTGGCCAGGATGCATGGAAAGTACGTGCTCTGAAATGTAACACTGATTATTTTATGGATTTCTACACTCCAGTATAGTGAGCATACAGGAGCTAACCCCCTCTCCCTGCCCTCGCCAAAATCTTTCAAGTGATTTTGTGGAGAAAGGTTCCAGAGAAAAACTCAAGAAAAAGGAGCGATGTGCTTGGGTTTTGCTACTTATCACTGACTATTCTTGAAAAATTGCAGGGGGATTTGTGGGTTACAAGTGTACAACTCATACTACACAGTGTGTTACTAAGTACAGTACTGTCTTGCAGGAAGTAAGGTTTGAATGTCACTCTTGGGCTTTGAATACATTGTAGTGGGAAATGAACAGGAATTACCATTTCATCATGCATCAACTGAGTTTCCTTTGAAAATTCAACTTCTGCTTGACTGCCATATTCTTAAGGCTGTAAGAGACATTATAATCTCCTTTGCTTGTCCTTCCATGTGACCTAGCTTGCAAAATCTACATTTACAGTTCCCAGCTGAACCAAGCCTAGAACTCAAGCAGGCTCAACACTGCAAGTTTTTAAATATCCATTTTTAAGAAGAGTCAGCTGGAAACCTCAAACTGCAACACATTCTATCTTTGGAGGAAAATGAATTTGATTAGATATGAACTTTGTGCCTTGGCCTTGATTCAGTTTTTTTCTAAGTAAAATTAGTATCTGGCAAAAATACTCCAACCCCCTTGCTTATTGGGTAATATAGTTCACTGGTCATTTAAAGAAGTGTAAAAAGATATACCTGGGAGACTGCATTCCTTTGGAAGGATGCAGAGTACCTCAAATGCACAATAGCCCTTCCTTGGGTATGAAGTGCAAAAAAAAGCAACTGATTACAAAAATTCCTGATCAAAATCAAGATGCAAATAGTCCTCATCTATTCAATCTGCACTGAAATAATGACCCATTTGGAAAAAAAGAAGTTTGGATTTCACTTCTATTTTTTATTTAATGACTAAGTGTAGACACTAAAGAAGGGAATTGCCTGTTTTTATGAGCTGATTCCCTTTCCTTCCTCCTTGGCTCATGTGTCTCTCTGGTGACTAATGGGGAGGTTGCTTCTCTGGAACACAAGGGGAAAGTTTCAGTAAATTGCAAAAGCATGTTTGTTACTTGGAAGACTTTTGGCACATTTTTGAGCAAAGTTCATGGAAACCATAAAACTATTCTCAAGAAAGACTTAGAGGCCACATTATCAAAAAAATGCACCTACGCACAGGGACCTGCTTGTGAAAAGTTCATTGCAGTGATCAGATCAAGAATCTAAGCTGTTGTGCAGTCAAACAGGTGTGCATAAAATACACGACTGCATCTGCAGATGAGGCAGTTTTCCTGTCATGGAAATACACAACTCTCAGATTTGCATGGTTGTCTCTATGTTTTATAACGGTGAATTAAGTACCTAATTTTATCTGACAATTAAACTCTTTCCTTACCTCTTTCCTTGACCTTTCTATTTTCCATGTGCAGAAGATAAAAGTTTCCCCTTTAGAACAATCTAATGCTTCTAAAATGTTCTGCCCTCACAGAAAGCACTACATGAAGTGGTATATTCTTACAGTAACTTGATCTCCATAAGACTTTTAAGTCTTCCTACCAGTAACCTGGGTTTTGTTTTCTTATGTGAGGAGAACCAGAATCTATGGAATTGTAGGGAAAATAAACAGGTCTTGGAGAGGAGAGGAGAGGAGAGGAGAGGAGAGGGAGAGGGAGAGGGAGAGGNAGAAGGAGAAGGAGAAGGAGAGAAGGAGAAGGAGAAGGAGAAGGAGAAGGAGAAAAGGAGAAGAAAAGGAGAGGATGTCCTCTGGAAGGCTTTGAGTTCTAGAATAAGCTCACACTAGTCTTCTGGCTGCCTGGGTTACATCTGCAGCTGTTTATCTGCTCTCTCTTTTATATGTCTGCTTGCTGGCTTTAGTAGTCATATTCAAAAAACCAGTAGATTTTTCTTTTCTTGAAATGCCCATTAAAAATAGATACTGCAGTCATGAAAGCTGTTAAGCAAGCATGCTGAGATACATGGGAGACATACATAGGACAGGAGTATTTTTTGTGTTTCGCTACCAATGTCTTTCCAACTCAACCTGGAGTAAACAACTCTAATAGGAAAAGGAAGTTGCATTTTCCATAGTCCCTTAGGTCTTGGCTTCCCCAACAAGGAAGTCATATTAACATCTTCTCTGATGATGACTTATGTGATGCAAAAAGGCCTTTTCTGAGAATGGAACTGAAACTACATCTTCATTTCATACAACCCATAAAAACATGATATAGGTCATCACTGGCGAGGTTTTAATTAGAGGCCAACATCATTTTCCTGAGCTCCTCATAGTTCTTTGAACTTGCAGTTTTTTTACCAGTCCTGTACCCATCTTGGAGCAGTCTGCAGTGTGTTCAGCAGGAATGTGTTTGCGTGTTTGCAACTGACTTTAAAATACCTTGCTGATATGGCTGTTGGCAGCAGCTTGCTCTACCTTCCTTTGTCCTTTTCTTGTATATTCATATAACCTAAAACACCCTGGGAGGTTTTCCCTTTCAGTTGTGATTTACCTAAAATTCTTTCCTTTGGTTGTTACAAGTCATGTCAGATGAATCAACATGGGAATTTCTCTTCTGAAATACACTCTCTTGAAAGGCACATGTGAAAACACACACAGAGAAGCTGTTGAAAATCAATAGATGTAACTTAAATACTGGGAGTGTATAAAAACATAAACCACGAATCATCATTCAAAATATATTAGCAAATGAGAGCCATGGGGAGAGCTGACATAAGCAATCGGCCCAACACACAAAGCGTTAATTTTCTGGAAATGCCCCATATGTGCTGACTATAACTACCTAACCCTAAAAACATTCTTAGACAAGATTTTAAACAACTATTCATAAGAGTAACAACTCTGACACTGGGTATTGTCTGAGAATTAATGACTGCCTACAATTAATGGCCCTCAACTGCATTTGAGCCATCAGCTCCTCCCAGCTAGTCATTAGCCCCTACACACAGTTCTCAAACTCCTGTTGTCCATTTGGTATGGGACAAGATGAAAATACATTGTCTTCAAACACTGAAAAAGCTTGTAGTAATGTAAACTTTCAGTAACTCTACTGCTTGCTTGAGAAGGTTTGCACTTGGGAAATGTCTGTGTTGAGTTTGGTCCTAAATGATATCTTTTACCTATCTTTTGATTCCCACAATTAATCACTGCACAGCACCACAGGGAAAGAAGACTTCCATATGTTGTAGTAATGAGAAGCCTCCAAGAAATGTGACTAATAGAGGAAATGTGCAGCTTAAGCTGTGAATTAATAATTTATGTGAATTGCAAACAAGAGTTTGCATGTGGTGCAAGTATGATTACAGATGAAGCTGTTCATGCAAATAAAAGGATCTGAGAAATAGTTGCACAGCTCAGGACCTGACTCCCTTTAAGACCAGGTCATAATAACTCTTATGACTTGGAAAATGCAGGGCTTGGTCACATACAATATAAAATCTGGGGCTGCAACTTTGGCTTTAGAGTGTGATTCTGATCTGAAGAGAGACTCCTCCAAAAATATGGAGTACTCCTAATCCTGTACTCAGAATCATACCTGGTAACTTTGGAGACATAAATCCTGTGCTGAAAAGTGACAGTGAGTAATGCAGGAAGTGGCACTGGGGCTAGGAGTGAGATGGAAGGAGTCACCCACACAGTTCCTTGCTTTGGGACAGAAATGAGTTAAATGCTGGGATTTCCCTGTCATGGAAAATATTGTCACTTTGCAAATTGCTCTCCTTCAGAATGAAAACAGTTTGAAACTTCCTGTGGAATGGAAATTCTGCTAAAATATTCTGTTAAAAATGTGTCACAGTACAAACAGAAGACCTCCTGATCCATAAAGTAAAGGGTTTCTGCCTTGACTTAGACACAGCTGTCCACTTATAAAATAAAACCTGAGAATCAGCTCATAGAATATTGACAACATTGTACATTACACATCCTTTTAGACAGCATTGCTATACTACTGCATGAAATGTCAATAACAATATGTTTAAACCACCTAAAAATAAATTACTTAACAGATTTCATTTTCAAATGTTTGTAGATTGTCTGGATTTGGTTTCAGGGCATTTTGAAGTCTTGTCAAAATTTTGGCTTCAGATTTAAAAAAATTCTTTTTTAATCTGTTAAAGACCAGTGCTTAGAAAAGATAAAGCCATGTCAATCCCATACAGAGTTGCAGCGCTGGTACCTCACGCAAACCAGCACACCCACATTACCAAACAAAGCGCCGTGTATCTGTTTTGAATTGGCTCCTGTCGGGACGTCCATCATAATGGTGTCTGTAAGTCTGAGAATGTAAAGCTACTTGCTTTGTGGCCAACCTCTAACTACTAATAAGGGTTAGGGAGAAAGTTTCCTTGGAGGCGGTTCATCCCCTAATTACTTGCACAGATTTTCTAAAGCCCTTCTCAGATGAAGCTGGCATTAAGTCCTGTCAGAGCCAAAGGTTTAGCCCACAAGGACAGCAGCAGCTCCTATACTCCCACAGCCAAGGCTGCCAGTGCTCCAGGGCCCACACTCCAGTGAGAGCTGGGGGGCACTGGAGACAGCACTGTTTGCAGAGGGCTTCAGTCAGGGTCAGGTGCCAGCACAGGCAAAACAGAGCCTTGTCAAGGGTGGCAAGCAAAAAAGGCTCTGCAGCTTCCTCAGTCTGTTGGAGGTCTTGCTCCTTGGCTTGTCACCATGGTCTTTGGCAAGGATGAGCAGGAGGGCAGGGCTGTTGAGCTTTGGGCCTCCTCCAATGTCAGGACAAGTAATGAGGGCTCTGCTCTCAGTCTTTGTCATACCTCTGCCTTTTGCCCTCCCCTCCAACGACAAAGAGTCTGACCTCTCATCCAAAGGGAGGCAAAATGCATTTTTGTCTTCCCTGTTAAGAATCCATGAGTCCCTTCTGATGCAGCAATCTACAGCTCCTTTTCCTAAAGAACTAGGACTGTGGGGAAGTGAATTTGTGAATAAAGAAAAATAGGGACCTACTATTTGTGAGATGCAAAATTATTACACTGGTTTAACAATAACCATACCTGCCTGGAGATGGGGAATATATTGAATATATGAGGAGTGGCTGAGGTCACTCGGTCTGTTCAGCCTGGAGAAGAGGAGATGGAGGGGAGACATCATAACAGTCTACAACTTCCTCACAAGGGGAAGTGTAGGGGCAGACGCTGATCTCTTCTCTGTGGTGACCAGTGACAGGACCAAGGGAATGGGCTGAAACTGTGTCAAGGGAGGTTTATGTTATGTATCAGGAAAAGGTTCTTCACTCAAAGGGTGGTTGGGCACTGGAACAGGCTCCCCAGGGCAGTGGTCACAGCACCAACCCTTACAGACTCCAAGAAGCATATGGACAATGCTCTCAGGCACATGGTGTGATTCTTGGGGCTGTCCTGTGCAGGGCTAAGAGTTGGACTCAGTGATCCTTGTGGGTCCCTTCCAACTCAGAATATTCCATGATCCTATGATTCTATTAATTTTTCCAGGTTTATTTGTGCTGGTGTAGACAGTCCAAGAGTCCTCTGATCTAACTGAAATGGCCAGGCTCCTATCTGAAAGCCCTGGCCCATGCTAACACAGGGTATCTCAGCTTGGACATGGGTTGCCTGGCTTGCAGATCACATCTGGCCCACAGCTGGCCAGGTTGGAATATGAGCAGGATGGGCTCAGGTCTCCCTGAGTTCAGCTACCCTGGACACGAGTCTATCAGATCTCTGGGACAGCTGAACAGAAGCCCAGTGAATAACAGGTGGCAAGCCTGTTGTAGACATCTTTTTTTCCTAATCTTTTATCATGCCTACAGCTGGATTTTTTCTTTCCCTGTCATTAGACCCCTTAAAGTTAGACCTGCTGCTCACACAGATCCTAGGTAAGACACAGTCAAACAAATGAAGGTCCTTACTTTGGGGTTTGCTAGTGTCTTCTACACCCAGTATTTCAAAGCTTTTCACAAACATTATGAAGGTCTACAAAAGTGTCATTTCACAAATGATGAAACTGAAGGATGCAGATGTTTGAAGACTGGTCCAAGACAGCAGAGTGGGAATGAGTGTGAGAATACAGATGTAACTGCCACAAGATTTGGGTCCTAACCAGAGGATCACTGGGAGATGCTGTAAGCCCTTTAGACTGTGATATTAATTTATTTGTATTTGCACTATCATAATACATACTGGAACTACTGCAATACTACTGTAGTAGTAACTGTTATATTACAGTCAATTAATAAAAAAGGCAGCATTCTGGAGATGTGAATGGCAGCCCTTTTTGTCACACTTTGGGTGACAGTGGTTGAGAATTGGCAGTGTCAGACCAAGAAGGTTTTCAAAGCTGAATGCCTGAACGGGCAGTAAGAATACGTAACAAGAAGAAGAAACAAGAAGAAATCCTTTTACAGTGAGAGAATGTAATGATTCCCGTGAGATCTTTTTTTAAAAATCTCACTGTGAACAGAGTTAAATGAAGTAACTGGCAGTAACATTCAGCATAAAGTCATTCACTGTTTATTAATAACAATTCTAACTAATCTAAAGTCAGATCAATCGAAACAAAAAAATTATTTGCAATTAGTCTTTGAAGTATTCTGGAGCATCTGGTAGATTCTCCCTTCTGCAATATTCATATCTGATTACAAGGATAGAATTAGTTGTGAGCTCCCCAACACAAACTGTGTTTTCTGTAATGACAGATCAGTATGCATAGAAACTTACAAGATGACATGAGAAGATTGCAAAGTAGTATAAAATTTTTTCTTCCTGAACTTTAATATGTAATCAATAAATCAAGGCAAATGAGAAAGGTGCAGTGGGGGTGAAATGGTCTCTTTATGGTGATTCTCTGTATAAGAAGGAGAGTGTAGGTAAGCTCATGCAACATCAGCGAGTTGGGGTTAGTGGACGGGGATTCCATGAGCCTGGGGACGTGATGCTACTCTCTGGGAAATCAGAAGTAACTAAAAGCACGAGTGCTGGAAGTGGTTTCATTCAGGTTCAACCGGCCTATGTATGGCTTGCAATAAAGAAGGTGTGTCTGGAGTATTTCAGCCTAAAAACTGATTTCCAGTGGACAAAGGAAGCTTTTAGCTAGGTATTGTAGAAATGGCGGGGTGTAAAAAATTTGGACCTCAAACTGCCCAGCACTGATGCAGGATCAGGTGTCCATGCACATTCCCGACAGGTAATTTTTAACTTGTCATTATAAACCTCATGTGAAGGAGATTTTACATTTTTTTTCAAGGATCTTACTGCAGTTTTTCACATCTTCAACTGAAACCTGTGTTAACACCTTCAACCCAACAGTGCACAAATGCAGGACTGCTTTGGGGATCCAAAGCAGTAACTGCCCAGACCCAGCCCCACTAGCTCAACTCTCCCCTGGACCATGCACTGTTCCCTGTATTGTAGACATACGGCCCAGGACAGGCAGAGGAAGAGGCTGGATCTGACCTGCTACCCTTTCCCCAGAGCCCAAGGGAGCGGATATCTGACAACTGAGCAGATCTCAAACAGCTGCACACTTACGGTGAACACTTACGGTTCACCCTGTGAACCCTGGGTGGTGAGTAGCAGAACTGCAGGGGTTTGTGCTGCCGGTGGGAAGGGCAGGGTGGGAAGGTGCCTCTCTACACGTGCCTGGCGTGGTGCAGCAGGCACACGTCACAATCCTGCACAGGAGAGCAAAACTGGGCCCTACCCCTGCTACTGCACAGGATACCAGTGCCTCTGGTGAAAGCAAGGTCAATCGGCCAAATTAAGTTTTCCAAAATATTTGAAAGTTCAAAAAAGCATATTTGATTACAATGAAGCCAATTCAGCTCTGAAATTATCTCAGTGTGCTAGTTTAAAAAACCCAGTGGAAAATTAAACTCCACTTAAGATGCTCTCTTCCCCCCACCCTCTCTTGGTGAGAGAGACACTAAAAGCAGAGATTCTGAATTGAGATAAGAACCGTTTACTTGAAAAAACTGGGCCCTGCAGTACTTGGGAAGCTGCTTAGTCTGGACAGGAGTCATGCTGCTGGGAAATGGTGGCTTTGCCGGCTGCAGCAGCAGTGCCAATGCAGGGGGTTCCCTTCCCCAGGGCAGCAGCAGCAGCAGCAGCAGTCACACCTTTCCATGGCTTCAGCAGCAGTTATTGCTTGTGTGTGTTCAAGGGACCACTCTGTTTTTCCCCACCACTGAGGTAAGACTGACTCCACTTCTGGCTTCCAGTGGCTCGGCATTTGCTGCTGAAACCGCGCTCCCCCACCATGACGTGGGTGGTGTGGAATTTAACAGTGCTAGAAAACTCCCACCCCTCTTTTTCCTCTGTACCCAGGACACTCAGTTTTCCTCTGCAAATTCCCACCCCTCTTTTTCCTCTGTACCCAGGACACTCAGTTTTCCTCCCACAATGCACAAATCTGGAAGGCAGGAGACTGAGTGAGTACCATATGTTATGTGAACAAAATTGTGACTCTTTCTTAGACAAGGTTGATGTTGGCCAATGCATCTTTCTCAGAAAGCAAGAAATATATACAGTTCTTCCTCAGCTTGACCAACTGTGAGAAGGTTTATTGTAAAACTGCTACTGGAGAGAGTCCAGTGAAGGACTATGGATTTGACGTAGGGACTGGAGCATGCATCCTATGAGGAAAGGCTGAGAGAGCTGGGACTGTTCAGCCTGAAAACAAGGCACATGGGGTTCTCATCAGTGTATATAAATATATGACAGGAGGGTGCAAAGAGTATGATGCCAGGCTCTTTTCAGTGCTGCCCACTGACAGGACTAGAGACAGCTGACAAAAACCCTCTGAATGTCAGGAAATACTGTTTTGCTGGCATAGTTTGCCCAGAGGTTGTGGAGTCTAGATCCTTGGAGATATTCATATGCCATCTGGACATGGTCCTGGTCAAGTGGCCCAGCTTGAGCTGGGGAGTTGGGCTAGATGACCGCTGGAGATTCCTTCCAACCTCAACCATTCTGTGATCCTGTGACCTTGACAAATACATAAAGTCTGTATTCAATACAGAAAGATCTACAACACTGAGACGAAACATGACAATATTTTTTGTTGTTTGACATGCTGTCTTGTACCTGTTTATTCGGTATAAGACTCCATTTGTCTTACTAACTGATCAAACAACTGCACTGACTTGTTACAATGAAAACCTCAAATCCCAGTGTCATACCAGCGTATAAGCCTTGGTATTACATCTCAGTTTAAATCAAAATTTTAAAAGAAAAGCTGCTATGTAAGTAGAAAAGAAGTTTCTTGCACAGCTACTCAGAACTGAGTCAGCCTCCTACATGTGGGACTGCTGCCCTCTGGAAAGGGCCTTCTGAACCGTTTTGAAATAGGAGCTGGCATGAAGTGACATAAAGGCCTTTAGACTTAATTTGAGATAGATCACCCTGAGGATCTCTTTTGTTTCCATTCCATCATTTTACTGTCTCCTGAAGCATTTTATCAAAATCAAATGGTAGCTGTGACTGTGATAGTTACATGTCTACTTCCTCTCTCTTTAAGTAACTGGTTTCTAACCTTCTAACTAAGAGACCTTTAGTAAAGTTACTGCTTTTAGTTGCATGGCTTTCCCTGTTATTTCTTTATCATTGAAAAATCTCTTGCCCTGCCTAAATGAAATATCTTCTTAAGTGGAAACTTATTATGCCAGAGTACTATATTACTCCTGACTGCCACCTATTTATACTCACGATACATAAGCCCACACATATCCTTTTGTTATAAATAATGATTTTCCCAGTTCTCTGTTCTTTCATTTTCTATGGAATCAATAATAAATATTTTCTGTCATTGTGCATCACTACAGAGGATACTTCAGTTACACAATAACTACACGGACTCTTGCCTTTGGGAGCGCCTTCTTACCTAGAACTGAGAGGAGTGTGGAAATCAAGGGCATGCTTTATGCCACTGATGGCTCCTATTCTTCCTTGTGAGTGCGTGCTTGTTTTAAAGGACTTGTGTAGAAAGTTTACTGCACTCAAAAACAACAAAGATGGGCGAGAGTGTATTTTTCCAATGCTATTTTAAACATGTGGTTATGGCTCTGAGAGACAGGGTTTCACCAGACACACCCTTCTCCATTTCCCAGCTTCCTCAAATGGTTCCTCAGTGCTAGGGCAGATTCACTCAACGTGGAACAATTGTGCAATCTTACATCATTCCTCACTCTTCGCCTCTCCATTTTCCTTATCGGTCATGAAAAGTGTTGCTCCAATATACTCAAGACTTAATCAGAGCATTTTTAATGTAAGGTCCTAAAGCAGGCATTGCTATAATCCATTTACATGTTTCCTACCTATTAAATGACTGACAGTTTCATCTCTAACATTGGACAAATCATATTTTCAGCAATACATTTATCACTGGCAAAGATTGTTGAAGGATACAAAGTTTTGTGGGATTGTTTCCTTATATGATACTTCATTTCTTATGAAAATAGTCTTTGATGATCCTGTACTTTGATATATTTTTTCATGTATTTGTATCCACAACACATTGAAAGAAATAGTAAAAACATTATTCTGATAAAAGACAAACACAGTATTTTTGCAATGTTCCCTTGGGAATTAAGCAGAAAATGAAAAAGTTTACCAGAGGGGTATTAGCATAGGTCTGCAGAAAATGTGGATGGGGCTGAAGTTAGGAATAAATTGTAAGTATGAATACAGAAAGCCTTCACTCTGACATTTTCCTATTTGCCATTTTAGAGTTTTTATTGCCACTGTACCTGCTCATTAATACATGTGTTTTAATAGGCATTCCTGTGGTTCAAGGAAATAATTGTTTCATGGATGAAGAGTTAAGAAACAGATTAAGCAATTTATAAGAAGTCACACAGGAAGCATGTGGCTATCCCTACATCTCTTGAATGCCAGTCTGGTGGTGCAACTACAGCAGCAGCTCTCAGCTTGCCAAAAAAAAAAAAAAAACAACAGTATGAGTGGTGCTACAGCCCTACATTTGCTATTGTATAAGATCAAGATGATTATTAACTTTTAATATATTATTAATGATACAATGCATAGCCCTTTATCTAGTATCTATGAATCCTGATCCTTGAGTTCTACCTTGAGTTATGTTACAAAAATTGCTGCTGCTCAGAACACAGGATTTTAGAACAAGGTCTACGAACATTGACACATCATTCTGGAAAGAAGTGAATGAATGATACTTGTTCTACTTATGTGATAAAAATTATTTCCCTCCTACCATTGTAAAATGCAATCCTGTAGAAAATAGCTTAACTCTAACTTAACTCTAGTCCCCACTTGTGGTTAATGTGTGTTTGTGAACACCCACTGGTGCAAAGAGTCCAGATTACCTCTACCCACAATACCTCATAGTTCTCTAACACCCTTGAATGTGTTTCAGAAATATGCTGATAGAACATAGAAAATGATTGCTATTAAAAGATAATTTTCAATGGCTTTAGACAGATTGTGTTGCTAAATTCAGTTGAGAAAATACAATTGCTCATTCAGCTTTTTTAGATTTAGCTTGTATCTCTGATATTATGTGAAAATGCTTCTATAATAAGGACACGGGCTACTTTGGAATTTGTGTGGGTCCCTTGACACATCCTTTCTGTGGCAGCTGGAAGGCCACAATGTTCAAGCATATCGAAATCTCCCAAGTGGCAGTCCCTCCTAAGGCTCCTTCAAAACATCTTAATCAGATTTGGGGTTCAGTTTTCTCCTTGTCTTTTTATTTACATGCATCAACCCAAAATCAATTAAGTTTTAGCATACCTTGCTATTGTTTTCCCCTGCTATGTTTCAGTTGCTCTGTCACTGCCTCAGGAGGAGATGCCTGATGGGGATACTATGCACCTGAGAAAACCTACACTTATATTCTAAATGGAAAAAGCAGGAGAACAGCAAAGACAGAATTGGAAATAAATTTTTCTTTTTATCTTTTTACTAAGTTCTTAAAATTTACTGATGGAAGAATCTAAAGACTAGGGACCTCTTGACTAAGAAGAAAGAGACCAAAGTTTAGTCCCTGACTAAAATCCTTTGGATGCTGGAGTAATTTGAATTTTTCATTACTTGTGACTGCACTGAGGTAGACTGATTCAGGCTTAATCTGGCACAAAAGGGCAGGAGTGGTGAGATGATGGGCCTTGACTCGTCCATTTGTTTAATAAAATGCTAAATAGGCATTGCAAACATACACCAGATCCAGGACTTGCTGATTCTTATTTCCCACTGGGAGAGTCCTTACTTTGGAGGCTATTCTTATGGAGCTGCCAGGCCAGAATCATCCTGTATCTAATGGAGGAGGAATGAGAAGAGCTAAAATGGATAGCTGAAGCAAAGACACGTAGAAATGAGTTTGATACTGGAGACTAAGTATTAATTTTTTTTATCCAACACAAGAAAACATTTAAAATGGTGAGAATTCTATGAAGTCCTTTGTGAAGTAGATGAAAAAGTTGTGAGGCTAATCAGACATGTTGTGAGAAGGAAATTCTGCAATTTACCAAAACCTCAAGAGACTCTGGCAAATTTACTTGTTCCTTGCTTCTACAAGACCAAATAAAACTACAACATGTTGTTAAGTCCTTGAAATCTGTCTTTTCCACTGAAAACGGAAATTAGCCCTAAGTACAAGCCTAATGATTAGTCAAGGACTTAAAATATGTCTTTTCAGATTGGCTGGGTCAAGCAGGTTCTCTATTTCATCACAGGGACAGGACACAGTTTAAAAAAGCTTGCTCTTGAAGTACTGCAAGCAAGACTGAATAATAGTAGTAAATGAACATATGATCTGATAAGGGATACTAAGCTGTGTTTACATTTTCTGCTCTAAAAAATAGAGAAAAAAAGAGAAGGGTGGAGGCAGAGGAAAGCAATTCAGTGTTTATAAAATTCGCACATGTGATCAAAATATGTAGCTAGTATTTCAGCTGCTGCTATAATAGTTGATGACTTTAAGTGGAGCTACATTATTATATACCTAATTTCTAAATTACCTAGCTTATTCAAACAAATCTTTCCAAAATCTATCAATTGGATTAGCTCAGTGCATCAATCAGCAGCATTCAAAATTGTGCTGACTTCAGTTTTTGTGGTGTCTTCTTTGCAGTATTGTTGTCCTTATAAAAATTGTGTCTGTGGTCCTTTCAGATTTCAAAAGTTGGCTGCATCCAAATTCTTTTAGCAGTGGACATTTTGGGTAGCGAGGGATAACTATTTCCAAAACCACATTTAATTTATTTATTACCTCATCCCAGAACTTATTTTACCCTAGGGCACAACCAAAACATATGTAACTAATTACCCCAAGAATGTCCACAGCTCCAGTAAGTATGATTTTATTTTTTTTTAATCCTGCTATTTTTCATTCTTCTTGGTGTCTGTAAAGTCCTACCAAGACATTTCTGCTGGATAAATCCAGCTTTGAGTTCATGTGCAAATTCATTTTTATTTCAGCATAGTCTGTTTCATTTTTTGCTGTTCAAGTAATAATCTAAATCTTGGCCCACAAACTTTTAAGTCTCTGTCAAACATTTTGGGGATATCAAAAAAGAAAGTCACAAAATGAAGGCACCAAGGCCCAGATTTATTGAGTTTAAATTCACCTAATGTCCAAATGGCTGGTGGTTCCTCTTGGCTACACATAACTGAAGATGCAGGGCTAGCCAGAAGGAAACATCAGGCAAGAGAAATAAATTGGAATTTAGCCAATACAAATCAGATTTTGTGTATCTGATTTTGATTTTAAAAACCCCAAACCATAAAAACTCTGAATTCTTCAGGACAGAAAGCTGTCTTATGAGCCTGAAGTTTATTTAAATGCAGATTTTTTTCACTATCTTCCTTCCAAATGAGGGAAGGAATAAATACAAAATAATTATTGAACTGCAGTGGAGTCATAGGAGGAATAAATTCAGGCCATTCTGATTAGGGCTGTGATATGAAGTGTTTAAAAAATAAAAAACAAACCCAAAAATCTATAGTAGAGTTTGGAAAAACTTTCAGGCAGATACCTGCTAAATCTCTCTCAGATATCCAGATTTTCTTCATTGCCACAGAACAGAGTCTTCCAACTTGCTCATGGGAGTCAGGAGAGTTGCACAGTAAAAGTATGCTGGCCCCAGTTCAATGCAGTGTAAAAAACCAAGCCTGTTCAGTCTAAATATTAGAAGCAGCTTAATTCTCATGGTGAGGAGTTCCACCTATGCTAATTAATCTTACCAAGAAGCCTGGTAAATTAGCCTGAAGCAGCCATCACACACTGTCTAGAAACTGAATGTGCATAATAATATAGAGGAGGTACTTTTGGGTATCATTTTCTTTGCTGAAGATGTGGGAGCTCAATGCATTTAATATTTAGGCTCTTGACTAAAGGTAAAATTCCTGCCTCAGCAAAGGCAACAGCAGAGCTCCCCTGAGTTCAATGAGGCAAAATCAGCCTGATTGGGCTAAGAGAAGATAGGTACTTCTTCAACACGAGCTGTTTGACTGCAGCACTTGGTGTACCTGACAACAGAAAGTGACTCTACAGCTGAAACATGGAGTTTCCTGGTAGCCTTGCCATGTGGGAGTGAGTTCTCATTAGAAATGTTTGGTTTTAATCCTGAAAACAAGGGAGTTCAATATCTGCTGCTTTACATTTATAAACTCCCTCACAGTTTGTTTTTTTTTAGAACTATTAAAAGGAATATTGTAGATGGCTGCTTTTTTAATTAGTCA
This sequence comes from Falcunculus frontatus, assembly GCA_013398115.1. NCBI lineage: Eukaryota > Metazoa > Chordata > Aves > Passeriformes > Falcunculus > Falcunculus frontatus. Next base: position 356,582 of record VZRV01008887.1, read on the forward strand.
AATTGCAACAGTATGCCTGGTTCCATAGAAGACTTACAAGTTAGCATGTCCCCTGAAATATTAATCTTCCAGACAAACACAGCAAAAGCAGATTTAATGGAAGACATAGAAAAAGAAGAACTGCTCCACATTTCTTAACTGATTTTGATGCTGAGCTTTCATTTATTTTGTTTCCTGGACTTTTGAGGGACAATTTTCTTTGGAATACGAACTACATTTGAGAGATTTTATACAGAACCATGTCCTACATGGTCTTACTCTGTCAGTGCATGTGTCATATGTTTTTCTTGTTGCCCATTGAAGCTAATGAGCCTATCCACAAGAGTAAACATAAGATGATAAAAATTTCCCCATTCAGACCCTAACTCACATCTCAAGATGTGTGACCAAATGTCGGACATTCCACTCAGAAGTCCAGATGAGCTCATCTCAGATAACTCACTGTGTTTCCATCTGGTTCAAATTTGAAGAAAACTATTTAGTTGGAAGAAGAAAAATACATTTTGTATCATTTTAATGCTGAACAGATTTAGTGACATACTTGCTTATTTAATCTACGGCTTTGGAGAGTCTAATGAACTGAGTAAGATACATATCTTGGCTCCAGCTCTGTTCTAGGATACACCAGAAAAGCCCCAATTGACTTAAATGGAATAGCATCTTTGTTAATGAGTGCAAAATGTATTCCAGTGAAAAAAGGTCTACAAGCATGGTATGAATATAAGTATTTCAAACTATTGCAAATTACTTAACAGTTCATCTGCTTTATGTCTTTATTTATGTCTTGTGTGTGTTTTTTTGGAGGAACAATACTGTTTAGTCAATAAAATAGTCTATTTTTTCATATGAGGAATTTAAGCATGTAAACCCCACTCCCAATAGCAGAAGAAATAATAGGTATGTGGATTGTCTGAATTCTGATGGGACGGTGAAGTCCCGTGTTGCAGTGTTGTGCTGCACATCCCATTCTGCGGTGCGTGTGCCAGGCAGGTTACCTTTGATATAACACAGCCCAGCCTGGGGGGTGCCAAGCACCTATTAAAGAGTTCAGGGCCATCTCCTCTGTTTCAGGAAGATGTGTGTTCTCAGGATGGTCCAAATATGCTTCCCTTCTGTTGTAATGAAAGCACGGAGGGGCAATTGGCATTAAAAACCAGATCTCCCCATAAACAAACTTTTACAGGGAAATTCATGAATCCCAGTGACCTTACCTGGAGAAACTACCAGGTAGCAGCAAATGCTGTAATCCTGCTTAAACTGACATAACCATTGTAATAAAAAATATTGTTCTGTCCATCTCCAGCTGCTTACTCATTGCGAGTTCTAATACCTCCATTTTCCCTGTCACATGTAATGAAAAAGATCAAGTGAGAAGAACAGCTAAAGCTATCCTGTTCTTTGTATGGGAAGGGGTCATATAGAAAAGAGAAGGTGGGAAAGAGAAGGATAAACTGCATCAAGGGTGAGGTCCATGTTTTCAGTGGCAGTTCTATTTTATGCTGATTAAAGCATGTCACAGTACACTTGAGGGTACATTTTCTGCTCTTGGAGGTGGACAGGCCATACTGCCAGTTCAACTACAATAAGATCTCAATTTTACTGTCTCTGCCCCCAGCATCTCCTACAGCTCAGCTGTTTGCATTTTTTTCCATGCTAAATTGTGCATATGAAACCCAAGTATTCTGCAAGAATTACTGCAGAAAAAAAATAAAAAAGGATTCAGAAAAAAAGTTAGTCTAATTTTTGTTTATGAGTTGGGCTTGTTGTAGAATTCAGTTTTCTTAAATGTTGTGCTGACAATTTATTTTCCTATATTTGTGTTGTCATCAAAGTTGTGGCATAAAAGACTTGATTCTTAAGCATCAAGACTGGAGTGCTGTTTTCAGTGCAACTGATGAGAGAAAAGTTTAGAGGGCTGCTTCTTTTCTCAAAAGATTATACAGTAATGAATTGTAGAGAGAACGTTTTTTGGGCACTCAACTATAAAACATTAAGAGTCTTTTGACAGTTCTTTTTTTGTCTGAAAATGTCATTTTGTTGCAGCAGTCAAACATTGAAATGTCAGCTCACCAAAATTTGGCAAAATAGTTTCTCCAGATGATATATGGAGGGAAGGAGAGACAAGCTAAGAGAAAGGCCTTGGCTTTCTCCCAGCCATGGAAAACCAAGTTTCCAACCCCAGTCTGGTTAGTGAAAGCTCTCCAGAGGAGCCTTGTCCTTTCCTAGGGAGTGCAGACACTGTGAACCTTCTCTGGGGGCTTTGTCACAGAGTTGTGCTTTGTTTTCAGTGGAAAGGTCGCGGATTGCATTCGCATGAATACAGAAACAAATTTTGAAACTAGAAGCAGTTTAATGAAACGGAATTCCAATTTTCCAGTCAGCCTTCCTTGCTTCGTTTTGTCATCAGCAGAACTCGATGAAAAAGTAAGTAAAATGAAGTGTTCGCTAAAAGGAAACAGACTCAAGGGATCATATTTGAAACAGGTATAAATGCCAAATTTCCATTGCCATAAAATGCCACTTAGTGGCTGAGAAGTTCTGTCCCCTTCATCATGGACAATCTGAGGGTGGGAAATTTTCTTATGAAGATGCCAGAGCATTTAACTGCCTTTTAAAATATCATACTGAGGCAGAAGCATGCATTCTGCCATGTGCACTAGTTGCAGCAGTAACAGGCAGTCAATTAAGAAGGCAGAAGCAGAGGAGGGACATTTGCTCTGAGTTTTTTCAATGAAGCACTTGGGCATAGAGATTCACAGGTGTTAACCTGATCTTCTCTTTTATGATGTGATGACAAACAGTACCACTAATAATCATTTGGACATTTTTGGAGACCTGGGCAAAGAAGGAAGTTGAGTTAACCCTCCTTCTTTTTTCCTTTCCATTTAGCTGCAGCAAGTTCTTGTGAACATTCCTTTATTCCCTTGTCCTGAATTTTTATGGTGTTAACTGTCCCTCTGGTAGAACAGAAGAGAGATAATTTTTTTACTCTTACTTAAAAATGACTCCTAGATTCTTGAAGACAACACAAGACAAAAAAATCCTTCAAAGAGAGGGAGTATAGGACAGCAAAACAACAGAGTGCTTTTCTTATACTGCTTCCTCCAAGCTTGCTGCTAGACAAAGAGAAAATGTAGCAGAAAGCCTTATCAGCCACTCTTGAGACCTGGCAAATTTACACTAGTGTTGAGCTGCCAAAGCCAGTGCTCTTGGTTATCTTGCTGGTTGCAGGATTGCAGCAGTGTTGCAAGAGAAACAGTGTAGGACAGACTAACTAAACAGATGGCAAGAACAGAGAAAGATTAACTGTATTAAAGAAGGAAAAGGAGATAGCAGGGAGAGGCTGGGAACAGTAACCTGAGCCTGGCATGCTGGATATCATTCAGAAGTGAACAGAAAGTAGTAGAAATGGGGTTATCTTTTGGATCCTTCCCATCAACTCTGTCTGCCCACATCATCTCTTAGCATTAAGAGTATTAAGGTTCAATAATGCCATAAAGAACCCTCAAGTCCCTGCTTATGGTGGGCATTTTTTGCTACAAAGGTAAATTTCACTCCTTTCAGTCTTCTTGGAATCAAATTATGGATACAAAAGTGCAATAAGCAAAATAGGATTATTCTTATGTTGTTTGCCAAATAAGCCAAATTTCATGCTCATCAGTTTTGGAAAATTTCTCCATTTTTAAAAAGATACTCTTACCAGCATTTTACTCAGCAAGCATTTTTCTCCAAACTTTTAAAGTCCTTTTGTCTGTAATGTTTCCTGACTTTATAAAGTCTTTTATATAACAAGCAGAGGGAGACTTTTGTTATTTGGACGTTGATATGTCCATGCAATCTATCTTGTCAGTTTTGGATCAGTGGTTTTGGTCCAATGACTTAGTCACCATTAGTTCCCCTGAAAAAGAAACAAGCTATTATTTTACAAAGAGTTTTTCGTTGTCTTCTAAAACATCTAATATTGTCAGCTATCAGGCAGGGCCACTGAATGCTGATATGCCAGCAGCCCTACAGCTTCTGGTATAGTGGTCTGTCAGTTTTTAAAGGCCTATTCCTCTCTCAAATATGCCTTGCAAAATATCTTGAGACTATCTGATGGAAGTGGTGTCACTGTGGACATGTCACTGTGCTATGTGCCCATCTCCTTAAAGATTTGTGATAAGCAGAAATAACTTAAGGATCTATTCAGATCGTAGTCCCAGCAGAATCAGTTTTAAGACACTACCTATGCCCTCGGCAATGTATCCAGTAACTCACAAAAGTGAATGTGTGGTACAACAGGGTTCAGCCTGGGCACTGGGAACTACCTGTAACCCTGGCTGAAAACTGTGCAATTGGGTCCTCGGCCTCCACGTCGCTCTTGCTCTCTGCAGGAAAGCAAGAATGGGCACACCAAGGCTTGCAGGAACAAGTTCTTTCTGCCATCATGTAAAAAAGGAGTAAGAAATGAGAACGTTATGCAAAGAACACTACAGGGAACACTAAGCAAAAATTGTTCTTCAGTTGGAAAAATGTCATCAGCAGATTTCCTCTTTTTGCTTCTGTAAATTGCAGCACTAGGAGAAGGGGGGGTGGAGAAGGAGGGAAGCGGGCTTATGGCCAAAATTTTATTGGTAGTCCAAACATATACTAGGAAGTCTTCTGTTAAGAAATTTTTTTCGAAGTTGTCTCAAATTTATCAAAGTGTAATGCTGGTTTTATTACACTATTTGCCTCAGTAACAAAATTCTGAAATTAAAATAGCCACCCTCTACTGCATACGGCCCCTTCAGAGTGCAAAGGATAACTCTGATGTAAGAAAACATCTATCTGTAGTATTAAGAGGAAGGAAAAAAAATCTTGTGTGACTTCAATTTGGATTTGCAACATAGCTAATGCTGAACTCTAAAGAGAATCTAAAAGTAAGAACCAGCTTTTAAAAACAGAAAGTCTTGCACCCAGGAGGGTTGACTTAAAATAGTAGTTCTATTTTAGGTCTTACAGAGGAAGAGAACTGCTCTATGACTTTCTTACCTTATGCAATCAGAATACTGCTTTAAATGACTAAAGGAAAAGAGTGAGCCAGTTCTCTAAACTCCAAGTAACTAGATATAGTTACTTAGGAACAGAAACTTGAGAACTGTTAATGAAAATTGGGAACTGTTCAAGGACCTACTGCTGGTCTATGCTCAGCATAAAGGAGAAGTAAATGGAAACAAGACTAAGTTACAATTCAGCATATACAGGTGACAAATGCAAGTCAAAAGAATAAACAGACTGTTTAGACACAAGTCTGTTCTGTGTTTGCAATGGAGCAGGAACACATTCTTTTGGCTGGGCAGCAAATAGTGTCACACTGTACCATCGGCTGCCTGTGCACAGATGTGTGACTGCCTTCAGCGTGGCATGTCAGACACAGGGACTGAAGCAAGAGTCTGGTGTGTGCTGGGTTTATGGGAGGAAATCTGAAAACTAAATTTCAGTTCAACAGGCCTGATTAACTTAAGTCATATTTACTGCCTTGTCACTGCAAGATACCTATCTATGTATCTAGCTAGCTAGTTCACTTACCACCTTTCTACTCTCTTCTCTTGCACCAGTAAAGGTGAAATGGAAGGAGAGCAAGGGAAAAAAACACAAACCAGAAAAAACCCTGAGAATCCAAAAGCTGTTGCAGAAGGGAGATGTTTTGAAATGTTTTCTATGAAAATATTAACACTCTTCCCTGGCTCTAGTGAGTGCACAAAACAGAACTGCTGTGTTCTGGTGCTTCCTACTCCATTCAGGTTGCAGCCAAGGACAAGTATAGGTGGCTTTTTTTGCTTATGGATTTTTTGACAGGTTCTGTCTTCATCTTTTTATTTCTATTAGAAAACCACACAGAGCCAACCTTAAAATTTTCAACCATCTCCTTAGTAACTGACAGTTAAAACACACAAATCTCAACACTGAACTCATTACTTGCTCTCTGCCCTCCCAAACTCTCAATGATACAGAGGATTCTAAGAAAAGGAAGTGGGATGTGCTAGGCATGGTCCAAGATCAGCTCCATGAAGACCAAAATCTAGGAAAGAGGTTGATCAAATGAAGGTCTAGCTCTCTCTCAGCTGCTGTATCCATGCTGTTGTGAACACCACTTTTTCTCTCATTGCTACAAAGCTCTAATAACAGTACTATCTAACTTCCCCTTTTTGTGTTTTCATTGGAGAAGAAAAATGCCAAAAGGAAATTCTTTTGCCTATGGCCAAGCAATGTTACTCAAAAATCCTGTGTTAGATGAGGGTTGCTAAAATCCCTTTGGAATCTCCCTTGTGTGGTGTTTCTGTAAAAACACAGCATAGCATTATGTTAAACCACCACGGCTGAATGATCTCTGCAATCCATGAAGGAAGGAAAATAGATTGATCATATGGACTGAATCACAATAGATAGGAAAGACTAATACAGAATATATCTTCTTTAATTAGGAAATCTTTCTGTCTCAGGTACTCAAAAAGTGAAGTTAACTCACGTAAACATTTTACATCTGGACAGACTTAAAAATGCATCAGTACAGAATATTTTAAAGTTGCAGCTTCCTAGGGGAAATTCAGTAATTTTTTAGGGCCAAAACACTGAAGCCAATAGGATTTTCCTCTGTAGAATCAGAATCAAACAAAACAGCCCCAAATTCTCCCCTTGACTATTGATGACAGGCACCAGAGCTCTGCAAAGGAAAATAAAAAAAGAGCACTAATGAATTTTGAAGTGAACTTGCCAAGTTGCAATACTGTCTTCATTTAAGTCTCTTCTAAGAATTTTTCCAAGGTATTAACAGGAAATAAATAGCTTATGAAAACAGTAGTATAATTTCAGTGGAGCCATTGACATACCCAGGAGCCCAAGTCAAAGCTTTTTCATGTGAGTGAGAGTCTCCACAGCCACTGGCAGAACAGCAGACATTTCATTGGTTTGGGGGTTAGTTTGGCAAACACATGTGGCTACAGTTGCTTCCTCTGCCCTGGCTTCCTCTGAAAGTCTTCACTACTTTTTTGGATGATCCTTTCAGTTCCTCTGGGTACCTTTCCATGTGGCAGTGACCAAGCCAGCTCTAAACCTTTTCATACCAAGACAATTTCTAAAGCCAAATTTCAGATACTAAAAGAGAGTCCCTAAATGAGAAATCCTGGTTTCTGGAAGCAGGATAATCTCATTAGCAAGGCATAGGTTGCTTTCCAGCAGGGCTGACTAGCTAAGCAAGCATGGCTGTTCTTTTCCCAGTGCCTGTTTTGCTGCTACATGATTGAACTGGGTTGATCTGTGTGTCCCTGCACTGGTCTGCTTAGTTATAAGCATTGAGTCTCAGTTGTTCGTGTGTAAAACGAAAGCAGTAATAGCTTCCTCCTGCCATGCACACACATAAAGGAGAAAATGTTAGAAGATGGAAGAGCATGTGGGTGTTTCTTGTAAAGGTTACTAGACCTGTCTAGTATCTCAGATCTCTCTTTCTGACAACTTTGTGATTTTTGAACCTGATCAGTGCCAAATGGCCATGTGATTTCATAATTTTATCCCTAGTCCTGCTTTTATCCTGTTTCCCTCCTATTAGTCACATCCTTGCTTGGAAAGCATGACAATCCAGAGGGAATATGAGAAATGGGAGAGACAGGTTATCTCAGAGCTGGTGCCGCGGCTCTGTGAGTTACAGAACGCCTCAAATGCAGTGGAAAGCTGACTGGGTCAGAAGCTTTCCAGCCACTTCCTTTTTCTGTTGCTCCCACAGCAGGGGGTGAGGTGGGATATGTTAAGACCTATCCTGAAACCCAGATGAACTTGACCATTTCATGTTTCTACTGCTAGATCGTACTGGCGGTGCCACTCAAAGTAGTGACACTACACAGGACATTGTCATTGAGTTGCTTGCTAAGTTAGGAGGTTGCATACACATAATGACTGGTTCTGTATATGAGCAAAGAAATATGCAGTCCTGCAAAGCAAGAGGAAAAGAGCTTTTGAAGGCTGTTACAAGTGCAGGCAAAACTCTTCTCTGTATCCCCTCTCCCCTTGCGTGGGTAAGATGTCTCACACATAATATATGTTCCACATGCTACTGACTCATTTTCTTTCTCTTAATAAGATCACTTTTAAAGCAAAATTTCAGTCTTTGAAAGCAAGTCCATGCCCTTTTATATTTAGCAAAAGTAAACTACTTCTCTAAAATATGTCTGAATTTCTCTGCAGTGGGTTTGTGGAGGTTACATGACAGACCTGACAGTCATAGTGAAAGAGGAATATGACATGCTCCATACATGAACCAGGAAGTCTGCTCTTTAGGTAGCTGGTGAATTTCAGATGAAAGAGCTGAGTAAGTTCCTTTTTCCACTTCAAGCTAAAACAACAAAGTTCAGCCCAAAAGCCAGAGGGGTACAGAGGAATGGGGATAAAGTAGGAGACTGTTAGTTCTGTGGCTCAGGAGGTCCAAGCACTGCAAGATCATCACAAGCTGATACTCTAAACCAGATCCAACAAGTCTTGCAAGTGCTTATCATTCTATTTAAACATACTCTGAAACATTTTCGTACTTACTCTGCTTCTGACCCACTTTGTAATAGCCCTTTTAGCAATGCATTTTCTAGAGAAGAGGCCTTTATATAAGAATTGTTACTTAACAACCCCTGCCTGGTGCTGTAAAAGAGCAGAACTGTGTAATTTTACATTTTCCCTGCCCTTCATGCCTAGTTTTGAGAAATCTCATATTGGAAGGAGAAAAGACTGTGTATTTTCTCTCTACTTCTAGCTTTTTTTGCTCTGTGAGACATGGCTACCATTTCGGGCCTCTAAAGAGAGTCTGAATATCTCCGTGGATATGTTTATATTGTACAGGAGGTACTGCTGTGAAGCACCTCAAGGTGGCTGTTTTCTAGTTCTTCACTTCAAGCATGGGGCTAAAGTGTATGTTGGTTCCCACCTGTCCATGAGTCTCTCCAAGGAGCTGGGTGGAGAGACAGTGAGCATCTGAATCTCTCTGAACTGTGAGCTGGCATGTGCGTGTGCCGGTCCACACATCTTTAGCATGGCTGGGGAAACAATGTCTCATCTCTGTGGGCCTTTCATGAGGATCTTAAGGATGAATTATAATCTCATTGATTATTTTGGCCTTTTAGCAGGAGGATGGAGCTAAGTGGTGGAATTCAGTATGTAAAACACCAACCTGAGAAGACAAGCAATTGAGCTGGCTGGGAGTTTCTGTAGCTGGCATTGCTTCAACAGCTTCAACAGGGCAGTTCTTGTTTTTACCTTTCAAGACTGAGCTCAAAAAAATTGGAGGGAACTTAAAGAGGATCCAAAGCAATGGTTGAAGACCTGGAGGATATACAAAGACTCAAAGGAGCTCAACCTATGTATTAGGTATGTAATAAAGTTAGGAGAGAGTCTGCAAGTTGTGCTCATTGAAGAAGAAAGAATTTGATGATAAAGGGCTTTCTGACCCAATAAACACAAGTACAAGACCTAGATGTGATCTGAGGCCTCCCCTAAAATTCCAACAGAAAAGAAAGTTTTTCCCAACAGTTCCACTTTGGTCCAACTGAGATGATTGTGGAGGGAACTGTTGCTTCTGCTGAATCCAGTTCAGGCACTGCCTCCAGCAAGATGGGCTCTGGCCAAAGCCCTGCTCTGGCCTCAGTGGCAATGACACTATTGCATCAAATGCACTGCGCATTAGAGGAGAAGCCAGACAGATACTACATAGCTGACAAGCCACCTGCAAATTCCTGGGGGATTCTTAAGAAGTCTGGATTGATTTTAGTATCATGAACTGGGCCTGGTAAATATTTTTTTTTTTTTAATATGCATTAGGATTGAGCAAACAGGGGCTAAAGAAGTAAGGTCTAAAAAGGGAAACAAGTTTCATTTTTGTCCTTGGAGAAAGAACTCTTTTTTTTTCTTTCCACTTTTGGGTGCTCTGATAGTTGAGTTTGGCAACCTAGAGTCAGAGGCACAGAAATCCCATGGTACAGCTTGCTCTTACAGGTGTCTGACAAATTCTGGAGCAATAAGGAAATTATTTCTGTTCTCATCATAATGTAGAAGCACTGTTTCAGGTAAAAATGGTTAGAGAATTTAATCTCTCTAGATAAACTTAGAATAAAATACTAAAGAATCTTCTATCACATGCCACTTCAAACTGATGACAGATCATGCCATCAAAACTGGCACTGATCAAAACTCAGACAGCAGACTGTGCATGACTTCAGGAACTGCTGGACTTTTATAAGTCTGAAATGACTGAAATTTTTCTTGTAAAGTGAAAAACCCCAGCCACTTACTTGTAGAATATTTTCTCTCCTTTTCTTGAAATAATTAGATTTGGCAATGCGTTAGATACATTTAACTGAGTGTACGCTATAAAGGATTTCTGGAATAATGAAGGAACTTACAGGAAAATGCTATCACCAAATCCTTGAAGGAACTCAATAACAGCAGCTCTAGTGATGCATCATTTTACTTTGCTTATCCTAATGTATGTCAAAGCAGAGTAAAGTTTTGTCTCCTTTGTATTACCTTAAGAAATAATTCATTTGGATGTTAAAAATTAGGAAAATATCCTTGGTTCTGGGGAGGCAGGAATAAGGGATGATTCCTAGACAACAGGGATACATTAATTATAATTTTTAAAATATATAAAATCAAGGGCCAAAAGTAATGACCAGGGAGAACCACAAACTATATCTTTAGTCATTATCAGATGAATAAGAGAAATAATGAAATAATGCAGAAAATCTAGAAATGTTCAGTAAGTGGTTTCGTTCTTTTTTAGGAGATCGGGAACGCAACACTGTATTCACATAATCTGTTGATGAAATACTACCCACTATAGCAGTTCTCAAGGCATTTGTATTCAACATATAGAAATGGGAGCTTTTTCCTGCTCATTTATCCCACCTGTCTTGGGCTCCTCTCAGGACAGATTAAATCGCTTTCTGAAAGTCCCTAAACACAGGAGGAGATGAATTCCATCCTCTGGGTCAAAGAACATAAATTTCTGTTGTAAAGTGGCATTCCTCATAAGGGCACAGTAAAAAACCCCACAAATGAAAAGGTTGGTCAGCCCCAGGATGCAGTCAGAGGAACAAAGCGACCTGAATGCAAAAAGGGACAAGTAATCTCGGAGTGAATCAGGTGAGGAAAGTTTTTTCTTAAAATTGGGAAAATATTAGTGCTATTTTTCAAGAATATTGGTAAGATACTATCTGGAAAATTTGTTCACTCATGTTTGAGAATTCAAACTTGTGCATGAGTAAAGCAGGCACCTGGATGAAACGGGGAAAATTGCTCTGGTAAAGCAGGCATGAAGGAGCTTGTCTTGTTTATCATAGCAAAAAAAAAGTCTTGGATGTGATCTGATTGCTTTCTGGAAATACATCAGAGGGCTGAGCACCATGAGAGGAGAAAGATATGTGAACTAACAGCATCTACAGGAAATGGAAGATCGGTAGGTAGATGGATAGATGTATAAATAGATAGTCACTTTCAATGTAACTCTTTCCTGTAGCACTTGTATCAGACTCTCAAAGAGTTGGAAGCTGAAACTAGAAAAACTGAATTCAAAACCATACAAAAATTTTTAGTTGTGATGATAATTGTAGCAATTTATCAGTTCGCAGTGGATTCTGTCTCAGTGGAAACTTTGAAATTAAAATGGCGCATTTTGTCTAACAGATACATTTTTGTTCATTCCTAGTACTGCCCTTGAATCAGAACTGATTCATGTACATACTATGGCTCTTACTTTGCTGTGTGTCAACTAGGTAATTCTCAGAGTGAATAAAATCTTGTTGCTATTTACTCTACGTGTTTACTTAAGAGCTCCTTTTAAATGGCAAGAATAGTGTATATCAGATTCACTGGAAATAAAAACAGGGTCCTACACTTTAGCACTTCTGTGAAACAGAAATCCATTTTTTATCTGTCTTTAATCTGCCTTCTTGAATGGTTTTATTTCATACATACTGATAGCTCAGCAGAAGGCTGTTGTTAGCTCACAATAATAGATAGCCTCTAGGTTAACTTCTGGAAGTAACTTTGGAAACTATTTTTCAGGCAATACTCCAAGAAAAAGAGGCACATGTTGAGGAACTGACATAACTTTTTAACACCATAACCAGCATATTTCTTCCTGCAAACCCAGCCAAAACAAGTTGCCAAAATCAATATTGATCTAGTCCTTCATCCAATCAACAAATGCCATTGTTTATAAGATATAACTTTTCTTGGTTAAAGTTCAAAGCAAAATGCCAAGGATTTGCAAAACTATTAAAATGAGAGGATTTAGGTTTCCAGAAACTCTGGCTTGCTTTCAGTCTCAGTGGGTATTCTGAGCCATCAGAAACTATCCAAAGAACCTCTGCAGTTTTTATATAGAACCTAAGGGTGAAACGAAAGCAAAGAGAACGTGAGTGCATGCACATGTGCATATGTGTGTGATACATACACACAAAAAGGTACTTTACAAATATTATACTAAAAAGTAGTACTTGGGATTTTTCTGCATCACTGAAATTTAGTTTGAGACTAAGGAAAAAGAATTATGCAGCATGATTAAAAGAAGTTTGGGAGTTCTCCTGTTTGTTGATAAAATGTCTGGTCTTCCAATCCATCAAAATGAAAATTGTGTTGGGTTCAGAATTTCATGACTGTGGGTTTTATAATTATAAATCCATTGAAACATTGCATAGGCATGGGATTTATTTAGCCTTTTCCTTAAGATGTTTCTTTAACAGAAACTGTCATATATTCCTGAATTTTCCATGGTAATAATATGACCAGAACTACACAAACCCAGAACAGGAAATGCAAATGTTTATCTCTCTTAAGAAAAGGTTTTCACAACTCCAGTAAAGGGTTATATTCCAGAATCTGGGCTTCATTTTGTGAGACACACTATAAGATCTTTAGATAATATATAGACAGGTAGGCCATAGGGCAAAAAGCCAAGTTTTCAATGCAACTTCAGTAACCTCAGCAAATGAGACCTTCATATTTCAAAGTTTTCAGTAATAATCTGTGTTCTAATAGCACTGTCAAGATGTTATTTAAATATTACTGCATACTCCTATCTAGCTTTGGCCGGCCATTAGGTAATGGTGAAGCCTCTTGCTTAAATACTGAACAGTAAAATTTGTTTATTTTCATAATCTTTAAAATCCTGGAGACATAGTGTAGGCTGATTTTTAACAGGCTTATATGATACTCTGAGGCTGCTGCTTTGCTTTTTCCTTTAGGATTTTTGGTTTCCTAGCTTGAGGGTGAAGTGGTTGGAGCTGATAATAATTTCCAGTGTTAATGCCTAAAAAACACCACATGTGCCTATTTGCCAAGAATTCTGGTTATTCATTGCACTGGGTGGAGCTAGTGCTGCTATCTCCCCACTTCTACCATTTCAGTAGCTGAGACAGTCTCTAAAGCACTCTAGCAGTTCCTTTTTGTGTCTCCACATACTTTATCTTGTGGCACAACAGAAAGCAGTGCTTAAATCCCCTTTCGTGCAATTTTCTTACTGTCTTCTTAAAACTCCTGCCTTCGTAAACAGGCATGGCTCTGATCATGACAAAACTGATGCAAATTGCATTCGTTTCACTCAGGGTTTTTTTTAAGTAGTGTCCCTAAAAAAGATCACGGTGGATGTAATCCACCATCTAGTAATCAGGTTGTAAGATGAAAATCTGAGCTTGTTAGAGAGTAGGAATTTGGTACAAAAATACAAAAAGGCTATTGTCTTTTTCAGAGAGTATTCAGAGAGTCCTCCAGGTCTTCTTCTATGCAGAAAAAATATGAATTCATGCTATTTACTGATGAAGACTCTGAGAACATAGGTCTAGTTCTTCCACACATTGTGCCTTATTGTCACAATTCCAGGACAGACTCTGTGGTAGGATATATATTTCAGGTAGCTAATGTCATAATTTACAAAAGACCTCAAACATTTTCTCAAAGAAACACTTTTGTCAACCTAACTACTTTTGTGTAGCTCCAAAAGGAGCATTCCACTCAGACCTTTGTAAGCAGAAAAATACCTACTTAGCCCTAGTCTTTACCTGCAGGCCAATCATCTTTTCTTTATTAGGAGTAACTTGTTTTGGGTTTAGAGCAAGCAAAGATAAGGTCTCTTCCTCCTCCATCTTGCCAGCAGAGCCAGACCTCTGTCCAACATCATACAAGCTTTCTATCAACATCAGCCCAGAACTGTGCCTGCTCTTACAAATAAGGAGTAGGGTGTAGTACCATGAAGAGCCCCCAGCAGCACCTTGGATTCAGCACCACCACCAAGCTTTCAGAGGGGAAGGGACAGATTGAAGCACAAGCTCCCACTCTGGACTGGTCAGAAGAGGCATTTCACAGCAGGAGGGGCTCTTACAGCCAGATGTGCTGGTAGGGGGGCACTCAGCCTTTTGCTGTAGCTGCTTAAGCTGCCTTGCAGACTGAGTGGTTTGCACTGTGGGGGCCTCATCTGAAAGTTTTGCAGGCTTGAAGGAGAAAAGTTGCTGCCGTCATTTTGCAGCCCTTACAGATGCAAGGTGCTATAAGCCACTTGGAGCTGTGGGACCTGGGACACAGTGCTGGACTGGGTACATACCAGAGCATCGCTACACTCACCAGGGGAGGAATTTCATGTTTATCTGCTAATAACCTATTGTGAGTTTGTCTACCTGTTCTTGATTCACTTTTTTTAAGTGAACCCTACATAAATGTTTCACTGTGATGATTGTCACTGTGACTAATAAGACTGCATTGGGCTTGTTTTTTCAGCATTTTAGGCTCAACTATGTCTATACAGTAGAACCAGAAAAGCCCACCCTCCTCAGTCGTTGCTTTTTTGAAAATCTTTCCAGATCTTGCTTAAAAGTAGGTGTTTTGTTCACACTTTTTCTTCACTCAAATACACAAAGCCATTCTGGAGTGGACATCCAATGATATATTTTGTTTTCAGGGAAATGTTTTAAAATATTTGAAATCTATTGCCAGCAAATATTCATACTATTCCCTGCAGAAAAACTTGTTCCCAGAAGTTGCCATAGGTGACATGGAAGTTCAGGAATGATAAATGCTTCTTTTTGCTGATGATTTCACATTTTCTTCTTGCTGCTGACATTTAGACAAAGTTTTATGCTGACATCAGAAAAAAAATTATTTTCCCTTTCCAGACATTCCTGGCCAAAACATCACTTTTGTGCTTGCTTTAACATTCTTAAGTTCCCAGTTGTCCTAAACAAATTCTTTTTTATTGATCTAATGATTACTAGGTTCAAATTCTCCCTGATTGTTCTTTCACTTTATGCCTTATATCTGTATCTGTAATAGGAAAGCTGAATTGTTTCATTTTAATACTTTTAGTTGTCATCCTTTCTGTCTGCCTAGCTGCACAGTAACTTTCATTTGACTTCGGGTAGGTGGCTGCACAAATTCATATGGGTTTTTTTCCAGCCCTTGTGAAACCCAAATTAGCAATACTTTCTTCATGCACAATTCTCAAAAGTACAGTAACCCCATCCGTTTGGTGCCTTTGTTTATGTGTTGTTTTATAGCAATATGGTTACAGTTTCCTCACCGCTCTTACATTACCAGGCATCTCTGTTTCCCTGATCACATCTAGCATTGTCCATCCTCTTGAGTTCTGGGCTCGGTTTCTCTCTTAACATCATACATAATTTCTTCAGTTCTGTACACAGTCAATTCAGGCCAAAATCAAGGTTGCAATGGCCACAAATGAATGTATTTTGACATGGCCATAACTTTCTAGAACAAACATTCAGTACAAGCCTTATGAGTTCCAGATTTGCACAGATTTTTAAACACTGTTAATTCAAAACTTTTGAATTTACTTTTATAACACTCAGACAATTAAAAGCAGGCTGGACATCAATGAACAAATCTGGGACTGGTTATGACACCATTGTTGTTAAAACAGTTCTGGCTGTTTGTATTTTGAAGCAAGAAAATTGAAAGTTATTCTGAACAAAACCAATGCTTGTGAATGCTAAACTTTTAAACTCAATTTTACTGCCTTTGGTTTTTCTACCATGGAAAAAAACATTCCTAAAAAAAATGGCAAAAAAGTCTTCTTGAGTGTCATTATCTGGCTGCCAATCAATAAGTAAGCAAGAAGGGAACACTCTGCAATAACACAGGAAAAGGAAAACAAAACATGAAGGCCAAATCCTAGCAGATCTGAAAAATTAAACCACTTTTACCTCAAAAGCCAAAACAGTTGGGGAGGGGCAGCAAAAACGTTCAGCAGAAAAACCTACTGCACCTCAGTAAGTTGGAAAGATTTGTTCCATCTACTGCTGCCGAAGAAGAGAAGGAAAGACAGTTTAGCAGGAAACACACACTTGTGCAAGACTTCTGATACTCTTCTTCTTGTTTATCACTTAAATTGATAAGAACCTGTACACAGCTGTTCCCAGTGAGCAAATCTCTTATGGTGGTAATACAGACCAAGAAAAATATCTTGGTTTGTGTTCATACCTTTACTTCCCAAATAAAAGCCACAGCTCAGATACCTGCTAGTTGCTGTTTCCTGGAGTTATGGATTCCTTGGATCTGCACCAGTAAAATAACAGTTTGCCTGTGGAGTCAGATTTCCCATTCCCATGCTTGTACCCTTGCACATTCAGTTTCAGTTGGTACCAGGATAAATAGTTTGCAGCAATAGAACCTACACTAAACTTTCTGTCCTGCTACTCCAAACATTCTCTAATAGCCTTTATCCTATTGACAATACGGGTATGGACACACATGCCAAGAAAATGAAAATATTAAAAAATAACATTTTTTAATATAGTAAGTCTCCTAATTTTCAGCCCCACTGTCTCACAGTGCCAAAAACCATTCTGCCATAACACACTGTTCTCTTCTACCTTAACAGTTAAAACCAATAATATTCTACCATGTCTTGTTTAAAGCCTTGAAGCTTCAAATATCTGCAAGGTTAAAGGCCCTATTCCTGAGCACTTAGCTGGAGGCAAAATAGACAGCTGAAAGCACATGCAGCGTGATGAAGGTACACTACATAGGAGACTCTCCCCCTTCCCCCGCTCCAAAATTCATTTTAATATAAGAACAAGAATTTCTAGCAGAAAACAGTCATCCGAAAACTTCCTCATTTTGCTTTTCTGCTCATGCCACTCTTAGTACCCACGAGAACGAAGCAATGGAAATGAGAATTTGTTCAACTTCATGGAGGTCTAATACTTGACACATTTCGTTTCATTTAAATACATTTCATTTAACACCTTGCCTTATGGGACAGAGAGAACTATATAAATAACAGGAAGTTTCCTGGTAAAGCAGGAAGCTATTTTTAATTCTTTTCAGAAGCCCTGCAGAGAGATATGGTAGCAGTGATGCTATGCTCTATTTTTCCTACTCACCTGACCCAGCACAATGGTTGCAGAGGCTTCCTTGTTTGGTAACCATAGCACCCCAGAATCATCTAAACCTGTACACTGCTAACTGCAGAAGGTAAATAAAACAGCACTGAAAACAGGGCAATGCTAGATGTTCAGGCAAATGGCAGCTTTGGAGCCTTCTAAAATTGGATTGAGGTGTATCTTTAAATGGTGGTGTAATCCTTAAAGCCCCATGGACTGGGAGCCTGGAAACCCTGGGACTCTCAGCTCAGGTCAACCTGAATTAGCAATGCAGCCCCCTCTTTGGTAGGACACCTGGCAGGCAGGCAAATTTTGGCTTGAGTTGGCAAGCTGACTGCTATAAAGATGAAGGCTAAAAAAAAGTTAAAAGTCAGAGCTTTCAAAGCTTCCTTGGTCTTGGCTGGAGTAGGATCCCAAAATGGTCCCAGGGACAGCTTGGGCAGTGGGCTGTTCTGGAACTGTGGGCTCTAGGACCACAGGCTCCTAGACAGAAACCTCACAGCAATGTCTCTGCTGCCCACTAAGACCCAGAAAGAGCACTTCAGGTCTGACAGATTTCAAAGAATCACAGAATGGTTTGAGTTGGAAGGGACTTCAAAGACCATCAAGTTCCAACCCCTCCACCATGGGCATGGACACCTTCCCCTAGACCAGGGCTGTTCAAAGCCCCATCCAACCAGGCCTTGAACACTTGCAGGGATGGGGCATCCAAAACTCCTCTGGGCAATCTGGTCCAGTGCTCACTCACTACTCTCACGGTATCAAATTTCTTCCTGATAGCCAATCTAAACCTACCTATTTACATATAAAGGCATTACCCCTTGACCTACCACTACATGCCCTTGTAGGGAGTCCCTCTCCATATTTCTTTTAAGCCCTCTTCAAGTACTGGAAGGTGCTATGAGGTGTCTCCGGAGCCTTCTCTTCTCCAGGCTGAACAACCCCAGCTCTCTCAGCCTGTCTCCATAGGAGAGGTGCTCCAGACCTCTGATCATCTTCATGGCCTCCTCTGGGCTTGCTCCAACAGGACCAGGTCCTTGTGTTAGGCCCCAGAGCTGGATGCAGTACTCCAGATCAGGTTTCACAAGAGCAAAGTAGAAAAAATTATAGAAAAGTTTTCTAACTTTCTTTTTTAAAAAAACTGACTAGCTGACCTCTGAATCAATTCTTCCATCCTGGCCACAGAGATGCATTATGTAAGAGGGAAATACAAATGCTTCAGACTGTATCATAATTTCACAGAGTTAGTAAATGTGTCTCTAAAATGCCAGAAAAGTAATTTGCTGTGATGTCATCAATCCTGTGACTTTTAATGCTACAAAATAAGATAAAAACTCTTCCTACTCATCTTAATTATCTTGTCATGGCCAAGACTGAGATTTTCTTTCTAATAACTGGGTCATCACACATTAACAAATATTTAGATATCATGTGTCAGCTGGAGGTGAACTAATAGAAGGACAACGGTGTAAGAACTTGCCTGAACCAGAAACCTCAATGGGTCATTCTGTCTTTGACTTTACCACAACTATAATTAATTCTTTTTCCATGTCGCTGTTCAAAGGACCCAAGTAAAGCAGTCCATCGTGGGAAATGAATACAAACTGAGAGCGCTTGTACTCCTGAAACTAAACTGCAAAATAAGTTGAAGCACAAAGTGTCTACTTTTTTAAGATGATACAGTTGTATCCTTACACTGAGACAATAAAATACGTATATCAAAAACATTACAAAACATCGCACTGAAATACAGCGATTCAATTTAAGACCCAGACTGGCAGAAAAAGAAAGCAGACGTGAAAACAGCATTCTTGTGGATCTTGCTTGAAGGCCAAATCAATAACCTTATCTCTCAAAGTAGCCAATGTAAGTTTCTCTGAAGGTGTAATTCTCTGCTGCTTCTAATTTCCTACCTCTGTAAATTCTGTCTTCACCAAGCTAGTGATCAGCCTGTGAAGAAGGACTGATGCTTCTAAAGTCTCTCTGCAGCTGGTAATGTAGCAGTGGAAGCAGATGAAAAGACATTACAGAATATAGCATCCATCCATTTATTAACACATCTTTATTCCTTTGGTGCAACATATGAACAACTATGCAATCAACATTGCCCTAACAAATAGAACAAATAATCAGTGGGCAGGAGGAAAGCCGAAGTTCACATGCAACCATAGTCCTCTTTTTTCTCTATCCACAAAAACCATTTTTTAAAACATGGACCAGGCTCATCATTCATGTGCAGCATGAACCCCACACTCTTTCCCTTCCCCCATGTGCCTATAAAGCATGAAAGTGGTGGGAAAATGCTGTGACTGCTTCTTACTGATTACTGTACATTTTTGTGATAAAATGGTTTAGGGGACTATCAGGATGAATTCCAGCTGACTGCTTTCAGTCCAGCAATATTCCATAGTCAGGAACTAACCCTTGAAGCATTTCCTTCTTTCCTTGAGCTCTGCAGGGAGCAACACTGCCTAGTTATCTGTACATCTTGAGTGCTTCTCTGTATTTCTTTAAAGCAAGACAAAGAGGCATTCAATAGGAATTTGCCTTTATTTTATAGCTTCTACTTCTGTTTCTGCCATTGCCACGTATCAGCTCCATTTTTGTTCCCCAGACAATTCTTTTCATATTTTCCAGACCATTTAAGTGCCTATGCCCAGTGCCACAACAAAGTTTAATGAGTAAGTCAGTATTACTTCTTAAGCAAGCAATTAGTTTTGACTCATCTCTTTTCAGATCTGTAAGAGAAATGGTGAATTAAAGAAACTAGTGGAAAGAAGTTCTTGCTGCCACTACCATGTGCTGGCTCTGAGCCACAGTCTATCTGACATTTGCAGGAGTAGTGAGTGTGAAGTCAAGGTGGATAATGGTTTTTCTGTGAAATGATTAACAGTGTTGTCCACTTTCACTCTTCCGGAAAGAAGTCAGTTCTTTCAGAAGAGCTAAACTCAAAAATATTCCAAGTCAGCCTGCTTTGGGGAATGAGGCAGGCTCAACCAGAATTAGCTCATCCAACCTTTCACCCTACTCCCAAACCTGTAAAAAGTTCACAGATGGAGGTATGTTTGGGAGTCTGGCACCAATGACTGCTGCTATCTGAAGTAGCTCAGACCAGGATTAGGTCTTTTGGATGGAGATTTGGACATGAAAGTCCATTTATTTCAAGGTCATTTTCTTTTCCACTTCTGCTGGTCTGGAATACGAAATTTCTTCACACTAATGTCTGTCCTACCATTGCCAGTCTTTAGGACAAAAAATCTTCGTCCCTCTCACAAGGAATACACAGCAGAAGATGATAGCTTCCACCAAGTTCTGACTGCACAGCATTTTTTTTTTTCCTTTTCAGCTGTGGTTTTCCTTTGATATCTCAGCCTACAAGTACTACTTTGTTTTCCCTTGTATCCTTGACAACTTCTTATGCCTTGCATTTTTGTATTGGAGCATGTGACCTAACAGCTAGAACCTCCGATGTGACCTTATGACATATGATTTCCAAGTGACTATGGAGGACAGAGGGAAGGAGTGTATGCTGTAATCTGTAGGTTACTTCAGCATCTGATAGGTGCTATTTGGTCTTCCCTTCTCTAGGGAAGGGAAAGTAAAACCTAGCAAAACTAGGGTGCTAACTTTAGTCCTCAGTGTGTCTCATTTAGATGTCAAAAGATAGCTTTTGTCACTTTTCTACATGCGTACAGAAAATAATCCTTCTGTTCGGGTTTTACACCTGGAATCTGATGCTGGATGTGAAGTGATTTTATCACTGCCCTACTTCCTCTCTGTAGCATTCATTGCCATCTTTGTGCTTCTGATCACTAAGATGTCAGAAGAAATGCTGATGCCAATATCACTGCATCTTCTCACACTGAACTTGTACTAGAGCTCCTTATCTCTGTGACTGCTTGCATTTGAACTTTCTATTTTTCTCTCTGGATGATGCTAATATGAATGTCTAATATTTATGCTGATATCAAAGTTTACATTTTGTTTTTGCTTATATTGTATCTCTTCAGGCAGAGATAATATTAAGGCCATTATTGTAAAATGAGTCAGCATTTTCAAAAACTGCAGTCTTCAGTCCCCAAATGCTTAACCTTATGAGAACAGTTTTGTATTAATAGTAAAGGACTCCCAAGGCTTGGGCCTGGACTAGCTGGAATTGTAGTACTTGAGATGCTGATATAAGTTTGCAACTTTTATTTCACCCTAACAAAGTTTCCAGTATCACATGTACATGTGAATGGGTGCAGAATAGTTGAAAGAAGACAGATTTAAACACACTAACTTAGTTAAGACAGTAATTAAACTTGCTTTGGTATCTATTCCCTCTAGTATTTTGTTTCAGAGAAGCTGTGAGCTCTTCTGGCTTAGCTGGCTAAGGAACCATTCTCTGCTACAGGCAATTCATAGACTCAGGCAGCTGGAGTCCCAGTCCTCCAGTGCTCATATTTTTTAGTCCCATCATGGAGATTGACCTGAAGATGAGAAATATGCCCAGGTTCCAAACTTTGTCTTCTTTTGGCATCAATTTCTATTTGCATCACAAGTCCCTGACTTCACTATCATTAAAAGACCTTTGTCACACAGAACCATAATCACAGCTCCAAGTAGCATTACACATTTTGAACTTGTATAAAGCACAGTATCTTACCACACCTTCCACCTTCTCTCTGGAAACATCTCCTGATGTTGCCTGCTTTGGTTGTAAGGACAGGAGCCATTGCAGGCATTCCTCTGGACTGACTGTAACAGAGTAAAAAGAACAGTGCAGCAACTTTCTAGGAAGGGTTTTTTTAAAAATGAATACAAAGCCTATTCACTGGAAATGATCTAAATGTGCTTATAGCCACTGCCAGGTCTCTTGGCAGCATAAGCTGCCAGCTTTCCTTTCCTGTTTTTTTTTCCCTCTGATAACATATGTAAACAATCAGTAGTACACATCAGAAGGTTTTTCTTAGGCTTACGTAGGACCTGCACACACACAATATGGGATGGTGAAATCTCCATCAGACACAGGACTTGTTCTGTCTAGGGCAAATTTGCATTTGCAGGACATAAAACAGCATGATGGTAATGGAACTATTTGCAATTCGGGGAAACAGATGCTAAGGACAGGGTCAGATGACTGGAAGCTTCTGCCCAAGGCACAGCATGACATGAAAATTGCGCGGTCCTGGCTTCTCACACCCATCCCATGGTTCATTCCCATTTGCCCCTCATAGGCTGACAGAGGCAGAGAGATCATTACTGCAAAAGCCAAGGTTTTGGAGGGTTTAAAAAGGTCTTCATATTTTTCTCATCCTGGTGCATGGGGTCATTTGATAAAGTTGTCGGGGAGCCCTGAAGCTACTGAACACTGCTGAACTTCACGATGCACATCAGCATTGCACACAGGTATTGTTGCACATTGTACTGGCAGGCACCAGTAGGGGCATCAGTATCTCTTCAGAGGGAGTTATTTTTAAATGAAAACTGAGTTTGTGATACAGTCAAATGAATCTCACGGGGGGTCGGATGTAAACAATTTTAAAAAACCGTATGTATACTTCCAGGTAAGCCTTTCCCACTTTCTCATCTTACATTCTTCCATCGTTTCTACACACATTTTTTTAACTTGGTTGAAGCCTTTTAAATGTCTTTGTGTTCACCAAACTACCTATTCAGAGCAGGGACAGAACAAGACAGAAGAGACCAGAAATTACTGGTGAAAACCAAAAATGAAAAAAAAAGTTTAAAATATGGGCAAAAGTACACCCCAAATCTTCTCCTTCTGAAATGAAATCTCAGGAACAGCGGGACAATGAAACTTGAGCTGGGTAGCTAAGCTTTCTGCCTTGTAAACTCTGACCTAGGATGCTCCAGGGTAGTTCTGAAGCTTACCAGGTTTGATCACTGAAAGACTTCACAGGCGCTAGAGAGTGTGATGGAAAAAATATGTTGTGTTGCCTTTTTTGTTTTCTTCACCAATGTAAACAACACAGAATGATGTCTGTCAAAGTATCCTTGGAGACACTAACCTTGTGAATAGCCCTGAGTTAAAGGAAATGCAAATGATGATGTTAAATGAACCCCTGGCTCAAACAGCTGATCCTTTGTTATTCTGAGCCTTATTTAAGCAGAAGTGAACAATACCATTTAGACACAGTAGAAAGCTCACTAATATTCAGATAATTCTCACTGAAGTATTAAGCAGGAAAATATGTTTCACTATTAAATGTAATTTGCCAGAATATTTGAAACTGTGATGTTGGACAGACAGCAAGGTGGGTACATGGCAAAATGATGTGCAAAAGTGCTAAGTCATGGACAAAATGTGCTGTCCCTATACCAAGAAAGTAGTTATAAGTCATCCATTGCTTCATCCTCACAGCACCTCTGTATTGCAGTCTGGAAAGCAGAGGTATGCGGTGAGTGGGAAGAATGCATGGTAATCAATGTGATTGATAACAC
>VZRV01008887.1:380801-400446 GCA_013398115.1 Falcunculus frontatus
TTCAACAGCACTATTATTCTTTGTTAGTATGCTTTATATCTTCTAACTTTATTAATATTTGTATTTCTTCATCAGTTATATAACTCAAAGGCTATTATTATTTTTCTATAAAAGTATTGTTCTTTGTTAATTCTGAACAGCAGTATTGTTCTTTGTTAGTTTCTCAATACCAGTCTTGGTTGTGCAGACCCTTACAGGCCCTGCAGCAGACCCTCTAGGGATGCAGACCCTCTAGGGATTCTGAGTGCCCTCGAGGGATTCTAAGTGCCCTCGAGAGACCAGCCATTCCTCTACAGAGGTATAAAGAAGAGGCTTGAGCACCCAAAAGGATATGTAACACGTGTTCTTCTCACTACAGAGAGCTTTGAAAATATTCTACCCACAGCTGTAGAGCACACCAACTATACAGTTGACTGTAAGCAGCAGGAGATGGGATATCCGCAACACGATGTTGCCCCATATTCAAGTCCACTTTTCTTGGTCACTGTATCTTGTCACAAACCAGAAAGCCAAGCTATCCACAACTGCACCTTCAATCCTATTTTAAAACCTGTCAGGCAGACAGATTTCTGCTGCTTGTACTAGATGGCCTGCTCTGCTCCAGAAGGTAAGAACAAGAAAAAGTCACTAAAAGCTGGGCTGTTTTTATTTCATGTCTTGAGACTGACTCATACTCTCCAACTCCTTGTCCTTAGGGAAGATACAAGGAAATGATGTAATTCTTTTTTGGCTTATTTTCATGCTTTGGACTTTTTTCTTTTGGCATAATTTGTACTGGGCCTGTTTTATAATTAATCTGTATGGATTGCGCTAAAGCAAAAGCCTGAGCTGTCTGTCTCTTTATACTCACTTGTAATAGGGATGTAATGGTTAATGGTTGAGGGTAAGAAATATTGATCTCCATGATACACCAGGTGACCAGGTAATTAATAATTACTAGGGAGTTCTGCAAGCTCTCTTTAGAGATCAAATTTTAAAAGGATGACCAAATGGAAATTTAAAAAGTCTGCTAAAATTTTTAAAAAACATCTGTTTGAGAGATGCAATTGTGATAATTCCTGCAGCTCTTGATGGAAACCTGGGGTGGAAGGAGAGATACTTTACATTTTTTGTGTTTCATTAATAGAAGAAAATCAGAAACTCCTTGAAGATGAAGCTCCCAGTGTTTTGTCAGACTGAACTGAGACCTTATCTCTAAACACTCCTGTGGACAGCCTCCAAATCAGATTAAAAACTAGATCTGAAGCTATCTGTAGACCATCAGGAAACTTTTGGTTTTGCAAAACTGAGGTGGAAAACTTTACAAAAGTATCTCCTTATGAGGAGACAAGTACACTCGTGTTGTTCTAGGACTGGGACTAGAAAGGGAGATAAGGTGCCCAGAGGCAGAGGATGTCCAGAAGGCGAATATAGGTTTGAGTTCTCTCAGACTCAGGAAGGAGCTGAGCATGGCTGTGTCTGAAGGTTTCCTGAACTAGAATTATATTTCAAGACATGAGAGAAAAAGACATTCTAGAAGCTGGTTTTAATTAGGGTGTGACATACCAGGAGTTTGGAGTCACAGCTGACTGATGGCTCCCCAGGAAGTAGCATCTTCCAACTCTCTGGGCAAACTTACCCTCTCATCTGGGGATAGGAAAAGTACAGTTTGGGACACTATCCTCAAAATATAATTGGCAAGAATATGGATCAAAGTGGATATTGCACAGAAGTGGATGGCAGCCTTTTACAAGGAGAGATCTTTCCTGCTTGTGCACTCATACAAAACAAAGCCCTTTGGAGAGCCTCAGCATTGTTGCACCAGAGCTGGTCTATCTGTCAGGTCTTTACAGCGGTAACCTGCAAATTGGCAGACATAGCTCTGGATATGTGCAAATGCACAATCACAGGTGGCAAAAGAGCCCCCAGGTCAGAATAAGGAGGCTCTCAGTGAGCTCAGGCACACTGGTGGCAGCAGAGCACATTTGCTTGAATTTCCTGCAGTGCCTATCATTTCAGGTGCCGCCATTCCCTTGGGCAGGTAGCAAAGCCTGAAAGGCAGATTGTGGGTATAATGTGAGGTGTGAACATGGGTGTACTCTATTAGGCTTCAACAGAAGCTGAGATGAAGTTCTAACAGCACATACTAAGAACTTTAGGACATAACTGCTATTTTAAGTAACCAAATCCCTTTATGGATCAGATCCCAGTGGAAGAAATTCAAGAGCATTAGCACAAAGCCGCTGGAGTACACTACTGTAGGAATTCTCTTTTTTCGCAATCAAATGCTTTTTACAACTCACTTTACATTCCTTTCTATTGGCTTTCTGGAAATATGCATTCACTCAAAATGTGCCTGATCATTTCCTGAGAACAAATGCAAAAAACATATATGCAAGAATTGACTGAAATGAGATTTTGTACTTACACGAGCAGCTGCAGAAGAACCTTGTCTGAGCTCTAGCAATCCAGCCAAGGAACTGAAATTACACAAATGAATGTGACTAATCAAAATTAAAACATTTAGTGCAAAAAGTTAGCCAGCAGTAGTAAATGAAATTCAGCAGCCTTTTAAGAGCAAAATAATGGTTCACTCAAATAAATAAACTGGAAATCAGAAAGGTAAACTGTTAAGTATTGAACTCTTTCTTCTGCTCTTCGAAACATTAATATTCCTTTGCTCAGGTAGGAAACTACATATAATGACTTGACAAAATCTGAAATCACTGACAAAAGTCAAAATTAGCATGCAGAAGTTCTGACTTCTGATCTCATGATCAATACTTCGATGTACTATATGATATCAAGCCCATTGCTTTAAATGAAGCCTACATGATTCCAGACATTTTTCTTCACTCTTTATGCACTCTCATGAAAACCTATGTAGCGCAGGATCTTCTTTGACCACAGAAAATTAATCTGTTTTCCTGATTTGACAAACCCATCATTTTCTCATTTTTGGAGAACTGAAGCTAGGAAACCAGTTTTTCATTTTTTATGTGAAAACCACAATTTTTATCACTTGATAAAATAAAATCTACTATTCTGAGTTGCATGTAAAGAACACATGTAAGGATTTCTCTGCTTGCATAATGATTCAGTGTAGCTTGCTTTCTCTTTGCATCATCAAACACACAGAACTTACCAGAGGTTGCTGGCCGGAGAAGTATACAAATACACATTTGAATGTTACCATGCAAAATTGCTCAGTTTGCACACTAGAGAAGAATATGCAATGCCTTCCCAAAGCCACAAAAATACATATGGTTGCCAATATATTACCATTTTGGTTCAGAGCAACAATGCAGTTTTGCAACAAATCCCACCCCCTGACTGCTCCCATTTACTGCACACTGGCTCAGCTCCCAGAGCAGTTTTGGTGTACAGAAGCACTGAATTCCCTTCGCAGGGAACTAACCCAGAAGCTCTGCTCAGTGCACATGAAATGCACTGCAGCGAGGATGTTATGAGTCCAAACCAACCAGTGGGCCTTTGGGCAGCTTTTGGGCAGCTTGCAGGGTGAGAAGAGCCAATCCAAGGGACCAAGTTAAAGGTAGCCTGAAGTTCAAATCCTTGTAATGTTTAGAACAAACATACTGATTCTCAGCAGTAACTACTTCAATATGGTGATCTGTTTCTGTTATGATGAATTACTCATTAATGTAATCAGAGCCAGTCCATGAGACAAACATAAAAAGGAAAAAAAAATTCAAAAAGTATGATAGGTTTTTGCCCAGTATTGTGAGAGGTATGTGTTTGTTTATCATGCTGGTAGTTCTTCTACAGCCCTTGCTATCACCTCCTCCTGTGACAAAAAAAAATACAGCTAAGATTTTAGAGATGAAGCAAGACACTTTTGCTTTAAATTAACTTAGATGAAAAAAATCGGAAATGGTAAATTTGAAAATATGGTACCAATTTTGATCTACTATACATGAACTGAACAGATGAAATAAAAAAGAAAACATCTCATTCTTAACCTACTACACAATGGGTGATTCCTGATCAGACAGACATGATGGTGGTCTCATTTTACAACTTCTAAAGTATCTGTAGGTTCTTTCAAAATTATAACACACAGGAACTCACTAATAAAAACATCACAAAAAATCAGTTCTACACTGCCTACTACTCCTACAGAGAAAGACTAATTGATCACCGATCTAAATACTGGGGATTGTGGAGATGCCATGGGTCATGCTCAAATTAAGTTTGCTTTGGAGAAACAGATTTTTTTTTACCTCAGCACTACTTCAGAGGAATAATTTCTCAAGACTGAAAATAACTGTCAAACTAAGAGAGCAAATGGAAGCATTTCATTTTAAACCTGAATGATGAGAATTTTTTAAGAAGGCTTTATTAACTGCAAAATTCCTGTCACCAGGACAGAAGCCTTCCTTTGCCTAAAAAGATAAGCTCATTTAAGATGATGAGTGCACAGTGCTCAAAGGAAAATGCACATAAATTGAGCTTACCCATTTCCAACTTGGACAACACAAAATTTACCCCCTTCTCAGTTCTTGACTGATACTGTCTCTTGAAACTAACAGCAACAGTTCTATTCTTCTGTCTCAGTTTTTATGGTGCACTTCTCTGACCTTTCAGAAAGTACAAAGAATTCCCAGAAAATCTGTAGATGTCAGTGCTCTCTCCCAAGTACTATTCATTTTTGCATGTTACCTTACCAAATTATTCCAAGAGCAGCTATCTGAAGTGAAAATGTTGGTGCTGAAGACACCGTGTTCACCCCACATATGTTTCAGGGGATTTTAATTTGAAGGAGCTCAAGCTGGACGCATGAACTAAAAACTTCATGAGCCATGTGAGGACATTTGAGAAGTCCCTTCCAGTTTAGTTGCTTTGTAACTAACTTCAGTTCTGGCATCCCCAGATCTCCCTTCATCATGAACAAGCACCTCAAGTGCGAACAGCTGGGAGATTAATGTACCACAGGCACATCCCCTGAGCTCTTGGTACCCATCTTGGATGTCCTACCTCATGACCAGGCAGACAGAGGTAAAAGAAATAACACCTAGCCATGCTGCTTTGCTCTGAGCTATAGGTGATACTCTGGTTTCCACTCTGCTACACATTCTCATAGCCAATGCAATGAAGTACAAGGGAAAGGAGAAAACGAGCCAGCTCCCTGGCTTTATTTTGGGCAGCACTTGTTTTCTCTCCAGGTTTTTCGGAGCAACAGTAAGGCACCATTCTCCTGACTTACAGGGCTCTTTAAATCTTTCTGCTTCTCTCAGAAACAGAGGATGAGGGTAGGACCTGTCCCATTCACACTGCCATGTGGCCCCCTGTATGGTACCTGGCATCTTCCAGTCACTCTGTACTTCATAACAGTATTTGTGAAAGGAGGGGACTAAATTAAGCATGTCTGCATCTCAGAGAGGCAATGAAAGCAAACACTAGTAAAGTTTTATCTCTTTTTCTCTAGTCTTCCTATCACAACTATACTCTTTGATAAAGCAGTGCAGAGGTATCAAATATGACAAGGATGATTTATTTTTATTGCCCCTTTTGCAGTGATTAGCATATTTTTCTTTTGATTTTTGTCCTCCTGTCTTCACTTGCTCCCTCATTCCCACTTAATTCTCCCCCCTTTCCTCCTTTCTCCCCCTTCCTTGTTTTGTCTCCCTCAGGTTCTTTCATTGTCACATTGTGCTCCTTCAAATGCCGCACACATTTTGTCAATGGAGCCTCTGTAGTGGCTGGAAACTGAGAAGACCCTGTACTGCTGCTTGCCAGGCAGCGGGGGACCAGGGATTTCTCAGTTTCCAGCTGCTTTTGAAGCAGCACTGATTGGTTTCTCTTGCTGCTGCAGAAAAGGCTGGCACATGGGAGCAACAAATTCAGCATGTCCTTCTGGCCTGTTTTCAATAGATCTGCAAGTGCCAGAACAGAGATGGGGAGCAATTTGATGCTGTCTGCTCAGCCATTCCTCTCTCTATTTACTGAAGCAACAGTCTCTCTCCCTTTGCCTTTCTACCAATTTCTCCTTAACTTCTGTGATTCTCTCCCTGCCACATCTCTTTCCAGTCCACTACTGCAACTTCGCCAGAGTTTCTGAAGAACCTTAATGACATTTTTCTCTTGTGCTACTTTTGCAGCAGTATTTAAGCTGAGCGAACACAGTTCTGTTGCTCAGTGAAGTGCTACTCAGTCACTAACACTGTGCAATGGCTTAAAACATGCAAGTAAAAACAGAGTAATTTCAGCTGCATTTGTAATCAACATAAGGGACAAGACAAAAGTTTCCTAAGTTTATTAAGGCAAGATAACCCTTTGAATATTCCTCTTAGAAGATTTCTGTAACAAAAAAAACCAAAACAACAAACCACCACAAACAATGGGAACATATTTAAATATCAAAAGCTTTTTCTCCCTCATGAAGTTTTAAGTATCTCCAATATGTTTGAGGAACCTCTCGTATCATGCTTAGGAAATACCATTGCAAAGACTTCTTCAATCAGGCAAATTCAAGGGGCTAAAATATAATGCTGTAAGTAGGTAGAGTAAGCAGTGAGAAGGGATAGAGTACAAAAGCAACAGAAGTCCACAATAACCATATATATGCTCTAAGCCAACTGTAAATCACTAAAATATTGCATTCATAAAAATACATAATTGTATTTTATGAATCCACTATTTCCTAATGGTCATTTATCTGGCCACTAGGCATTAGAAACTGGTAGACATTATTGCAGATGTAATTCAGAGAATAGGTTGGAAGAAGACAGATTAGTAGATTTGAAAATGAGTTCAAGGCAGAAATGTTAAGAAACAGCACATAAGTCGTCTGGGGGTAAAAATCAGGACTAGGCTCCACCAGGCAGTAAATCCAAAGTTACAACAATTAATCCCACATCAAAAACCTCACTGTCTCTCGATGCAATGTACTCAGTTGGCACAGCTGAAGGTAAAAGATTAAATTTGTTCAAAAAGGCCAAACCTTCCCCCTGTGCAATTTGAGTTTGATCAAATATCCCTCTTTCTCCCATAATTGTCATTGATGCAACATAAAGCTGGCATGAACACCCATGATGTATGTGTATTATGTGTGCTGTGTGACTTAACATGCTGTGCCTGACCTAGGCTGAATTTATGTTGCCCAGAGATCTGGTAACTCACAGAACTACTCTTTATAAAAACATATCTACAACCTTGGAGATAAAGGGTAATGTTAACAAAATAAAAGAAACCATATAAAAAGTTAAACTGTTATTCTGGGCTAGATTTTCCCAACAGCTCATCTCCCACTTAAGTACCCAAGCAAAAAAAGCTTCCACTCAGCCTCTGGATGCTGCAGGGTTTCAACATTAGACTCCACAGGTGTATGCATAACTGGATATCCATTGGGCTGGACATGGTATAGATTCATTTCATCTAATGATAAAATTAAGAAAAATAAACTGAACTCTTTTTTTTACCACAATGATAGACTTACAACACAGAGGTTAAGAATATGGTTTATCCAGGGCAGCATTTAAGTATGCCACAATATGACTCAGGAGGAGGAATATTCCACCAAGAAGAATATGGTTCAGAGGTAACATGTCATAGAACGAGAGTACCAACATAGTTGTTTGATTGCTTATTCAGTAAATACTTTATTTTTATCAGAAAATTTATTTTATTAGTCAGAATGTATCTTTTCTTGTGGTTTACATTTGCTAGAGACCATAAGACCTGTAAAGTTCCTCTTGAGTACTGAAGTCCCTTATTTACCCGAAGAATACATGAAACAAGTTCTAAATTTCCCTGGCATTATGTAAAGAATATCACAGAATCCTAGAATGGTTTGGGTTAGAAGGGACCTTAAAGACCATCTAACTGCAACCTCCCTGCCATTGGCAGGGACACCTTCTACTAGAACAAGTTCCTCAATATCTCAACTGTGTCCAGAAGGATGACTGAGAAAGCCAGACTATTCCCCTATGCTAATCTAGTCACTGGCTGGTAGAATAAAGCCTCCAGCATAGGTGCAAGCAGGCACTGAAATGAGATGATTTCCACAATGTAGCACCTCTCTATGGTGGACTAGACATACAGTACAATCACTTCCATTGGACTACTAACCGAAACAACTTTCAGTCCCCACACATTTGGAGCAGATTTACATCAACTACCTACAGGCTGAAGGTTTTCTGTCCTTT
This sequence comes from Falcunculus frontatus, assembly GCA_013398115.1. Lineage (NCBI taxonomy): Eukaryota > Metazoa > Chordata > Aves > Passeriformes > Falcunculus > Falcunculus frontatus. The sequence continues at coordinate 388,946 of VZRV01008887.1, forward strand.
CATTTTATTACTAATATCCTCACAGAGCCACTCCGCCAGCTTCCCATCCCCTGCCTTTTCCTCCCCAAAATTAGAGACCCAAAATTATTTACACTTTGCATACATTTTATTATGTAAATGCATCTAAGCTATACATTGACTATTCTTCTGCAACTTTTACTTCAAACTCAGTTCCACAGGATCAGATGGTAAAAAAAAATATTTCTTTTAGTTCTGACCCACTGCTGAAAGCCTGCCTAACTGCAGTACAAACCTGCAGAGTTCAGCTCTGTGTGGAATGGCTCAGGGAAAGTGTCCTCCAAGTACAGATATGTAACTAAGCTGGAGAGGTTTTCCAAGGAAACAAGCAAAGGCTGCTCTGCATGCCCTCGCAGGCTCCAGAACCAGCTCTGTGGTGCCAGCAGCTGGGGTGTCCTGGTGCCAGTGAGGCCGGGAAGGTGGATTCTGGAAGACGTGTGCACAGCTACCTGGAGGTCTTCTCTTTCATATCATGTTTCAGGCAAGTCATCCAAGAAGGCTGTCAAACATCACATGGACTGAAGAGGTTTTATGCAAAAATGACGAGTGATGCTTAGTAAAAAGCAACTGAGGACAGGACCTAACAAGAGTGTGTTTACTTGTGCCAAAACCACTAATTATCAGATGAAATGTCAACGATTATGTATGTGGTAGTGCTGTGACAGACACTGTAGCTATGTGAGGCAGGGACTACAGCAGTCCTTCATGTGTTTTTGCTAGTACAGCAGTTTCTAGTTATTTGGCAATGAGCCTCACTTAAAAAATGTTCTGGATGCAGCTCCACCTGCCCTTTTCATAGCTTTCCAGAACTGCTGCCTATTTATCTCACCCCATGCTGGCACTCCTGCCTGTTTTAACAGTGCTGATGCTGAGACCAAACTAATAAACTCAACTGAATGCCGCTGAATTTGTCCCAAGCAATGCAGATGCTCTGCACTGAGCTCCATTACTCCCCTGCTTCCACTTTGATGCAGCACCAAAACACTGGACTTAGGTCTGCAGCAAGCCAGCTCAGACCAAAAAGAAGGGTTGTATCTTTTACCTCTATGTCTTAACATACTTCCAGGAAACCCACCTCGTGCTCTAGGCCCCAAGGGTGTTGCGCCTGTGTGTGTATGTTCAGCCAAGGGTGCAGGACAGCACTAAAGGAAAGGTTTGCAGCACTCAACAGTAACGCCTGATGTGTCACTCCGGTGGTGGTGAAGCAGCCGTTTTTAGCAGGAGAAATGAATTACTCACTAGCTGTTGTTAGGCCAAAGAGATGCTAAAACTGCTCATTTGATTTCTACATCACAGTGACACAGTTGTACTCATCTGGTTTCCAGGAACTGTTCAGTTTATGCCAGTCACGGCTCTCCACATCTCGCTCCAGCACATGGCATAAGCCCCAGAAAAAGAGATCTGCATGGACAAGCTGGGTTAAGTGGCAGAGATTATCTTGCTGCTGTTACAGAACAGCATATCCAACTTTTCAAATATCCAATATTTATCATCAAAGCTTTTCCCATTTAACTGTTTTCTACAGAAGATTTTGACAATAGGAAAAGGGGAAACACAGAGACCCAGGCACCCTTTCAGCAATGCTGCGTCAATTACAAATACAATGATCACTAGGTCTGGGCTTATTGGTGACAGTTTTTCTTCCCTTCAATTTGTGTTACGGCCTGAAATCACAAAGCTGTGATCCCCGAGAACCTCCTTTGTAATGCATATCAACTTTTGTTGTGCCCCTTTGTTCCCAGTGTGATGGAGCATTGTGGTGCCTGTGTCCAGGGAGCAGGTTCGCTTTATTGTTCTTGTAAATATGTACTGCTGGGCGCAGCTCGGTGGAAGGCATTGAGTTTGTGCATGACTGACGCCGACCCGGACAACTGCTCTGACCCCCAGCAGATGGTGGTGCAGGGACTGCAATGATCTGGAAGTAATAGCATGTGCCATTTCTTTTTGTTTGGAACAGACAGCCAGACCCTGCGTTTCCCTCCCCTGCGCAGCAACAGCTGTATATACAGTAGGGACCGGTGCACCCCTAACTGTCACTCCAGTCCTCCTCCTCTGCCAGCAATCAGAAAACCTTGGGCTCTGAGACTTCATGGAGATTAAACACTATATGAACACCACATGGCTCTTTCCAGTGTTAATAAAATTGTGAGCACTGGGGCATAGATCAGTTGCTTTTCTGTGAGTGAAAAGTGAGTAACAGTTAAAAATATCTACCACCCCTGATATTAGACTTTGCAGTGATGGACTGGCTGGTTTTTAACCTTTGCACAGAACAAGCCAGGGTACAGGAGTCAGTATTAACTAAGAATTTTAACTTTTAGACTACAAATAGCCTCTCTGTAGCTTAAATAAATTTTACTTGTCATTTGTATTTATCAGTGACCAAAATAAGTGTTTGTTTTGAAAGGAAGGTATAAATGGGTAAAAGTCCACAAGTGATGTTTTCACCAAGGCCATGGGATATTTACTGCTTTGGAATGATAGCAGAGCAGTTTGCATTTGATTCTGTAAGAGGCCAGATTTTTTTGAAACTCACTGTATATGAGGCAGCTCATCAGAGGTCAGAAATGACAAATTATAGCATGTTGGAGTTAACAATCACCCACTGTATGTCTGGCCTGTGTTACCAGTCTCCATAAAATTGTCCTGACGGTCCAGAAGGGAAGTTCCTTGGAATGGATGGAATAACTGCTCCATGCTCCTCCCCTCTCAGCCCTAGCAGAGATGGCTATCAAAGAAAAGGGCTGAAAACCAGCTGCACTCTAAACATTGTAATTCTGGCCGCTATAATGCTTCTTGGAGGTTTTCAGCTGGCACGTCAAAGAACAGTAGACTTGCAGCACACGAAATGGAGAACAAAGGTAGGGTAGGAGCAATGGCAAGGAAATCCTTTAGACTTTTTCCCCACTTTATACTGGCCTAAACACCTCTTGAGGATTTTATACACAAGACCCCCAAGCTATAAACCCATGTTCAAACTGTGAGACCATTCCTCTGCGAGAGCAGACACCTTTATGTTGTTTAATTCAGTGCAATCCCCCTATTTCTGTGCATAAAGAGGAAACCTCTTCTGAGTTTGTCTCTCTCAATCTCCCCATGTTAAAGAAATATTCTTGCGGGGACCCAAAGTCTCCCAGGGTACAGCATCACAAAACACTGCTATCAGGTTACACTCAGCCTCTGTTGTTGGGCTGGTGGCTGAGATGTCACATTATCTTTAATTTAGAAATTTCATCCTAGACTTGAGAAATGACCTTGTAAAGCTTTCCGAGACCAGCTTAATTTTTGACAAGTCCCCATCTTTTGAACAAAAAGCAGTGTTGGTAAATCCCCGTTTACCTCCAGTGTAAAACCACCTTGGGTTCATAACACATCAGGGCTGGGTCAAGAGAAAAATGTTTTAATTTCTCTTTGTATGACATTTAACGAAAATTATTGTTCAGTCTAAATTCCTTCCAGACTTGATCTTGATTCTAGCAGCACTACCTCAAACAACAAACACTTAAACAGCAGTTGCTTTACTTTCTTGACTAATCCCATTAGCTTTAATGAGTCTAATCACACTAGTAAAATTATGCATGTGCTTAGCTCTTGGCAAGGTCAGTGCCAGTAATGAGGAGAAAAACAAACTGATAATGAAACTGTGAGTAATGTCTGGATATCTGCATTTCTAGAAAAAGGTATGGCTGTCCAGAACATTAAAAATGAAACACCGCTTGTTAAAATTAAAGAAGAGAGAGTGAATCCTGAACTGAGACTAACAATAAATAAAATTATACAGAAATTAATTAATTATCATCCATGACATGCCTTCAGTTACCTCCACAACAGCTATAAGCTCATTACCTTAGTTATGACTTCTCTGTTCATCCATTCATTTCTACAAAACTCATCAATATGATATCCAAGCACTAATGAACTTTAGCATTAAAAGGTCGTGTGTAATTCCCTAAGAGGAAAAAATTCAAAAGGTGTCAGCCACTCTGGATCTGAGCAATGAAATATTCTCAGGCAATTTGTATGGAATTTATTTTCAATAATTCCTGCCAGAAAAAGTCTATTTTCAGGATGAGGATTATGGAAAATGGTCTATGGAACAGCAAAATGATAGTAGTATGAAAGCCAGACTAAGTCCACAACAACTAGAACTTGTGCAACCCAAACAGGTATCAACATGGCAGTATTACAAGATAACTATTTTTTAGGATTATGTGTTCTTTGTCGATACCTTTAGACTATCTTCTGTTTCAAGAGTGCATAACTTCTTCAACGTTTTAAATAAACAGCCCCAAACCAAGTATTATCTTTATAGCCCGCGGCCATGGACAGTCTGTAAGCTACTAAACACACAAAATGAGTTTACCTTCTTTATATAGGACCAGAACGAGGCCTACCTGTCACTAAATTCTCCAAATAGCATTTATATGGTATCCAGCTTTACACTTAAGAATCAATTAATTTCCTAACTCCTCTCTCTCACTATAGACAGAATTCCTGTGTGCACATATTTGTATGTAGAATTATAGGTTAAGGATTTCTGTCCGTATTTCCTGCTACTTGACATAGTGTGTGGTCATCACTGGGACAAAGACTTTCCTAATACATAGTAAAATGGGATGGTTTACAATGGCAAATGGGGGTTTAGTGGTAGTTTTATCAAGATTTCATGTGCAGTTTGTGGATTTCTTTTATAGTAGACTGACGAATTCTTTTTTTATACCTTGTTATAGTTAGTCTGAAATTTCCCTAAGCATTGTTCTGTTACACACTACCTGTTACCCTGTAAGTAAGAAAGATGTATATAATTAAGAGTGTGTATTTCTCTTGTGTTTTATAGAATCAAATGAGTTTTCATTCTTTGTTTTCCAAAACCACATTTTACTTACAGGTAGAGGTGAAGCCTGTCAGCATACATTTTCTCAAAGAGCCTCATGAATGAGAGAGCAGACTAGCTGAAAAAATCAGCTGCTGGTGGTGAGGCTGTTGCTGCTTACAGGATGAGCATTCTGTAATGACAGTTTTCTGATGTTGGTTAGGTCTTTTCAATTGACGGTACTCCTTAGCGTAGTGTCCCACTCGCCCACAATTATAACAACGAGGCCTATTGTCTGGATGATGTTCTATGGCCCCCACCACTCCCCTCCCCTCCCCTTTCCTGCTGATGTTGGTTCCACAGTGACCAGCTTGGAGCAGGCCTCAATCATTTGATGGAGGGTGGGCGTGAGGTCCAATGGGAGAGCCCTCAACACCTGCTGGCATCTTTTGTTTGCATTTGTCCTTGCTAGGACACACAGCAAGTCCCGCTGGGCTTCCACACCCTCGACCTGCTGGCCCACAGCCTCCTGAAGGCCATCTATGAATTTAATGAAAGTGTCACCTGGGACTTGTTTTAGCTGTGTGAAGGTGGTGGATGGAGTGGTGTCTGTGGGTGTAAGGGACAATGCCCTCCCAGCCACCTTTTCTGATTTCCTCCAGGACCTCTGTTGAGATGTTATTTGCCTGGTCCTGGGGCTTCCCTATGTCACCCTCCCCACACAGATGGTTCAGTGTGAGGTGTGCCTTTGTCAGGTCTCTCTGATAAACAGAGAGGAGATCTCAACTTAATTTCTTCCATGTCCTCTCCCACAACAGGTATTCTGCTGGGGAGAAGAAGCACGACATAATTGCTTTAATGTCGTGAGGCACAAGGGTGTTCGTGGAGAACGTGGCCTGGATTAGACCTTTAAAGTATGCTGATTCCCTTCCGAACTCCTTCCTGGCCTTACAGATTTCTTTCAGCTGCGCATACAGGAAGGGCTCCCACCTGGTGTTCCCCTCTCTTTTGTAAATCACCAGGGCCGCCATGATTTCCCCCTCCCCGCCCACCTTCCAGTCTTTAGCACTACTGCTTCCAGTCCCGATGTTGTGGGAACCAGAAGGGTGGGCGTGGGAACCGAAAGGGGTATGATGGTAAGGGGCAGGGCCGCTGGTGGAAGGGGCGGAGGGATGGGCATGACCCACAACCAGAAGGGAGGGATCAAAGGTAGGGGAGGGGCCTGACATGGTAACACCCATCGATGCAATAGGGGGAGGTTCCGACACACCCGACACACAATGGGGTAGGACTAGGGAGGAGCCACAACTCTGTGTGGGAGAAGGAGCAGGGTGGGAAGACAAAATGGTGGGGCTGGCCATGTTGCTGGTGCCATTTTGTGAAGTAAACCAGGGGGACAAGACTGGGGAGATGGGGGTGGTAAATGGGTTGAGGGAAAGATCCAGGGCAGCAGGGCCCTTGCTGCCGAGGAAAGGGGACTGAGGGGATCGGAGGGAATCAGGAGGACAGTATCTCTCCTGTGTCATTTGTCGGGTTATTCCGTCCAATCTCCCCAGAAAAGGGTTCGTGGGGTGGGGGATACAGGGAGAGGAGAGAGGCTGAGGGGGAACATTAACAAAGGGGTTTCCCAGAACTCTCCTCTTATCTAACTTATTCCCCTCATCCTTAACAGCTTTATAACTAATTATTAACAAGGGGAAAAACTTCCCGACCCTTGTATCCCCGTTTCTTTGTAAAACCGTTAAATGCTCCCCAACACAATCCCAAAAGCTTAAAGTTTTAACCACATCTACAGTTGTATTAGAAAAAAAATCAAAAACCCATCGAACAAAACGCTTGAGAAGATTCCTACAAAACTTAAATTTCCCCCATTCAAGGGTACCCGCAACTTGGTTATAAACCTCTCGCTGAGGACGGGCTAAACCTCCACCCAAGCCCAGAATGAAAGGAAAAACTAAAATAGAATTCTCCCCGGGGTTTCCAAAACACTCACCAGATCCACTGGCTTCTCCGGCCTCTGAAACGCCCAGGAAAACAAACTTCTGGGTTGGTTCTCCGATCCTGGCCGGCGCTTCACTTCCTTGAAGGGTTGTTGGCCGCCCACCTAAGCACACGTGGTAAAACTCAGGCCGCCCTCGCAGATATCAGCAGCCCAAAAGGCGAATTTCGGCAGCTCCCTGCTGACCAGGACGCTCTCAGGAACCCCTCGCATAGGTCCCTGTTCGGGCGCCAAGTGACGCAGCGGTGCGGTGTCAGTGAAGGGGACAGTGCTGTGCCTTTCCCGAGCATCCCGCATCCGGACCGGCCCTCCCGGAGCTGCCGTCCGCTGTTGGGGACGCTCAGGCAAGGCAACAAAGGCACTTGCGCAGCTGCTCAGTCCCTGGTGTGGTGTCAGCACACACACACACGCAGGCACACAGTCCACAGTGTCGATCAGGAATGAAGGAGCTGAGAGGGGTCTTCCGTATAGGTTTCAAGGGTTTAATCCGAGAAGGGTCCAGGGACGAAAGACACGCACCATGGAGGGTCCAGGGATTATATAGGGGGAGGTAGAGGGGGGGGGGTAGAGCAACATAAACCAATCAAGTGAGGGCCAGGGGGTGGAAGAGGTACAGAGTGACAACTCAAGAGCCAATGGGAAGGGAGAGGGGAGGGACAAGGGAACAGGGGGCCAATGGGGCATCGAGTAACATAGAACATTCTGGAAGGCATACATATTTAAAAGGAGACATACATATTCAAAGAAAAGGGGCGGAGGGCCCACAGGCCAACCAAATACAAATGATCTGCATAGCATCACAATGGGCTGTGGGAGCTCACCCTAACTCTAAAGGGGGGATGCTACACCTCGGAGCCAGCCCACCATTAAACCTGGATTGTTCTTGGGCCTTGCGGCTCCCCAGCTGGGCTGGTGGTAGCCATAACTACCACAACAGCATACTTATACCTGAGCCTGCATTAAGACATAGATTCAGATTTTTCTTTGCTCTACCATCCTCTTTGGTCATCCTTTTTAACATACAAGCAAAAACTATATAACAGTGCTCCTGCTGCAGACTGCTAACTAGCCTATTCTTTCTCCTTGTCATCCTTAAGACAACGTTGCAAATTCTCTGAGCTGTGTTGAACATGAGCAGACACACTTCTGACACTGAGCTGGCTGGCTAACAGCTTAAGCGATAACTTTTGTTGGCAGATGCACCAAAGTTCAGATCTAAGAGATATTCTGTGGGCAACTGCCTGTTTATTTGCTTTCCTAGACACGCGGTTGAACCACACTGTACATCCTGTGCTTATGAAATTCCAGCAGGGTTGTACGGTACCTACCACTAGAATGTGAGATTTACACAACCTACAAACTTCAACATCTCAAGATAAACCTGCTCCTTATAATGAAGATCCAGATAACTGCGGTTCTCACTATCTGCAATGCTTTTTAAGGTCACTGGGTTTTAAAATAGCTGGGATTTTACAGGACACACTATGTGAGATGTTTTTTGTAAGACAGGCTGATCTGAGAAAGTCTCTTGTCCCCTTGCCCATCTATCACATGCGTGTGCTAAGAATGTAAGAAGCTTGAGACTGCTTCTACACAAAAGGGTGCAGGTCTTCTGTTTTCTCATCTTCCTCCAAACCAGCAAGGTGAGAAGCAGTTGCCAAATGTGACGCATATTAGCTAGTGCTGTGCCCAAAGGAATGAGCTTAGGGGAAACCCAGAGCCAAGGCTGAGCTAGAGAAGGTTTGGTCTGGACTGGTCAAACAAGCTGTTGAAATCTTTGGCCTGGTTATCACAGCTTGCATCCCGTGCTCCCTGCTCCTGCCTGCCCTTTTCCTCCAAAGCTGGGCTGCTTGAGCACTGCCGGCCAGCAGCTCCTGCAGTACCAATGGTGGGACAAAACTCCAGGCCAAAAGACCTCCTCCCCGCCCACACAGAGGGCCTGATCCCTAACGATTCCATGGGTTCTTGCTAGGCTCCTTGTCTTTTCTCCTCTTTCCACATGAAGCAAGACTTAGAGGACAGGGGAACTGTATGGATTCCCAGATGAAGCTGCCGAGATCCACTAAGCACTGGCCAAGTGGCTCTGTCCACATACACACGTGTTGGTGAATCCAAGTAAGTTCGAGCTGGTCCTGTCCCCCAGTTTACAAGTGAAAGTAAACTGGATTTCCTGCTTTAACAGCCTTCCATTTTCAAAGGTGACTAATGATTCTGAGCACCCAGCTGGAGTCATCTGGCAGAGCATCTGCCTGGAACACAGGTGAGGCCCAACACCTGTGGATATCACATCCTTCAAAGGCACCTCCAAGCTGTGCTTCTCCAAAGTGTCTCTGAAGTGACAGGCCTGATTCAGAACCCTTTCGCCACCCTCAGCTGAACTTAAATCAAAAAGTCAAACTACTGATTTGCATAGCAAATACAAAAATTTAAATGGTGCAAACCTGGTATTTAAATTTTTCTACCTCAGCTCTGGAAGTGCTTGTATTCATTACAGGCCAGGAAGTCAGGTCTAGCTCCCTGAGGTAGTGGATGCTTTCAGTTTTCAATAAAGTCACTAGGAATTCACACTCTATATGAAATACAAATTTCTAGCAGCAAGAAGAAAATTCAATGCATAAACAATATTAAAAAGCTTTGGTGGCTTATTATCTTTTCTTCCACCAGCTACTCACATAAGTTCAGGCTATTGTTTTTGATTTGAATAGTATTCTTGGACTTCTGAACTGCAAATCATTTATAATTTAAAAAAATAAAATCAATAGTTATTTGTTTTATAATGTACTGCTGTCAGTGATGGAAAAGACTACAATGGTTTCTATAATTATTAATTCTTCAAAATTATATACCTGCTCCAGTATCCGATTAATCTGGTTATTAATCAAAGCTTTCTTTGTAAACTATTGAAAGAGGCTAGACACTGCAGATTATTGTGTGCTGTATTTTTAGAATTTCCAGTTTGATTCAAAACACACTAAAAGAGGGGCCCCATAAAATAACCATCTAGAGACAGTCTATGGCAAACATCCAGAAACTATTCTTAATGGAATGGAGTTAGCATGAGCTGAGATCATTTTTTAGCCTTGGGAGAAAAAAAAAAAAAGAGGAGAGATGTTTTTAGGAAGAGATTTCCAAAGGGATTATGAGTTGCTCTTTGCAAACAATACAGAGGATTTCCAGTATGCACTGCACTTTTGCCAAGAACTGTGCCTACAATGGAGCCAATCAAAGTCCTCTTGTATCTAATGAGGAGGGGGAAATCATGATGGGGAAAGTCCCGTAGTGACAGGAGACCACAGCTGTTTGTACAGACGTACAGAAAACTCTGTCACTGAGGAATCTCTTAAAACATGATTTTACTTATCTTAGACATTATTCACTGAATTAGCATTAGCAGTGAAGTGCGTATGTGGGAGAGAAACCCCAAATCTTATTCATGGGATTACTAAAATGTTATCTTTTTCCGTAATTCGGAAGACAGCAGAGGTACAGAGCTAAAGTAATAAAAAAGATGGGTGCTTTCGAATCTCAGCTATCTTTAAATCAATGTAGCATTTGTCCCGAAGTTAGACTGACATGTTATACTAAACACAGAGAGGAAATTTAAGACGGAAGTCTTGATATAAAAGGATTAGTTTTCAAATATGGTCTCCTAATGGACAATCAGACCCTCACCTTGAAGTAGTAATGTTGTTAAATGGATCCAAAATTGGGGTCTTCTTGTCTTATGAAAACGTCGGAGCACACCCTGGCAGCTCCGTGTTGGATACCTCCTGTCCCCGTGCCCACACTCAGCCGTTTGTCGCCACAGGGTTCGCTCAGCTGGCTGGGGCTCTGGCAGACTCCACTGTTTCTGTTTGCTAAACAAACGCATCTTACGCACGTCGGTTGCAGATGAAAACAAAATTATGAAACCGGACTTTTAATGTAAAACCGACTTCTAAAAAAAATTACGTTAACGGTTCCCAGTAAGGAACCTAACAGGTCTTCCTAAGGGCTGTGCCTCCAAATCCCTGCCTCCTGCTCTTTTTATTCACCGTTTGACAAGGAGTTCTTTCCGCCCTGCCCCGGTTCCCAGCTCCGCGCCGACAGACCCCTCAGCGCCGGTACCACCGCAGGTGTCTCCGGGCCGCGCACGTGCCGGGCCCGCGGGCAGCACGAGGCGCGCGGTCCCACGCGCGGGGGTGGGGGCGAGGAGGCGGTGGCGGCCGTGGGCCGATCCCCGCGCGCTAGCAGCCGGCCCGCCCCTCCCTCCGCGCCCAGAATGGTCCCTCCCCCTCCTCGCGCCGGCGGGGGCGAGACGCGCGAGCGGGCAGAGGGAATCCCTCGGTTTCCCCCGAGCGCGCTCCGCTCTCGCGAGACTTGCGCCGCTCTCCGCAGTGCCGGTTGGCACCGGGCTCTCGCGAGAGCGGCGCGGTTCCCACGCCCGGGCTGTTGTGTCTGAGCGGAGAAGCCCGGGCGCTGAGTGGGCGGTGCGCCCCGCCCCCCCCCCGCCCCGCGCGTGTCTCGCGGGCCCGCGCACGCGCGCTCTGGGCCGCGGGGAGGGGGGCGCTCTCGCGAGAGTAGGAGTTTTGGCGAGAGTTTGTGGAAGATGGCGCCTGTTGTGACAGGGTGAGTGCGGGGCGTTCGCGGCGCCCGCCGGAGCCGCCGCCGCCCGGGGCTGCCGGCGCGAGG
>VZRV01008887.1:400488-419816 GCA_013398115.1 Falcunculus frontatus
CCTGCGGCGCAGACCTCGCGGGGCTGGGGTCCCGCCGGGTGGGCGCACGGAGGAGGCGCCCCGGGTGCCGGCCCGGCAGCGGCCGCGCTCTCCGGCCGCCCCGCAGCGCGGGGGTCCCGGCGGGTCTGGGCGCTCACTTTGCTCTCCTTCTCTCCGGCACGAACACGCCGGTCGGGACTCCGTGCAGGGTCAGTGCTCATCCCGGCTGCTTCGGAGCGGGTCCCGCTCTGAGGGCTCCCAGGGGAGCGGCGGAGCCCAGCTGGGAGGGGACCTGGGGTTGGCACGGGTTGTTCTCCCTTCTCGGTCGCCCCCGCTCGTTCCCCCGCAGGCGGGGGTCCCCCGGGCTCCTCCGGCCACGGACCTGGAGCGCTCGGACAAAGGCTTTTGCTGCTATGGTTGGAAGTTGAGCGCGGTGCCCTAGCGCTCCTCGCGCGGCGGGGCCAGCCGGGGCCCGGCCCGGCGCTGTCACTTGGCGGCGGAGCGCTCCCGGTCGCGCCGAGCGCAGACGGGCTCTCCGCCCTTGCTAGCAGGACACCCGTTCCCTCTGGCTGGGCGACCGATGTTCCCTTTCTCTCCTCTCTGCACACCATTCTCAGGGCTTTGTTGAGTTTTAGCTGCCTTCTTTCAAGTGCTGCGGTGCAGGGAAGGGTAGCAGCCTCCGTACCCCACTAAGCCGTGCTGGATCATAATGAATGTAGTCTCCCTCCCTTTCAACCACACTGGGTAATACTTAATCATGGCTAGCCAGCTGCAGCATGTGTCACTGTAATAAGTGGCACCCTCTTAGCCACCTACAGCTGATGAATAATAACAGATCCACTGCTGGTATACAGCACGCAGTCACACCTGCAGTGTTACATTGCACGTTGCCATCCTCGCCACGTCTTGATTGCTGCTGCCTGTTTTAAGTGCTGTGTCCTTAATTTTGGGCTACCCCGAGCACGTGTGAGCTCCCTCTATGTGTTGAGGGAAGAGACAGTCAAGAGAAGAACAGGCTGTTCCTATACTTCACCTGTTTGTTCCAAATGAAATTTTGTCTCGTTAAAGTACTTCTATGTCTTTCTAAACCGTGGACCTTATTTTAGGGTTTCGCAGTGTGTCTGTGACCTTCTGTCTTCCCTGTGGGATTACATTGTCTACAGCATTGGCTCTGTGGTTAGAGAGCAACAGCCTGCTTGGGGGTGGGGTGGAGTTGGTGGTTGATGCTTTTGTTCTCGTGGAGAAGGTAGCATTATGGTATTTTATTGTTTTGTTTGGCTGCAGTAGTGTTTCCAATTCCTCACTCTTGTTTGTCAAAAAATAAGTCAAAGCTTTTGCTTGGTTTCTCTCCTGATGAAGGCATCTTGTGGCTGATACACAATTTCCCAATTAAATGTTCTTTAGGGAAGCTAATCTTGTTTGTTATAATTCCTGGAGTGTACTATTTTAGAGGTTGGAGTTGAAAGAAGGGAACAAAATGCTTTTACAGTTTGCTATAACTATTAGCCTGTGCTTTAGTTAGCAATTAAGTTTTTCCACGTTTCTGTTAGTTTACTCATCTGAATATTTGGGCTCCATTTCCTTTTGTTTATTGATTATTATAGGTTTGTCAGAAGTGTTGTCATGTTTGTGACATTACTTTTATCCTTTTCAGACATCTTTTAAGATGTTGACAAAACAGCTGTAGGTTATTTTAAAAACAGTGATCAAATAATCAGCAGTAGAAAAAAATACCATTTTAACAAGAGTGAAAAAATTGTGTGTAGTTTAGGATTTTAATTTTACATTTATTGTTTAAACCTATAAGTCAAATAATTCTCTGGAAAAATAGTTTTGTTTCCTTATTGTTAAATATTTCCAGTGTAGGTAAAATGAAATATGCTAACTTTTGTTAATGTTATATTGCATGAAGGAGCCTGATTTTTTTTATTATTATTACATGACCTGTGTTTGGAATGTGGCTCTGATGCTGAGTTGTCTGTGTATTAGGATTAAAAATTGATGGTTCTCCAGTAGCTGATTTTTTCCTTTTTTTCTTCAAAATAGTATAAGGAGTTTTCTTTCTGGGCTGTTCTGTAGAAACTTACTTGGACAGAGGGGAAAAAAAAGTGTTTGAAAGTATATAGGTTTATGCAGTGTTGGAATGGAATAATAGGAATTTACTGCAGCAGTTTTGGGGAGCAGTCAGTGTATGTTACCACTTTGTTGTTTGCAGCATGTGGGACACTCGTGCTGCTGCCTCACAAGGAGGGTTTTGATTAAACTTGCGCATATATACAGTGTGACAGCCTAAACTGGACTGTGTCAGAACCAGATATAGTGAGAAGGTAAACAGAAACATGAGACAAGTAACTTAAAATGAATTACTATTCACAACTATTATTTAAAAGAAGTGGATAATTTATAGCTGGGATTATAGGATAGTATTTTTGGGGTTTTGTGGAGTATTTTTGGTTTTGGTTGTGAACAATTTAGGGAAATACCATTTTAAGATGACAGAATTAATGAAAATGTGCTTATTTAATTGTGTAACATTTTGAGTGCAAACCGCTTTGTTTTAAATAATTGCTGATACTGCAAAAATACCTGTAGGCATCAATTAGTTTGAAAATCGCTCTCCTAGCTCTAATAAAGTCTTTTTGTGACAGAGAAAGTTTCTAATGCCATGAATTTAATTTTGTAGTTTTAAAGTGACATAAAGTATGGAATGGTGTCTTCTCAGTAGCCTGGGACAACCTGATCTTTAAAATACTAGAAGCCAACTTAGAGATGAGAGATTGGAATGATAAATAGTAGACATTGTCTTGAGTACTCGATTACCAGTGAAAACCTCTGTAATAGCAGTATGCAGCGTAACATTTGGATTATTTTTCAAACAGGTTGAGAAGCCTTGAAAAAGACAAAAATAACTTGAGTGGGCTTATTGCTGCTGTGTTGTTTTCCATAGGCACTGTACAGTAGAAAATTGTTGTAAAGTCACAGTTTTCTAAGTAACAAGCTATTCAAGTTCCATGTCTGAATTAGTCATCCAGGAGTTCAGTGGTTGTGAGGGGTTTCCTGACCCAGAATAGTTAATGATTTAAGGGTAAGAGAAGATTCAAGAGATCTGTGATGGCACAGGAGAATGTTTGGCATCAGTGCTGTGAATTTTAGTGCAGTAGTGTAGATGTGACAGCCATCTGGTCATTTTGTTTCTTTGTTTTTAATGAGAACTAAGAAAAAACTTGTAGGAGGTTTTTGAAAGAAGGTGCTGCTTTGTGGAGCTCTCCCAACCACAAGGGCAAGGGAAGAGAAGTTCAGAGATGAAAATATAACAGTTTGTTAGAACTTTAACCTCACCAACATCCTAATTAGTGATTTTAGAATGAGGACATTGACCAGTGAGGGTCTTGAAGTAGAGAGTGAAGTGGATGCTGCTCCAGAGATGAGGCGGAGGAGGACTTGTGTGATCTGGCCGTAGGCTAAAAAAAGCTATTGAGAGAAGAATGTTCATAAGGGTCAATTCTGGATCTTGAAAGATGAGGAAGAGTGCTTCACTATTTCAGGTGTGAACTTTCATGGTCACTGATAAAATTTCAGCTACTAAAGGGATGTCTTACTGATGTGATGGGCGTTGCTAGGATCTCAACACCCGGTTATTTCTAGGACCTATAGAGAACCTAGATTTGAGGGCTAATGCTCACTTAAGTTCAGGACTTGCAGTAGTGGAAAGGAGACTGAAGCAATGGTAGAATGAGTAAAACCTGTGTGTTGTCTGTGCTGATACTGAGCTGATAGTGAGGCGTTAGTATGGAGAGAGACTCATGCTGGGGTGTTGACTTGGACAAGCACAGGAGATAGGGAGTAGAAAGGATATTTCTGATATATGGCAGGGAGTTCATAGTTGAATTTGAATCCTGGCCCTGGACAGAATGAAGACGATTGGAAAGGGATGCAAGACAGAAACCTGTGAAGTGATTCGTAAAATAATACAGGTGAATGAGGAGGCTCCTTCAGGAGGATACGCTGAAAGAACAGTTGGAATGATAAGAGATGAATCACAAGAGCAACAATGCCAAGGAAACGAGGGAGAGTTATTTCCAGAAAAGAAGCATTGCTGGTAGTGTTGGGTGATTGACAGGTCTAGGAAGATAACAATTACTTACTGATTCTGAGCCTCATCGTAGGGTTAGGCTGCAAGAGATGCCAGTCAGTATGGTTTCAGTGAAGCTTAAGGAGTGGAAACAGGATTATGTAGACTATAGGACTGGAATTCATGGATGGGTTCTTCAGGCTACAGTTTTTACTGTCACTGAAGGTTTAAACAGTGCTTATTAAGATTTGAGTAATAGCATAACTACAGCTATTGTATTGTGTATATGCACCTGATGAGTGTTAAAGATTGGGAAAAACTCGTTTACTATCAAATGAGTAGATGGTTCTGTGTGACTAACATTTAAATTGTTATCAAGGAACATGAGCTGTCTTAAGTCAGACTATTGGGAAACCCGTGTGAGCACTGTATTCTTGAAGGAGTCTTCTGAAATGCTGGCAAAACCTTTTGTAGTTCCAGTAGGAGGAATTTCATGAATTTAAGGTCTTAATTTGGATTTTATTTGCTTTCACTGTTTATTCATTTTGTTAAGTAGCTCTTTGTTGTTTGACTTATTCTGGTTGATAGAGAGCACAAAGAAAGTTTGAAAATAATCTTTCTATATCTTGATTTCTCCAGAAATAATCTGTAGACTATTGTATTTGGCATAGTATGTGTGTGCTTGTTACAGCCAATTAAAAGGCAATATCCTTTGCTGATATCTCTTTGCAGAAGTAGCTCTCTCTTAAATATTGTTCATTCTATGGATTGCGTAATGATCATGGGTTTGTCAGTGAGAGCGCATTTCTTTCCTCTGACTTGCTAATTTCTATTTTGCAGTAGTAATTCATTTTAGGACTATTTTTCATTATTTTGAACTCCAATTTCTATGTTTAAAAGTACTGTGAAAAGAAGAGCAAGTAGCCTGTAGGTATGTATAAAGTCTTCCTAAAAGACTTGTGGTGCCTTCACAGGTAAAGATTTTGAAGAAAGGTTTTATAGTTACTAATTCCTTTTTGCTGAAGATTAAAGTTAAGGTGCAATGCATACCTGTTCCATGCTATGTTTGGTTTTTGATAAACTTGAAGAGATAGATTGTAGTTTGGATTTTTAAAATACGTATTGAATACAAACAGGTATTCTATCTTATGCAATTCGTTAGAATCTCCCTTGGGATGAAGAATGTAGTTTCTACGCAACATTAGTTTGACATTTGGAGAGCAAATCATGTCAGCAGAATTCTGAAGTTTCAGGACATCAATTATCTGTGTTCGTAACACTTGCAACCCTAAATTCTTTGAATGTTAATTGCAAGCACATTATTAACTGACCTATATGGCACTTGTGCTGAAATACTACCTCCCAAGAGCATTTTACAGGGAAGGTGTATTTTTAAGTGTTTTTGTTTTTGTTTTTTTTAATTTGTTATTTCAATATTTTTAAAAATTGAGCAATTGTTTATGCTTGCTTTTACAGAGTTACTTTTTTTTTCTTTTGTATTTAGGTGAAGAAGAGAAAAAGGTAAACGTCACTAGCTGTATTGTCAGATGAAATCTTAATTCTGTTGACACAAGTGGATACGTCTTTTAAGTCTATAGTATTTCAAGGCAGTTTTATAATTATAAATTATAATTATATTCTTGATCTTAGTGAACTGCCATTATTTTTATGTGGAAATGCTTATAGCATTATAATATTATACACTTCATACTTGAACATAATTGTATTAATTAACAATTAAGATAATATGAGGTAAGGAAATAATACAGAATTATGGTTATCTCTTTTAATGTAAAAATTTAGGAAAGGAAACAGCCAATGCGCTTGTTTGAAGAAGAAATTATTAATAGAAGCAGTTTCCATATCCCTATATTCTTACCGGCTCTTGGAAAAGTAAGGGCTAAACTTAGAGTTTCTCTCATTTCCTGGGGTTCTACTTATGTGGTGTTCTTTACACACACACACACACACACACGAATTATGAGTATCTTGTGGTTGCTACCTTTTACAAAAAAAGTTAAATAACCTTTATAACCTGAAGAAACTCTTTTGTCACCTTTGCTATTTCACATCACAGCCATTTTTCAGAGGCTATTTATACTGTCTAAAAAAAATTCATTTCTTAAAAATACATAATGCTCTTCAGCTGCACTTTAGTTATTCAGATGGTGATATATAGCCATGTATCTTCTTGCTCTTATGCTTGTAAATGTGTAAACCACCTATTTGCAGTGGAAACTTTTTTACCAAGAAAGAGAAGAACGTAAGGGTTTCAGTATGTACGGTGTGAGAAGTCTCTTGATTAAGCTTGCAGATTTTGATCCTTACAATGGACAGAGACTATTATTATATATAATACATTTTAATATTATGTATGTATACACTAAAATGACATGCATATTATATATATATATACACTATATATGCACATATTATGTATGTAAATGAAATATATATAAAATAAACAGAGATGAAGATAAACACTATTTTTTTAGTATTCTTATTTTTAAAAGCCTGACTGATCATAAAAGTTTACTGTAAGATATAATTGTTATGATGTTTTGCTATTTGATTATTAAGATTGTTTAATGAATGACATGCTGCTGGGAGATGATTTGTTCTCTCTAAAGCAGTCTGAACACTTCAGTTGACAGCACCTGTCTTCAGGAAGTTTGTGAGGCTCTTTTTTGAACATGTGTTTTTATGTAGATAAGTCTTGAAACATTTGTGTTGAATTGAAGTACATATTTCTGTAGTTATTTAAACCAGGAGCGGCCCTATGGAGTGATTTTGGCTAGTTATAGGGCTGGACTATCACCAGACGTGAAATTTAACAAGGGCAAGTGCCAGGGATGGGGTAGCTGTGGATGTACCCAGGCTAGGGAATGGGAGGCTGCAGAAAGGGACCTGAGGGTCCTGATCAACAGAAAGTTGAATATGAGTCAGCAGTGCCCTGGCAGCCAGGAGGGCCAAGCGTGTCCTGGGGTGCATCAGGCACAGCATCGCCAGCTGGGCAAGGGAGGGGATTGTCCCACTCTGCTCTGCACTGGGGCGGCCTCACCTCGAGTGCTGGGGGCAGCTTTGGGCACTACAATGTAAGAAAGATGTAAAGCTCTTAGAGAGCATCCAAAGGAGCACCATGAAGATGGTGAAGGGTCTAGAGGGGAAGCCATATGGGGAATGACTGAGATCAGTTGTCTTTTTCAATCTGGAGGAAACCAAGAGGAGACCTCATCACAGCCTACATCTTTCTCACAGGGGGAAGCAGAGGGGCAGACACTGATCTCTTCTCTGGTGATCAGTGACAGGACCCAAGGGAATGGCCTGAATTTGTGTCAAGAGAGATTTAGATTGGATATTAGGAAAAGGTTCTTCGCCCAGAGAATGGTTGGGTGCTGGAACAGGCTCCCCAGGGAAGTGGTCACAGCACCAAGCTTGGCAGGGTTCAAGAAGCACCTAGACAATGCTTTCGGGCACATCACATGATTCTGGGGGTGTCCTGCCCAGGGCCAGGAATTGGGCTTGATGATCCTGGTGGGTCCCTTCCAACTTGGGATGTTCTATGAGTCTATGATTCTAAAGTTGTTTACATGCTTCACTTGGAAAACATGAAAACCATACAGTGTTTGTGGTTACGGTATAGCTTTTCTTCATTTGTTTCTTACTCAGGAGCAAGAACTTATCTGTGTTTTATTGTGTTACATGACTGACTTGTATGCAGTGCTATTTCATCAGTGCATTGAAAATCCAGAACACTTTCTCCAATAGGCAACAAGCTGTATTGGCAGCTAATCATTTTTAACTGCTCTCTGTGAGATCACACCTTGATTTAATTTTTCTACTTCTCGTAGGTTAGATTAAAGGGTATATACTACAATGGATCCTAGTTAGTGCTTTGGTTATTAATCTAATTTTTTATAGTTATTTGAGTAGAGGAATGAACACTTAATTTTTTTTCCTTTATGAGTACAGAAAAATATAGACATTTTTCTGAATGTGCCATAAAAAATGTCTTTCTACTTTTATTCATGGTAACGTTGCTTGGTCTGTAGGACATCTCATCTGCACTTTGTTTTTTTCAAAGCCATACTTGTGGCATATTTCCCATGTGTGGTGCTTTGGGAGATTACCAGGAAAACTTGGTATCGAAATGAAACTTCATCAGGCTGCCGTGAAGTTCAGAATTTTCCAAGCCTGAAAGAGGGAATTGAATTGTGCAAAATACTGGTCCCTAATTTTTGCCGAACCATAGAAACTGCATGGAATAAGAGATGCTCTTCAGAAAACATCCTGCTTTCCTTTTCCTGGCAGCTCTTGTTTTTACTCTCTAATTTAATTTTGTCTGGGAACACTGGCAAAGGATCTGCAGGCAGTGTTTGCAAGTTGCAAGTTGTGGATTAGGAACTGTCAGTGTAGAAAATAAGGTTAAAGTTGTTTGCTCAGCAGAAGAATTTGTGAAACTAAGTTTTTATCAGTTATTGATTACAGGGGAGGTTGTCTTGGTAGGGGGTGTTACTGCTTTCACTGGTGATCTTACGTAAAGGGAGCTTCAAAATAAAGGTCTAGAGTCTTGGAGGTGCTTGTCCACACTCTGAGTTTATGCCATTGTGGAAGACTTCTAAGGCCAGGCAGAATAAATAATAATTAGCCTTACTCAGTTATTGTTGTTGTTCCAGCCATCTGCGTAAAAGCTCTTCATGTCCTGAACATGAAAAAACAAGCACAAGAACCCAGTGACTTACCAAGGTCAAACACAGTCTGTGGAGAGGTGGAAATAGAATTACTGTCTCCTGCCTCTGTTCTCATACTTGGTGTAGTTATGGGGTGTTTTCTGGGTTTTGACAGGTGACATCATGTTTTCTCTCCCAACTGTGGCTATGAAAGCTGGTCATGAGAAATCAGACTTCCTTAGGTTTTTCATCTGCATAACAGAAAAAATGTATGGTAAAGAAGACTTGAGTGACTGTGTTCATCATTAACGTGTTTTGGTTACAGTGAGGGATATTAGAGTGGACACTAGAGAGATGCTGCTCTTACGTAATTAAGACAGATGCAATGTTTGGGGCATGACTGGTAGATAAATATGCCATGTAATAAAATGATGTGGTGCTGCAGTGTGCTGTTGCCATGTCTTTACACTGCAGGAGAAATTATTCTATATAGGTACTTATTTTCAAAATTGAAAATATTTCACCGCTTTCCAAATTGCCACCCAGCTCTGGTTTCAGTAGCGAGTGTCAAAATTCAGGAAAGAAAAAGCTTTGGTGAAAGACTGCTGTTATTCTGCATGTGTGTGCTTTTTTTCATGCTCTCTTAGTTTTGTAGTAGATATACAGTGATGACTAGTAAAATCCTCAATAAAGTGATATCTTCCTGAAGTTAATGGGGATATATCAAAACTATTTTGGACATGCCTTTTTGTCCAAGTGTTTTTCTGGCCAAATTTTTTTCTTCAGCTATTCAGTACTTCTTTGTCAGCATTGAGTCCTGGGGTGTTGTTGGTTTGCTGTGGTTTGTTGGGTTTTTTTTGTTTTGGTTTGGTTTTTGGTTGGTTGGGGTTTTGTGTGTGGTTTTTTGTTTGTGTGGGGGGTTTTTGTTTGTTTTCTTAATTTTCCTTTGCATTCCTTTTTTTTTTTTTTTCATTTGCTGTTGAGTGATTGATGTTGCTTTTGGTTTGTTTTGTTTATGTGTGCATTACAAATTTCTCATTAATAAGTCATGCAGAGCAGTTAATCAAAGTAAGTATTTAGGATCAGGCTTCCTCTTTGAGAGAGGCTTGTGGCATACTTGATGCATAGTGACAAACTGTTTCAGTCAGCACAGATGATACTGACATGGAATTCTGATCACAGTATAGAAGTCTAAGGGATCTTTGTATAAGTACTAAATTTACAAGAGTGCCCTCCTCTATTGATTGTTTTGCTGTTGATTATGGAGGTAAACGTGTCTCTTAGTTTGTCTGTAGGAGTGATAGAAGAATATGTTATGTAGAGAGAAAAAAAAATGCAGTTCTCTAGAGCTAAAGTAAATTTTTTGTTCTAAGAGCACCTGAAGCAGGAAAGGCATGAAAATCTATTCTGTGATCTATTTTAATTAATAACATAGATGTTGGCCAGGCTTACGTTCAGTTTTGATAATACAGTAAATAAGATCAGTGTTCCCAGTGCTTACGTTTAGATAGCAGCACTCTCAAAATACCGAGAACTGTGTTAAAACAAATGTGAGAACTATGCCAAAACAAATGTCAGAACATTCTGCTTTTCTTTTTTTGCAGTGGGCAAAATACCTGTATTTCACAACAGTTAGTAGGCAAAACAAAGCAGTCGTTATGAAACAATGTTTAAAAAAGGTTTTACTGAGTTTTACTCCCAATTAGCTTGTTGAAGTGATAAATCATAGTTCAAATGCTAGCAGAGGAAAAGTAGATGGGGCCTTTGCAGTAATTTGTGATTATTAAAGACTACTAGAAGGTGTAGGGCAACTCTTGTTACTGGATCCCTTGTGCTATAAGGGTTGTAGTCATTCTTTTTGACTGGCTGCATGTGCATGTAGCTTTTGAGACGGCAGTAAACAAGAAGTGACCTCAGAAGATACGCTGAAGGTACCTCTTAAGATAGAATTGAAAGCCAGTCCTTATGTGAATGTTCCTTGAATGTAGCCTGAATTTCCATATGGAAATAAAATATATAAGAAGAAAAGCTCTGGGCATATCCCTCGTTTTTCCAATGTTTCTGGTTTCTGTGTTTTTTTCTGGAAAAAATCTTAAATTATTTTTTGATTGTTAAATACTTAGTAAATAATCAGAAAAACTGAACTGACCTTACTTCCTTACTGTCTCACCGTATTGCTGGATGGCACTTAGAGTTAGCAGTAGACTGGTTAGACTTGTCAGTTTGTAGTCATGAAAAGTTGTATTGCATCAGGTTAAATTTAAAAGTTTATCTTTTTCAGTTTGACTAGTTCGCTAAAAAAAACCAAACCAAAAGCAACAGAAGCTATTAAGCAGTGATGAATATTATATCTGTAAAGATAAGAGACCTCTTCACTTACTGGAAGTTTTCCTCTGTGCTTATTCTGCATAGGATTCAAATTGTGGGTGTCGTTGTTGGAAGTACTTAGCAGATTTTACTGGTGGCTCTTCTGGTATTTTCTTTGTTGAGTTCAGTGTTCTCCTACCTAATGGCCTCAATTGTAGAAGATTTTTTTCAGTAATGATGTTACGTTTTTTTTAAGATGAAAAATACTATTCTGCCATTGTACAAATTGCATTCCTAGCTAATATTTTCTCTTTTTTTGTTTTGACATCAGTTGAAAAACATGCATAGCCACTGCTTGACATTCCTTTCCTCTGATTCCAGTTTAGATCTGGTCAATTCTGCTTCCTCTTGTTACATATAAAGCATAGTGAAATAACACAGGGTATTGTATTTTGCTTGGTCATTTTCAGTTGTGTTCTCTCCTGAATTTTGTGAGCAGCCCTCAATTAGTTTTGCTTCTGGATCTCTTTTTTTTTTTTTTTTCCCCTTGAATTATTTTTAATGGAGTAGCACACCAGAATACTTTGCCTGGTTTTTTTTTTCTGTGGAGTTTCTGTGTAAGCACCCATTCTCTTTGTTCCTGGGCAATCCGTGTTCACTTATGTTTGTCCAGAGCAGTCCTTTCAGACTATTTACCAACAGTGTTTTTCCTTTTTTCCCCTAAATTTTGCTGTTACTAGCTCTGTAAGGCTTATGGTTTACTTAGAGCATCACCACTACCATTATCTACAGAGCAGGGAAGTCACTGTTGCTACTCAGCAATCTAACAACTGTATGTTTTAAATCAAGTCCAAACCCTGTTCCTTACTTTTGGGAACTTGAAACTTCACTTTATCAGTGTCTTTGATCGTGAGAGGGGATGTCTAATAAGCACTTGTATGCGACTTGTCTCCCCCCTTAAGAACTGATGAGGATTGGAGAGAAAATAAAATCTAAAGAATTCAAGAACCCAAGGCATCTCATGTAACAAAAGACAAAACATTGATACAGAGAGAGAAGAGTAAAACTTAAGTTATATTGGTAAAGCCGAAGAAAGATCCAGTCTTACTATTGTGAAGGCAGGAAATATATTTTGGGAGGGGAAAGAAGACATAGTGAAGGATCACTTTATTTTGGAGGAGTTTCTTTTTTTTTTACCAGTCTTCTTTCTTTTGAAATGTTTCAATCCTCTTCATATATGGGAAGCCACTACTATTTTTTTATCCCTTTGCTACTCCAAAGAGAATGGATAAAATAGAACTTTGAATGAATACAGACTGCAGTCTATTGCTACTGGCTTTATAGGGTGTGTATTGAAAGCTCTGAAGAAGCAGGACACTTTGTTCTTACTAACATGGTGTATTTCTAAAGCAACAGAACAGGGAGAAAGGATTGTTTTTGAAGTGATGAAAGCAAACAAAGTAAAGCTGAGACCAGGTTTTGAAAGCTAAATTCTGTAAATAAGCATTGCCCAAGAAATGGTTGGGTGTGTGTCTGTGTATACAGATACACTTAAAAGTATTTGTTACACAGCTTTAATATACAACTTGGATTTATATTTACTATACAGAAAGTTTCTTCTAACGTAAGATGGGTTAAAAGAGCATTGTGATGTTCTGCATAAAATTGTAACTTTTCTTTTTGCCTGGTTCAGTGGTTGAATACAAGCATTTGATTTGCTTTTCTTAAAACCTTTTCAGAACCCTAGAGAAATGGTATCATACCGGGGTCTCTTAATATAGGTTAAAAATTACAAGTTTGATTGAGATAGTTCTCTCGTATGCTTTTTGTTCTCATTATAGAAGGCAACTTTTTTAGTGATACATGTCCTGATCTTGTCTGTTCTTGCTTCACAAAAAGCATGTATATCAAAGCCTAATATACAGATATTCTGGAAGTAGATGTGTAACAATGATGCACTTTTTCTTTCAACAGTGAGCCTCAGTTTACTTTTGCTGATTAAACAGCTCATGTAGCCCTTTGTCTAAAGCATTCTGCCCACTTCATTTTGGAACAAATTTTATAAAGTCAAACAGGCGTATCCTCTGGGTATCAGAATTGAATAATGGTTCCAGCCAGCAAGGCTAATGTGTGCAATCTTTCTCCTTTGGTTAAAGTTTTTTTCCTTTGGTAAAAGGAATCTTCAAACTATCACTCTGGCAACACTGGTCCGTAGTTGGAGAAACAGGAAGCAAGCACTTAAATATTGTCCCAGATCACCATTGCTCTTTCAGTCTGTGGCATCTTCCTTTTTTCCAGCTACTTTCTTAATTTCTTTCTTGGAAGCCAGAAGTAGCGTCATGCAGTTCTCTTAAGAGTTGAGTCATTTATCAGCTTCTCCTTTGCCAAATAATCTGTAATGGAATCCACTGCATTTTCTCTGCCTGAGGCTGCTTATTGCATTGTCCACTTGCTTTTGACTTGCTGTCTCAGTCGTTTTGATTGCTTATTCTGTCCATTTTCTGCAGTGTCTGTAGTTAATTGTAGCTGTTAGGAACATCTTGAGGACTCTGAGTTCAAAGTGCCCTAGGTCTTGGCACAGTGTCCTTCCTGTAAGTAACCTGCATTCACCTGTCACTCAAGCTGCTTGCAAGCTGTTGGGTGGCATGCAGGTCCAGGGAGCCCTTTTAACAGGGCTCTAGGATACCTTGAAAGGATGGACCCTGCTTTTCACTATAAAACCAGCCTGGATAACTGGAGCTCTCTATATTCCTTGTGTTTTGGGAAGAATGGTGTGCTGATGTTGAGTATGCTTCAGGCTGGCCCCAAGGCGTGCTGGCATGGCCAACCAGATCTTATAACTAGTAAAAGTATCATAGTTGAAAAGCTGCTGGGTGCCTGTCATGGCATTGTTTGTGAAGTTAATGAAGATTTATTTCCTAAAGGGCATTGTGCTTTTTAGTTGCCAGTCTCTGGGGAAAAATTGGAAAATCCTTTCCTTTTTAAAAAAACCCCAAAAACTAACTTGACTCAGAAAACTCCACAGCACCACTCCTTCACTGCCTCCCTTCCCCCCCCCCAAAAAAAAAATTACCAGTAGAGATTTATTATGCTTTCCCTTTAAGTTTGTGGTTAATTTTATTAATAAGCATTTGTATTATCATGCCACACTTGACAGCTGGTTTCTGTGTGTACCTTCAGACAGCAGTGGCATTCTGTTGCAGGACTTTGGTCAGTGGTGAGCGTCTGTGGCTGTTGAGCTGTGTGATTTGCAGGCTTTTCCAGTGTCACTCCAGTATGAAACTGGATTTGCTGACCTGTTAAAACTAAATTTTAGTTCTGGGGTGGGGCGACTCTTTGAGGCTGATCATATTGATAATGGGAAGTTGCCTTGGGATTTCTGTGCCCTGAACTGAAAATAGTCACAGACGGGAAAATGTTATGGGGAGGTACTGTTTAGGCTTGTATAGTTCTTACTCTTCTTCAGCTGTCCATTAATCCTGCTGCTGGAAATGGAGAAATGGAAATTCAGGCCAAGCTGGAGCCTTGGCCTGAATAAGAATAACCCTTGTGTCCACTAGCAGTGGGAGCAGAAGGCCCTGCACCCCTGGGTGGATTGTCCTAACTCTGTCCTTCCTCCTCATCTTTGCCTCACTTTATAATAGCAACAGGGAATGGAGAGGAATGGATGGACGCTGGTCTGGGGTTGGGGAACAGAATGAACTCTCTGAAGGTAGATAATGATGTACGTATATGTGTGTGGAGGCAGTTGTCTCTTGAGTGTTCTACTGCTGCAAAGACATTGAAGAGATTTTGGAGGTAGGAAAACTAGATTTTGCTATCTCAGTGTTTTTATCTGATTCTTTGCATTTTTATTTATTGGGGTACAGAAACACTGAGTGGCTTCTCTGTTTTACACATGTACTTTTATTTAGCTGAAGGGAAGTTGTTCTTTCTCCCCTCCAAGGGAGTTTCCTGTGTATATGGAAAAATATAAAACAGAAGTGAAAAATACCTCAGGCTTCCAAACCTATTGCTCACATTTCACTTCTCCCACTACCTTTCTTGTCATAGAAATAGTCCAGCAGTCCTTCTCCTGCCCCACAGCAATACCATCTATCTAAAAAACTAGACACTGTCATAGCAAATATGGTAGCTAACTTGGCACACCAAATTATTACAACAACCTGTGAACCACTGGGGAAATAAAAAAAATTTACACAGTGCTACACTTTTCTGGTGTTTATCTTTAACTTGCCAGAATGTTTTATTAGGCTTTTTTCAGGCTAGTGAATGTAACATAACTTTGATACCTGTTCCAAGAGGTTTATAGTTACAAATAAATTCAGTATGCAACTCATGGGCTTTTTTTGTTTAAAAATCCACTTAGGGCAGGGGTCCTAAAATTGTGTGTAACTCAACATTTGAATTGCATTTCATAATGTGTTACTCTCACTAGAAATTCTGGAGATCTTCTATTTTCAATCTGACTATAGAGCAAATGTTTTCTCTATTTCTTATGCCTAGGTGAGCAGTATGTAGATAATGTATTGTATTCAATATGAATGCTATCTTCACAGTATTTAATCTTTCCCATAACCATGTAAGATAATTTAAGCAGTTTAAAACTGGTGTTCTGAATTTCCTTCATTTGTTTCAACTGTATTTTGTGTATGCTCTCTTGTCATGTAACAGGTCTGTGGGTTTTTTAGCCTCTTAAGTTGTTCTATAAAGGGTAGGACTAAAGAACTTCTGTATGCTGTACACTTGTGCCTTGTATGGTGAGGAAAGTTTACGGGACAATACCATGAACTCCTTCATCCCTAATGGGCAAAGTGTAGCAGTAGTAGAGCTAAGGCATATGCTTACTGTCTAACCAAATGGCATATGCAAAGTGATCGGCTTTGAAACAGTAATTTCCAAATTCTGCTTTATCTTCTTCAGTGACATTGGTATTTTGGAAATGTCTATCCAGCTTCCCGTTTTCATAAAACTCATAGCAACTTAATTGTCTTTAAAAGCTCTTTTCTTCTTTTTAAACTTACTTGGAACTGATTTATGGGCTTCAAATTGCAAGGATGGCTAATCAGTTTATTAATTGTACTAATACAGTGCTAAGCCTGCTTTGTGGACAGAGTGTGCCATATTTTCCAGAATGCATTAATGCCTTGGAAGAAAAGATACCATTTCTCTAAAATGCTGAATTCTAAGTGGTAACTTCTAATATGGGATATCCCTTGATTTTCTTTAGGATGAGACTTTTTTTCTTCATTTATCTTGGCTGCATGGCCATCTGCATATTTTCATTCCACAGTTCAGGCTATTTATCTGATTGTTGAACTTTAATGATTGCATTTGTCAATTTTTTCTTCTTTTTTGGAGCGCTCAGTCTGCCTTGTTTGAAGCAACAGTGGGCAGAAATTTCAAGAAGGAAATCTCCCTATAGATTGGCATGTTCCACATACTACGTACTTGGTAGTCCTGTGTTGGCAGTCATTTTTAAGCTGGTCAAGTTACACATGACAGGGTGGTAGCTGCTAACTGAAATGACATACTTGGTTGTTTAGTACTTCAAGACGCTTTTGACAGTTTACTTTCCCTTCTGGCCTGAATGTACTTGGAAGGATGAGACAATGTTTTGAAAAGAGGTTGAGTTCAGAGCCCAGCAGTTGGGAGTCTTTGCAACACTGCTTAGGCACACTTTTCATGCTGTAAAATCCTTGCAAAAAATTTGTGCCAGCAGAGTCGTTATTCTGGGAAACTCATGTTGTAGCAGTCACAGGTTCAAGATCATGCAGAAGTTAAGTGCTGTTGGGTAAATTTTTTTTTTTTAAATACTGGTTCCTTAAATACTTAAAATACCTACGTTAAGTAAAGTTTGTCACAAAAAAACATTCTTGTTTTCAAATTAGCTTCATGGTTTATAGTGTACCTCATTAAGATGCAGGGAGAAGTTTTACCAGTAATTTGCATCTGTGTGGAGTTTAAACTTGACAAACCTGAAAAGCAAGCCTCCTTGAATTAAGTATGATTCACACAATTTCCATTTTAAAAAATGGACAATAATAACTGCTTTGCATTTGTGCTCTTCAGATTTTTTTCTTACGAAAAGCGCCTCATAAAAGCTGTTAGGGCACAACAGGAGCATGTGTAACTATGTAAGAGAACTGTAATACTATAATACCAGAAAAAAGGATGATAAGGTGTTACCTTGCTGGCATTCCAGCCATGTAATCTAATCTTTTCATATGGTTATTGTAAATGTACTGTGATAAGGAGGAGTAAAAGTTTATTATTGGAGTGTCCATTTAATTATCTTGTACAGGGATCATTGACCCACTTACCATAACGGTTGTTAAAAGTATTATCATACTTGATGGTAGGCACTGTGGAGATTAGATTTCTCCAGCAATTTGTTTCTAAATATTTTAGTTTTACAGTTATAACTAGCAATAATTAGAAGGCGTTTCTAGCTTATAAAATTTAAACAAATATAGTTTTTGTTGTACTTATCCTAATTTCATCTTTCTTCTTCAAGACAAGTATTTCTAAAATGGGAATATGAATTTCTGTCTTTCCTATGTTGGAATGCTCTATTAATTATTGCAGGGGCTGTAGCTGCAGTATGATTTAATATCTTAGAAACTTAGAATTTAACTGTGAATTAATTCAACAACAATGACAAAAAGTCCAAATCTTTTAAAACAACTGTTTTTCTTAAAAGACAGGTTTGTAAACTGCCGATGGAATATTACCTAATTTTGCTCTCTATGCACGTTATGTGACTTCAAGGGTTTAAGAGTAATTTGCTTATATTAAATGCTTCCCAGTTAGAGACCTTCAGCACAATCACAGTGAAAAAGCCAAACAGTGAAGAATGGCCTCCAACTGATTTAGTTGTCCTAGAAAGTTGAAAAAGAGCCTTCTAATTCTCATTCTTTTCTGGGATGTTTATTGCTGCTGTTTTTATATTCATGGGATGATGTATTCATAAGCCTAATTACGAAACAATACACTTGAGATTGATTAATTCTAGGATACGGACAGCTCATTTTGCAACAGTGCCCAGTTAATGTTAGTGTAACCACGTAATTCCTGGGGGATGCAAGAAAACATCTGATATCTAGGAAACACTATAATTTTGTAACACAGGTTGGTGCCAAATACAGCTTTGTTAAAAAGTATACTTATGCACAGGTTTTGTGTTATCATTTTAATCTACTGAGAAGATAAATTTTATTTGCCAGTTTGGAAATTACTGCCATGCAGACCTAAGCAGGTTTGCATGGCAACCTGCTTAGCTGATAACCTATTCTCTGCTTGCATACTGATACAATTTTTGAGTTGTTTTACAAGTCTCAAATCGGTGGGTGAGACACAGTTTAGAGGAATAAGCTTATAGAACTCTAGCAGTTTACTTTTATTGAATATAAGGAGCTGCTTCCTTATTGCATTTTGAAGGCTCACAGCATAGAAGTTGGAGGAAGAAAGGGAATGAAAGGAGAGGGTACATACTGTAATAATATTGTGTTTAAATAAAATAAAAACATTATAGTGTATAAAAAAAATTGACTGAAAATGACTGAGTTTCTGGAGGAGGGAGATGGTAGGGAATTGTCCCCATTTCTTAGAGGTGTTTTTTAGAAATGTGAAAATACACTAAAGATATTTAAAAATGGCTCTTGAAACTTGCTTTGGAGGGCTAGGCACTGCTGTCAGAGCTTACAGTTGTTAAACCAAGACCAGTTATGGGAACGTATGAACTGGTTTTTGTTGGCTTTTTGCTATTATTGTTGTTGTTGTTATTGTAGTTATTATTATTATTTACATTATTTAAAATAATATTAAGTAGGTCGAAATTGAAGGTGAGGGTGCACCAGGTTTCTAACAGTGCCCTGTTACCAAAGTAGGAGGTCACATTCTCGAGTGTGCCTGTTGATTGCACTGAGGTGGTGCGGGCATTCACTGGGTTCGTGATTGAATCAATGAAGTTCTCTTTCCCCTCTCTCTCTCTCTTTCCCCTCTCTCTCTCTCTTTCCCCTCTCTCTCTCTCTTTCCCCTCTCTCTCTCTCTTTCCCCTCTCTCTCTCTCTTTCCCCTCTCTCTCTCTCTTTCCCCTCTCTCTCTCTCTTTCCCCTCTCTCTCTCTCTTTCCCCTCTCTCTCTCTCTTTCCCCTCTCTCTCTCTCTTTCCCCTCTCTCTCTCTCTTTCCCCTCTCTCTCTCTCTTTCCCCTCTCTCTCTTTCTTTCCCCGCTCTTCACTGGGTTCGTGATTGAATCAATGAAGTTCTCTTTCCCCTCTCTCTCTTTCTTTCCCCTCTCTC